>CM037088.1:113771264-114209038 GCA_020916435.1 Oxytropis ochrocephala
ATTTTAATACTTTAGATTTGATGACATTATTGATTTTGGGTTTGATTTAGTCTACTTTCTAAATTTTAGAATATTTTTGGCCATTTTAAAGTGTTGGAATATTAAAACAAACATAATTTTTATAATTTAAAAAATTAACATTTTTGCGCATTAGTGTATGAGCTTAATTCGAACCAAATCGTTTATTACCAGTTTTTTTTTGTTGGGTTTTTTCAGAATAATAGTGCAAAATTCGAACCAACCCAAGCCGAGTTAATGTAATCGGTTTGGGCAAATCGATACAAACAAATTTGATCAAAACCGATCCTTGAACACCTCTAATTGAAGATCAATAGGGATCTATAATTGATTAATTTATTAAATTAATACATTGTCATAAGTAAGACTAATTTTTTTATTACTAACGAAATTTCTTTTTACTTTGGCTCTATTTGGTAAGACTAAGAAGCTTTTTTTATAGCTTATTTTATTTTCTTTTCTAAATTAGAAACCTGTAAAATATTTCAAAAAAGGTACCGATATGTTATACAGTTATATATATGGTGATAATCTTTCATTTTTTTCTTAAAAATTTCAGTTATATATATATATATATCTATATATATATATATATATATATATATATATATATATATATATATATATATATATATATATTTCCTTTTCTGAAATATACTCTTATCCATCCAAAATCCTCCATGGAAACAAACATAAGGGTGTGTTTGAGAATTTGGAGGAGGGGCATGTGGCTTATAGTCTTAATTCTTTAGTGATAATGAGAAAAATTATCCTCTAAACCCTCCTCCTAGTTTACTTTTTAACACCTCCAAAGTTTTCTAAATTTGGACGGTTTTGAAGTAGCTCAAAAAATAAATTGGGAAAGGATTTAGGGAGACATGGGGGGATAATTTTTCTCCCCATCACTAAAGAATTAAAACTATAACTCTCACGCCTTTCCCTCCAAACTCCCAAACACACCCTAAGGGTATGTTTGGGAATGGGGTTTTGGGAGAGAGGGGAGTGGAGAGTTTAAAAAAGATTAGCATATATTTTAATATATATTTGAGATTTTAAAAAATTAAAAGAACAACTTGATAGATAATACTATAATTTTAATCACACTTCGTTTTATGTATAGAAACTTTGTACAGCTTTCTCAATTTATTTATGATTGAAAATTATGTCTTTCCCTCTCATCCCCTCTCAAACATACCCTTATGGATGCAGCAAGTAAAACAAAGACGTGGCAAGTAACAAAATTGAGGTATAACGAGTATAAACAATGGCAAGTAACACAATGAAGGCGCGGTGAATAAAAGTAAGGGTGACGAATAACAAAATGTGGGGTGCAACCAAAAGAAAGAGGGATGACAAGTAATAAAAGGGGGAAACAAGTGTCAAAATGAGGTGCATTAAGTGAAACTAGTGGTGGCGAGTATCAAAATGGGGTGCAAAGACAAAAACAGGGGATGATAAGTAACAAACTGTGAGATGCATGTAACAAAAAAGGGGATACATGTAACAACATGAGAGTGTAGTAGAGAGTATACTAAGAAGTAAAAAGAGAGGCTCTTGCTTTTCCCACACCCCCTCCTACTCTAAACACACCCCATAAGGGTGTGAAAAGACCAAAAGACCTATTTTTTTCAGAAATTTTCACCTGTTCGAACACGGGGCATCGAACAGGTTCGAACGAGTACGTTCGAGTGTGTTAAATATGGACAGACACCCCTTGGGCGTTTTTTCACCTGTTCGAATAGGGTCATACTGAACGAGTTCGATTGTGGTCTTTTCGAACATGTTCGAATCTTTGTTGTTCGAACAAGTGTTGCGAAATTCTGCGGCAGATACGGTATTGGGCGCCTCGATTCCAAAGCGGTTTTAATCAACGGTTTACAATCGACCAAATGTGTCGGATAAAGGAGTGGATGTCAATCCGCTTTGGAAATTGTGCTGAACGGATAGAATTTAAACGGCTCCGGATTTGTGATCTAAAAATGAAATCAACGGTGACATTTCACCACGCCTATTATAAAGGGGTTCACATCCTCGGACCTTCTTCACCAAACCCTAATCTGCTTTTCTTCCCAACCCAAACCGCTTCTTCACTTCTCTCATTCTTCCCAACCCAAATTGAAATGGAATGACAATTGTGCTCAACCCAATTACTCAAACGACAAATTCCTAACGACCGCTTCACCACAATGGGATTTGTCACCACCGACGAACATGGTCTTTGTGTTTCGCGTTGTCCTAACCATGTCTTCTCGCGGGATGAGTAAGGACATCACCTTCGCCTAACCAGAAGGAAAAGGTGAGAGGAAGATTCGCCTGAGGAGCGTGGCGTAAAGGCGTGGAGCGTATACGTTTCAAGAAGTTCAATTGTAGAGATGATGGGACCGCCCGATGATTCGATCCATGGAGATCCAAAATGACAACGACGTCCGCGCAATGATGGAACATCTAGCTAACGTTCCGATGGGGCGACAAATCTTAGAGCTGTACGTGGACACACGACACACTCCAGAAGAAATCATGCATCTTCTTCGAAGACCACCCGCCGTAGGATTATGAATAGGTTGAATTAGAAGTAGATTGTATTATGTTTTCCTGTCGTTTCGTTTTAAATTTCCTATCCTTGTATTTTTGCAATTTGTGTTTTTAATTTCTGTTTCTTATCCAATATTAAATTACATTTCCACTTTTTAATTTTACCGTAATTGTTACTGTAATGACAATAAATTTGCGCCAACGTAAAGGGAATTTCAAATTAAAAAACCAAATCAAACAAAGTAGTTAAATTATACAAAAAATGTAAACATATATCCCCCTATGACATCTCCTACTGGGTGTTTCGCCCCCTCCTCCTCTCATACACATTCCCAAACCTCCGCCTAAACCCACGGAAGGGGTTGAGCGACCTCTTGATCTTATTTGAAACATGCTCCTCACTTGCACTTTGGGACATGATCATCGATGGCCCCATCCATGTCATCAACCAATCCAAAGACTCCGTGGTAACATCTCACAACCAAATAACATAACATTATTATTTAAATAAATAGAAGATTAAGAAACATTATCAATGCAATTAACATAAAAGACACGTATCACAATCGACATCGGGCTCATCTCGCAAGTTTGTACATAATGCTCAGGGAAGAGAAAGGGATGTGAGACCCTAGAGTACCATGGAAAGTAGCCCGACACCGTGTTTGAGGAGTACGGCACACAGGGAGGCCCCCGCGCCACCAAGTGGTCCTCGAATCGTGTCCACCTCTCATCACACTCGGAGAGAGTGCAGGCGGCCCTAGTAGGAGTGCAGGATCCTCCGGAATGTCTTTGGACACCCTAACCCCATGCAGAGCACTCGATCCGCAAGTGACGCATCATGCGACCACCACTCGAATGAACCCTCTCGAACACAGGGACACTCCTCAAAGGGTCTCACCTGCCTATGGGCTGTGTAGGGGTCCCAGGTCACCTCCTCACGGTGTAGCCGGTCTAGGCATAATCTGATGGTATGTGACTTGATGCCCCCAGGGACATCATCGCACAACCATTTCTTCGCCCGTGGGCTACTCTCATCATACTCTGGGTGCTCCACCCAAGAGGAAAAGTTCGCACTCTGGAAGTGCTCAAAGATCCAAGCCTGTAATGAACATATCATTGGTTGATTATTAATCTGAAAGTAACACTAAAGCAAACTTAAAAGTAAAGAATATGTTTCATACCTGAAGTAAAGGAAGATGACCAGCAATCTTCTTGGTCTTCTTCCTTGTAGCATCCTTCAGCTGATCATAGAGATGGGCAAGGGCCATGGTCCCCCAGCAATAGTCTCCAACAAACTCTCCAAATCAATCAAAGATACCAAGGTAGCCAAGCTTAACCTTGTTGCTCGACTTGTCGGCAAACAAGGTGCAACCTAAAAGATACAAAGATGTAGGCCCTAGCGGCATGGTCCCACTCTCCTCGGCTATGGTGGGTGGTAGACCATCCATCCTCACCATACAAGCCCAACAGACGCCGGGCCGGGTCCGGCGGCGGTGCATCCTCCTCCGGTGGCACCCAAATAGTTAACCAAAGAATGCTCTCCTCCCGCCATGAAGTCCGGGCCGGCATGTCATAGAAACGACCCGATGTGGGGATGTCGTGCGGCGAATGGATACATCATCGAGGGTGATGCTCATCTCACCCACGGAAGCGTGGAATGATGATGTCATTTATGCCAACGCCTATGAATGCGTTCAAGACCCACTTGTGGAGAATGGGAAGCGAAGCCCAACCAGGAAACCAACCACGAAGGCTGTCGTCAGTGTCCCTAATCGCACATGAAACAACGTCATAACAGTCCATGTGGGATTGTTTGTAAATCGCCGCACTTTGCATTCGAAATGACACAATAAGCCAAAACATTCAACAACTTAATAAACAAATTTACAACATATCAACTATAAAATAATAACTTACCCGCCGAATAAAAATCGGTGAGGATATGTGCCCGTGATGTGGGCAAGATGAACCATCTTCCGGTCCACCAAGAAATGGGAATGTCGCCTATGTGCCAGACCTCACGAGGCTCAAAGAACCTCCTCCTCACGAGGCTCGTGACCTCCTCCTCATGATGCCTGAAGATGAAGGCCTAGCGGCGGATGAAGGCCTGGCAGACGAAGGCCTGCGGATGAAGCGGTCGGCGACTCTCATAGGCGGAAATTGAGCATCACGCCAATATCACCGCCCATATCCTCCGGAAGTGGGGAGGAGGAACATCAACCCTACCCCTACCCCAAGCACGACCCCTAGCTCGGGAGGGTTCACCGCTTCTTCCTCCTTTTGCGGTTTGAAACCGTAGGAGGTGGCCGACCGGCCGCTCGAGGTGGTTCATTTCTTTGCACCTCTGCTCTCCTCACCATATCTCGAAACAACAATCAACGAACCAATTAAATCAAATTAACGAACCAAACGAGAATCGGTGAGAAAGTTCATCACAAACGATCGCTCGACGGCTACATGCGAACTGTTCACACAACCCTCCTTGAACAAGTCGGTTTTAGTTACAAAATACAGCGGTTGAATGAGGTTGTTCGAATCAGGTTCGCACAACCTCATTCGAACACCTTCGCTTTCACGTGTTCGATCAACCTCGTTCGAACAATTGGCGTTGCGAGAAAAAAAAAAACCAAATGAGCGAGAAGGGGAGAGGCATACTCAAAGAAAATGGAACGATTAGAGAGTGTGAGGAGGAGACAATAACCCAAAGAACTCTTGAGAGTGTTGGTGGAGAAGATTGAGTGAGAGATTGGGTGAGATTGAGTGAGTTAGGAGAAGGTGAGTGAGAGGGAAATTGAAAATAGGGTTCGAAGGAGGGGAGGGGAGAATGAGAGAACGAGGGAGAGTGAGAAGGGGGGAGGGGGTGTGGGTTTTTTTGTTTTTTTTAATGGGGGTAATTTTGGAATTTAAATTATGATGGGGTATGAATAAGTAGGAGGGGGTGTGGGATAAGCACCAGCCAAAAGAGATTGCAAGTGACAAATGGGTTCTAGAAAGTAAAATGTTCAAAAATAGTAAAATAGGGGGTTTGTCGAGTAAAAAGGGGGTGAATGTTCTTTTCTTGGGTCTTAAAGGCCATAGTTATATCCTTTTCATCATTTTAGAGGATTGGTAAATACACCTCCATTTTTTACTCATACAGTGCATACACATAACAAAAATGTATGCACAACACGATTCAGCGCTAGTTATGTACAGTTAGACATGGCCTTTCAGCTAGTTGCACAATAACAAACAAAATTGTCTTCAGACTTCATAGGTTTAAATCATGCCAAATTGCTGCTTTGTTTTTGTTTGGTTATGTATTTTAAGTAATTAATTCTTTTATTTGTGTGTGTGTAGGGTTGGTTTTGTGTTTAGGAGTGGTTTACAAATTTTTAAATTTAGATATAGAAATTGAATTGAAATTAAGATTGCAGAGCATGTTATTTACGAGTGGTTTACAATGATGTCTTTGTTAGACACGCCAAATCTAAAATCAAATATTCTATTCAAAAAATGAATGAAAATTAGACTGGGAGAAAATGACAAAAAGAAAAACTACAATTTGAATGATATGGGAAAAAGAGGCGTGTTAACCGTAAGAAATTAACCGTAAGAAATAAAAAACATTGAAGAAAATCATTTGTAGAGAAGAAAATGATGATGTTATGCATAGTAAAAACACCATGGGACAGGTGTCTTTACATTTAATTACTATAATTACTACAATTTTTTTGTTTCAAAGGAGGCACAATGGCCTAACACACACACACAAACATACGAGGATGGGGGAGTGGCTGAACTGCGATTCGAACTTCACACAGCACAATATTAATGATATTATATGAGTTGTGGGTGAAAGTGGGTGTTTAATGATATTATATGCAAGTTAGTGAAAATGGGTGTTAATTGGTAAATTTGGTATAAAATTAGGAAACTTAAAATAGAAGTTATCATAGGCAGTGTTTTGAAAACAAATCGGTTTGATTTGCCTAATCAAGAATTAGTCCTTTGGTCAGTCCGAGCATGCTATTGGATTGGGAATGTCTTTGACTCGACCATGACGTCATTAAATTAGGCCTAACTTGGAGCGAACTGACCGAGTCACAAACTCGGCCGAGTAAACACATTTGTATGAAAATTTCCACAAAAATCCAAAGCTAGGACTCAAACCCAACACTTTGTCATTACCAAACAACGTCCAACCAGTGTGCCAATAATGCTCTTGTTATATAACCCAGTGGCGGACCTAATTATAATTCAGGGGGCTCAAACGAACCCCTTGGAAAAATAAAATTAGCATCAGTACCCTAGGAACGGAAAAATGTTTTTCCACACCCTGAAAAATATCTTTTGCACCAAAATCCCAAGCTTTGCACTGAAAGTTCACAGTTTTGCACTATTCTAATACACCATATTCGCACAATGGCTCACTCTCTCACATATCTTGTTTTTAAAAAGATTTTCTCTCTCCTTGAATCAGATCTTGTTCTTATTTTCATAATTTTGATTCTGTTAATCCTATTTAATTGGTACTTTATGTTAGTGCTATTTAATTAATTTTCATTTCGTGTTAGTGCTGTTTTGATTATGTATGTGGTGTTTAAAATGACAAATAAACACCACATACATACACTACCACTGCTCACAACTGGGTTCTAACCCGGGAGCCGATGTCCCCATGTCGGTGAAATTGCCAAGGCAACCAAGAGTGAGGGGCTTGATTATGGTAGTGTATGTAATTTGAATATATTATATATTTTGCGAACAAATTGATTCTTTTAGTGCTATTTAATTTGTATTTAAAAACTTGCTAGTGTTGTTTATTTTGTGTTGGTCTAATGCAACACTTTAACACAAGCTGTGAACTTGTTAAAGTCTTATTTTCATTACATTTTTTGTGATTTGTGTTTAAAATTTTGCACCGCCTTACCCAGAATCCATCTTATAACCACCAATATCTTTTATTTCAATATAAAAACATAACATCATACTAATTATTTTTTAGAAGAAAACATTGTACCCATTCTCCATACTCTTCTCATGCAGTGTTGTGAGAGTCAGATCGTCTGATTTAATTCGAAACCAGCTAGTTCGAGGATTAGTTCAATCACAGTTAGACCATAGTCTAGTTGAATTGTCCAAAATCGGGTTGTAACGTGGTCGAACCATGAATTGAACTAGATGAAGCATTTGAAATGATTTTTTTCCTTTTATTTAATTTTTCTCCAAAATATAATACTATTTATTTGTATATTAGTCATCTAGCTAAACAATGGTTTAACCGAATGAACCAATTAAATCATGACTCAAGACTTTCATGATTGATATCTAATCCAGTTTCAAAAACATCAGTCTCACATCTATTTCAAATTTTAAGAGAGGAGAAAAGAATAAAACCAAAGGGGTGTTGCAACTCAATACACAATAAATATACATAGAGTTAACACTCAATTATTCACTAAAGTATTACTTTTTTTCTTTCTATTTAGTTAAAAATAGTCCATAAAATTTATATTTGTTCATCAACTTAGTTTCTAGAATTGTTGTTTAAGAACTAAATTGATACACATGGATAAACTACAATGACTACTTAATGAGTTTTTATAATTTAGCAACAAATGAGTTTATAGTGGACAACCAATAACAGATTGAATTTAAAGTATTTAGTAAAAGTTGTGGTTAAACTAGCTTATAAATGTAAAATGATATTTGGCGGCTATCCACTTGTTGAGGTTAACAAAAGTAAAAAATGAGAGGAAAAAACTAAGTTTTTTTTTTTTGACAAAAATAACTAACCTTAAAGATTTATTCACATAATTAAAACAAATAAACTCAAATGTTATTTCAAGTATTTTAAAATTTAAAAATTTATTCACATAATTAAAACAAATAAATAAATAAAATAAAATCTAACCTAAATGAAAACACAACGCAACAGAGAGAAAAGAAAACGGAGAAAGCCCGTGAAACTGAGAGGAGGAGGAGGAGGAGAGTACCATATCCATAGCTCCTGCAGCGGCGGTTCGCGGTGGAGAACCAGAGTAAATAAGGTATTTTAGTTACTTTATCTTATAATTTAGTTTTTATTACACTCAATTAGAAAAACCCAACATAGATTAACCCCTAACAAAATATGAATTTGAATCAAAATGCTAATCATCATATTCACATTTTTAGGTGTAAAATTTGAAATAATTTAGAGATCAATTTATAAGATGAGTTCATCCAACCTTAGAGATCTTCAACGCGAATTGGAAAACAAAGCAAACGATCTCAGCAAGCTTCAAAAGGGTAAGCTTCTACCTTAACTAGTTCACTTGTTTGTACCTTCATCCTAATTTATGCAAATAATTGATAATTTTTGTAGATGTTGCGAAGAATCATCAAGTGAGAAAGAAGTACACAATCCAGCTTGGTGAGAATGAGCTTGTCCTTAAGGTATTTCGTTTGAAGCAAAAGTATTTTATTTTCTTCTTTTAACTTCTTACAATGGATAAATACTTTCGTCATTGAATTGAGTGTATCGAAATTACAAACGTGTCTTCTGTTTGTTTGTTTAATCCCGAAAATTACTAATACTGTCTTCAGTTTAGTCCTTAAATGTACTTTTTGTTAGTCAATTTTGTTATCAAATGTGTCTTATGTTAGCTTGTTTAATCACAAAAAATACTAATAGAAGACACACTCGTGGATGTTTTTGATATTTCGACAGATTCACATACTTTAGTGGCAACACTTTGCAAATCTAGGGATCAAAATGACACTTTACCTTACCCTCTTACAAATGATCCATTTATTGTGTTTTTGTTTTAAAAGGAGCTGGATTTATTAAAAGAAGATGCAAATGTTTACAAGTTGATTGGTCCGGTACTAGTTAAGCAAGATTTGGCTGAGGCAAATGCAAATGTCCGCAAGAGAATCGAATACATCTCTGCTGAACTGTAATACTTCTTTTTCTATTTTTCTGTGTTCATCTACTTAACTGAAATTGGATGCATTTCATGATTGAGCTAACATCTGTTGCTATCATACACCACTGTCTGTCTGTCCTTCCTAATTTATTGGTTATCATATTTCCTTTGAGGGTTAATTATAAAACAAAGATTTTTGAATGAATGAAAAATAACCTCTTGGAATGTAATAGATATGGGCTTATTGGGCCCTGTTATAGGTCTGTTAGTTAGTAGTTAATTGTAATGGGTTAACCACCTATAAATAGATTAGAGATAGAGAAGTCGAGGCAATTAGTGAGAAATTCAGAATTATTTCGGAGAGGTTAGGAGCTTTCGAATCAGCTTAGAGTTGTATGCAGAGTTCTCTAATAAAATTCTGTTCTTCAATCTTTCCTTTAATATAGTTGGTTCCTGTCAGAATGTTTATTATAATATTAGCTTGGTTAAAAAATCACCTCAATGTTTATTATAATATTAGCTAGGTTAAATAATTACCTCAGATTATTGTTGTTCCTTCCTGGTAACTGTAACTATGTATTGTTTTATTATAGCAGTAGAGCAGTATCTAACTGTTTTCTGAATATCTGATTTCATTACTTTCTGAAACAGTGTTACAATGGTTTATATACTAGATGATTTTACTAGTACTCAGTAACTAATTCTAACTACATATTTAACTGAACCTAAACTGCTATAACAGAATACTGTAGGTACAGTTAGTGAGCTGTACAGTGTGTGCAGAAAGAGCTAGAGCCAATACAATTATACAAGTATTTAACCAATGCTATCTAACATTTTAGTAGAAGTCCTGTATTGAAATAGATTGTTAGCACAAAAGTTTAGCATGAAATTTTTTTAACTGTTTGATTGTAATCCTCTATTGTGTTCTTAGAGATTTGTTAGACATGAATTTAATGGCAATTGCCAAACCATTCACAACACATTCATACCCTTTGTAAATTTGTACTGACTAATAGTTTTGTTTTTGTTCTTTTGGGATGGGAATAGAGAAACTAAGATGAAGGACAGGCAAGTTATTCATAAGGAAGAGGGCTACAAATTAACTCATTTCTTTTACTTAGAAACTAAACTATGTGGAGTTGAGTATCTTGGTATCCTGAAGGGTTTCTGTCTGCATTTATTTCTACTGCCTCCTATAAATGAAATGGTTTTTCATCTAAATTATTATCTTGTAATTGCTATGATTATCCTGAGTTTCTGTAGATCTGGATGTAAAATCAATGGAGTAATTGATGTCCATAGGCTTGATTTTTTTAGATATAGGAAAATGATAATTGTTAAATTAAGAGAAATTTGTTTCTCCGAAAGTTTCTACTAGTGACTATCAGTTACTGCTAATTTTGCATTGAAGTAATTGACGTAAATGATGAGAAATGTTGAGCCACTAAAAGTTTATTAGTACCAAGTAGTTTGAATAGTTTGGTAAAGGCCAACGATAAATTCCTTATGCTACCATTGTCCAAACAAAAAGGATGGAAAATGGAATTGGGAAACACCAATCTGTTTTCCTTCAATTGTTGTTTCCACATTATGTGGCTTCCTCCATTTTGTGTAAAGGGCAGCCTTGCCCAATGTACAAGACTCCCCTTGTGAGGTATCGAAAGAGTTAGATACCTAGTTTTACCCTCGAGTAGAGGTTGTTTCTATGACTTGAAGCTGGAACGGTGAGATCTTAAACCAGCAACCTTACTCTTTTGCTAAGGCTCATCTCCATCCTTTATTGTATTGCAAGTTCACTTTGTTCCACAACAATACATATTGGCTTCATATTGATTTTTTTATTTCTTGATGTAGTTATCCACTTAGTTTTGGAATTTCATTTTGATAATATCCAAATGTTTTTGTCAAAGGATATTTTGGACTTAAATTTCAGATACCTGCCAGTGAAGCTGCATAACCCTGCACTCTAATATGCTTTGACATGATGCTTTTGTCCTGACACCTCTAGATCAGTGTTTCTTTGTGAAGATTTCATGTGTTATTAATAGTATTGCTTTCAAATGTTGTATCTTGGTTGCATTTATAGCTTTGACTAGAATTGTCAGGGTGTATTTGAATATCTAAGTTCAGTGCTACAGTAAACAAATTATACATAAAAATACCATTTTGGGGGTTATGATTAGAATATCTAAGCATGAAATAGAGGAGGTTTGTTTAGGCAAATTACACTCGATGTAAAATTTATGGAATTAATGACCTGGCTGGCTGGGCATACCCTAACCAACATCCTGATAGCAAACCATATGTAAAGAGAGTGTATTATAGGAAGAATAAACACTCTAATAGTAACTAAGGGAGGGTATTCTTGTAAATTCAGCCAATGCATTGTAATATAAATAGGCAATTGGCTGATAACAGAGTTAGTTTTTGTTAGTTGAACAGTAAACAGAAAATTCAGTTGTAACTGAATTGTAGTTCTCATTGGAACTCTAAACCAATGAGATTGTAATCCTTGTAGATTCACCATCGATTCAATGAATAATTCTTCCCTATCTTGAATCCTATCAACTGCATCGGTTTCATCGTCGATCGCTGGGAATTTCGTTTCATGCCGCGGAAGAAACGTGGAACGAACCCACAACGGCGAAATGGATCCAAGAATGGAAGAATTGGAACGAAGATTGACGAGTCCGAGGTGCGCAATCAACGACGCGTCGACGAAGCACTCGCGCGCATGGAAGCAATGCTCGTGGCGCACACGTAACTCGGTCGTCGCGACCGACCGGGTAACCCGAGGAATCAAGGCGAATAATACCAACAATGGCGGCGGGGAGCGTCGATTGCGCAAGATTGATCTCCGGTGTTTAACGGCGGCGACGCCACCGGTTGGCTTGTGAAAATTGAACGCTTCTTCAAGTCCGACACATCGAGGAAGAAGACAAGTTAGGCGCGCAGCTACCATGGCAATGGAGGCGGCGCGCTCGCATGGATGCAATGGTGGGAAGCGAACACGGAGGTACTCGAGTGGAGTGGGTTGAAGGAAGCCATACTCCGACGGTTTCAACCAACGGTAATCACCAATGCGTTTGAGTTACTAATGAACATGAAACAAGAAGGCACGGTAAGGGAGTATCGCACGAAGTTTGAATCAGTGGCAAGCCATATCAAGACTCAAGATCAATCAACATTTCTTTGGAATGTTCTCTAATGGCTCGAGAGAAGATATCCGAAAGCGGAGGTACGTCTCCAACGGCCAAAGAATCTTGTTGATATGATGGATGTAGCCTTGTTAGCCAAGGAAAAGATTGGCGCTACAGGGAGGTATGGTGGTCGTGGCTTCAACAACTTCAAGAATGGTGGCATTGCGACAAAAACACCTTCTAGCAGTGGTGGAGCACCGAAGGTAATTGACGGCGGGAAAGTGAGCACTCCGGCAACAACACGATCGGTGGGGAGTCAAGAAATAGAAGAACGCCGTAAGAAAGGACCGTGCTTCACATGTGAAGAGAAGTACACCACGGGACACATTTGCAAAAACAAAACATTGAAACTGTTGTATGTGGAGGAAGCACCAGCCACTACCGAGGAACACAGCATGAAGAAGACGAGGAAATAGTGTGGGAAGCAAAGAATGAAAGGCCTTCAATTGCGAGTATGGCGAGGTTATCCTCGAAATGTTCCTTCATGCTCGGGGAATGTTGCAATTCATCGGAGATTTTGGTACTCTTAGATTGTGGAGCCACACACAATTTTATCTCCACCAAATTAGTGACTACACAAGGATCGAAGGTGGATACGATCGCACCGTGTTGGGTGAAGATTGGAAATGGGAGAGGATACAGATTCGAGGGTCTCAGCGAGCATACAATTGATGATCTGAGGTTTGACAATTGTGGTAGATCGCTTTTGTGTTTCCTCTAGATGGAGAGGACATTGTGTTGGGCATTGATTGGCTTGAGAAGCTAGGTGAGGTGAAAGCAAACTTCCGGACTGACCTTGAAAGTGAAGATGGGAAAGGACACATTCTGCTTGAAAGGAGATCCTCACTGCATGCAAAAAGAAGTCACCGCCAAACGGATGTTGTGGGAGTTGCGAGAACACGTAAGAAGTATATGTGGTTGATTGTGGATTCATGGAGCTTGCTATAGCGAGCAACATGCTCTGCCAGAGGTAATTCAAGTCGTTCTTCATGAATTTGATCATCTTTTTGTGTGAAAATCCACAACTACCCCTAGTAGACCCATCGACCATGCTATAGTGCTTAAAGAAGGAGCCAATATACCTAACCTACGACCATATAGATACCTCATTACCAAAAAATGAGATTGAAAAGTTGGTCAACGATATGTTAAAAACAGGATCATACGACCCAGCACCTCACCCTACTCAAGCCCTATTATATTAGTAAGAAAAAGGACAATAAATGGAGGTTCTGTGTGTACTATAGAGCTTTGAACAAACTCACAATTCCAAACAAATTCCCAATCCCACTCATTGATGAACTACTCGATGAACTCACTGGTTCTACTATTTTTTCAAAGCTAGATCTAAAATCTGGGTATCACCAGATAAGAATGAGACCCGAAGACATCCCAAAAACAGCTTTTAGAACTCACGAGGGACATTATGAGTACCTAGTAATGCCATTTGGATTGATGAATGCCCCCTCAACATTTCAAGCACTAATGAATGATATTCTTAAACCGTTTTTGAAAAAATTTGCATCGGTATTTTTGATGATATTCTCATCTATATAGAAAGAAGTTAATGAGCATGCATCCCACTTGAAAACTGTATTTGCCACACTTAGTCACCACAAATTAGTTGTCAACAAAAAGAAGTGTAACTTTGCGGTGGATAAGGTGGAATACTTAGGACATGTTGTGACAGCACAAGGAGTGGCTGCAGATCCAAATAAAGTCATTGCAATGACTGACTGGCCGGTTCCTAAAGATTTGAAGAGCTTGAGAGGATTCCTTGGACTCATGGGCTATTATAGGAGGTTTGTAAGAGATTATGGTCTCATTGCAAGGCCTCTAACAGAACTGTTGAAGCTTGACAAATTTCACTGGACAGAGGCAGCAGAGAAGGCATTCCAGCAGCTCAAACAAGTTATGACCACACTGCCTGTATTGACTATGCCTGATTTCTCTAAACAGTTTGTAATAGAAACCGATGCTTCAAGTCAGGGAGTGGGAGCTGTACTGATGCAGGAAGAGAAACCGATAGCATACTTCAGTCAAAAACTCTCCATCAGGGCACAACAGAAATCTGCATATGAAAGGGAGCTGATGGCAGTGGTGCTAGCTATCCAAAAATGGCGCCACTACTTGATAGGACAACACTTCATTGTAAGAACTGATCAACAAAGCCTCCAATTTCTGTTGGAACAGAGTTTTTTGGGGGGTGAGCAAGTCAAGTGGACCTCCAAACTTTTGGGATTTGACTTTGAAATTCACTACAAGGCAGGTAGCTCTAATAAGGTGGCTGATGGATTATCTAGACAGATGATATTTGCAGCAATTTCGCGTGTAACTATGTCTGAATGGTGTGACTGGGAGGCTGAAATTCAGGCTTGCCCAGAGTTGCAAGCATTAATACAGAAAGTTGTATTACACCCTGCAGAAACTACTAAGTTTGCAGTGAAAAATGGGCTCCTCTATCGGGAAAATGCCTTGGTGTTACCTAAAAAGTTCTCTAAAATTCCAACTATTTTACATGAATTTCATACATCACTGCAGGGAGGCCATTCAGGGTTCTTCAGAACATTCAAACGTATCAGTGGAGTGTTCTTTTGGCAGGATATCAAGCACTTCATCATGCAATGTCAACCATGCCAGCAAAGCAAAGTTCAAACATTGGCGCCTGCAGGGTTATTACAACCTATCCCTGTGCCAACATCAGTATGGACTGACCTGTCTATGGACTTTGTTGGTGGCCTACCTCGGGTAGGCAAGAGTGACACTATATTGGTGGTAGTCGACAGACTTACCAAATCAGCACACTTCATTCTTTTGGGGCACCCCTATACAGCAATCGAGGTTGCCAACAGCTTCATTAAAGAGATAGTGAGACTACATGGGTTTCCCGAAACCATAATATCTGATAGAGATCAGATCTTCCTCAGTAAATTCTGGAGAGAGTTGTTTAAACAGGCTGGAACAACACTGAAATATAGCACTGCATTCCACCCCCAGACCGATGGTCAAACAGAGGTAGCAAACCGATGCTTAGAGATTTATTTGAGGTGTTTTGTGGGTGATCATCCTAAGTCTTGGGTGAAATGGCTGCCTTGGGCAGAGTTATGGTTCAATACCAACTATAATGTATCAATTGGAATGACCCCTTATTAAGCATTGTATGGTAAAGACCCCAACCCCATCATCAAAGGTCCCACTATTCCTTCAAATATTGAAGCCGTGAATCAGCTGTATGAAGAGAGAGACACGTTGTTGGAACAATTACAGAACAACTTGACATTAGCACAACAAAGAATGAAGAGACATGCAGACAAACACCGAAGGGATGTGACTCTAGAGGTGAATGATTGGGTCTATTTGAAAGCATGCCCTTATAGATGGAAGTCCTTAGCAGCTAGAAGGAATGAGAAGTTAAGCCCTAGGTACTATGGCCCATACCAAGTGATTGAGAAGGTAGGAGCTGTGGCTTACAGGCTAGCTCTGCCAGAACACTGCAAGCTGCATCCTGTGTTCCATATCAGCAAATTGAAGAAAGCAGTTTCGGGCTCCTACCAACCGCAACAGATACCTGCTGCTATGACTGAAACTGGCGCCCTCCAACCAGAAATTGAGGACATACTCCAGCTCAGATACAACAACCAAGGCAAGGCTGAGGTTTTTGTGCAATGGAAGGACCTGCCAGCTTGGGAGAACTCGTGGGAACTCGCAGAGAAGCTGGAGCAAGCATTTCCTGATTATCACCTTGAGGAGAAGGTGAAAGCCTTAGGGGGGGGGGGTATTGATAGCAAACCATATGTAAAGAGAGTGTATTATAGGGAAGAATAAACACTCTAATAAACCATATTCTTGTAAATTCAGCCAATGCATTGTAATATAAATAGGCAATTGGCTGATAACAGAGTTAGTTTTTGTTAGTTGAACAGTAAACAGAAAATTCAGTTGTAACTGAATTGTAGTTCTCATTGGAAGTCTAAACCAATGAGATTGTAATCCTTGTAGATTCACCATCGATTCAATGAATAATTCTTCCCTATCTTGAATCCTATCACATCCATCCTCTTTGTTTTCTCCTTTCCTCTCATTCGTGGTACTATTTTATTGTTGCTGGCTTGCTGCATGTTTTAGTCTTTATCTTTTTGGATTTTGTTATGAACGGGTTGGTTTTCGTATATTCAGCATACTATTTCCATTACTACCATAATATGGTTTTTGTATGCCAGGAAGCGTCTTGATGCCACCGTTCAAGATTTGGAAGAGAAGCAGAATAGCAAGAAAGACACGGTTTGTAACTTTTCCTTATGGTTTTGGCTTTTATTTTTATTTTTTATAGAAAAGAGTTACAGAATTTTATTTGGTGGACATGTCCTAGCCATTGCATAGGCTCTAACAACACAACATTTAGTGGATTCTTTGTCTCATCTAGGGGATTCTTCATTCTAACCCCGTCCCCTTGAATGGCCTGAATCCTGATAGTGCGAGATATTGAAATTAAATAAAGTCTTCGCGTGCATTATTTTGCTTGATGAGATCATTGCTTGTAAAGAGAACATGTTTTTTTGTATATGTTTCCACATGCTTGAATATCCATGTTCCTTTCTACTCACGCACTTGGATACCCCCGGTAAGGTTTGGAGAACATGCATATGTTTACATTTGCTTTGAATATGTTTATGTTTACACATGCTTGAATATCCGTGTTGATTTCTACCTGTGCTATAATCCACATGTATGGCTAAGTGCAGTTCTTATCTATTTATTATGTCTATGCAGATACTGAAATTGCAACAAAAGATTCAATCTCTTCAGGCTGGCAAAGGCAAGGCATAGTTATCTCTCAGATTGTTCGAGCATTGTAAGATTACCATGTCCCTATGTTGGGTGTGCGATTTTGCGTATGTTGTTTTGGACTGAAGTGGACTCTGAGGTGTGTTCTTGGCATCTGTTAAATGTAGCTTTAGACTGCCAAAGCAAGAAAGAATAGTAGTAAAGTTTTTGCTGAAACAAACACTGTTAGATTTATATGATGGTTCGCGTTTTGATTTCATTTTATTACTCTCTGTGCTGTCTTCTTCCCTAGTTTTCTAAAAAAGTTCCAAACCGACATGTTTAGTAACAGACCCAGAAGTCCACTGAAAAACTGAACCAAATTAGAATAACAGTTCACTCAAAGCTGAGCTTAACTGCTTATTGTTAATCCCAAACTGAATGCAACCGGTTATTTGATTGGCTCACTGTGTTCTTGTTTTTGAACCAAACCAGTTCTATATTTAAAGAACTGAACTACTTGTTGACCGATGAATAGTGTGCAAACTGCTATACTGAACCGAATTATTTGCAAATTGTTCCTCAAACCATGAAAAATTTGAGATATCCAAACTGAACTAAATTGATCACTAAGCCTATTCTATATTTTATGATTCTAACTTAATGTATATGATTTTGGGGCATTAAATGAGCTAGTCACTACTTCTAAATTCATAATTCCAAACAGTATTTCATCTGATTAATAAAAGTCGGTAAAAGAAATCTGAATCAAGACATAAGCATTATATCTAATAGTATTAATATTCATACCAATATCTTTTCTTTTATAAAGTTGTTTGGTCAAACAATGGACAAATTTGTAGTCAAACTATACGCATTATACGTATACAAATACGTAGTTAGGAAAAACAAAAAAACGTAATCGCATTTATGTAGTTTGACAACAAAATGAGGGCAAATATTTTCTGTAAAAAACAAAATAATAATGGCATTTTTGTAGTTTTAGCAACAAAATGAGGGTAAATATTTTCTGTAAAAGACAAAAAAAAAATAATGACATTTTTGTAGTTTATGGAAAAAAAGCAAAAAAATGTAATAACATTTTTGTAATTTTGATAAAAAAATGAGGTCAATCACTTCAGGAAAAAGACAAAAATATGTATGATTTTATAAAAATAATTAGGCTAAATTACTGTTTTGATCATTTATCTTTGGCCTCGATTCATTTTGGTCCTTTATCTTTTTTTTTCTCGTTTTGGTCCTTTATGTTTCAGTTTTGTGTCAATTTGGTCTTTTTTTGTACTTTTACGTCTATGACCTTAACGGACGCCATGCTGGCAGTTAACTGCTGACGTGGCGTCTCAAATTCATTAAATGACGTGGCACAACTAATTGAGTTGGCATTACACATCCGCATTTCTTCTTTTTTAAATTAAAACAAACAAAAACTTAAATAAATAAAGAAAATCAAAATAAACCCCTAATTTTTGCAGGTATCATCTTCCTTCCCTACGCATTCACAGATCTCTACAACAACAACAACCCCTACTTTTTCACCTTCAACAACAACAACAAACCCCTAATTTCATTTTCAACAACAACAACAACAATTCAATTGAAAATCCTTAATTTTAAAAACCCCTGATTTCATTTTCAACAACAACAATGAGTTAACCCATGCAAAATTGGATTGTAAACGAAATTAACAATTTAACCCATAAACGAAATTGAAAAATTGGGATTGGAAAGACGCTGAAACGATTTAACGATTTAAAGATGTTGATGATTTTTGTTCATTCGTTTTTACCCAGAAATTGGAAAATTGGGATTGAAAAATTGGGATTGGAAACACCCAGAAACAATTTAACGATTTAAAGATGAAGATGATAATGATTTTCGTTTGCATCTATGGTTGAAAACGAAATCTCAGGTTGAAAGATGATGATTTTCGTTTGGGTTGAAGATGAAAGATGATGATGCTTTTCGCAGATCTGTTCTTCATTTGTTTGGGTTGTTGATGATTTTTGTTCATTCGTTTTTACCCAGAAATTGGAAAATTGGGATTGAAAAATTGGGATTGGAAACACCCAGAAACAATTTAACGATTTAAAGATGAAGATGATAATGATTTTCGTTTGCATCTATGGTTGAAAACGAAATCTCAGGTTGAAAGATGATGATGATTTTCGTTTGGGTTGAAGATGAAAGATGATGATGCTTTTCGCAGATCTGTTCTTCATTTGTTTGGGTTGTTGATGATGATGATTTACGTTTTTATATAATATATATTTTTTGTTTGTTTATTTGTTTATTTCAGATTTGTTTTGTTTTAATTTAAAAAAGAAGAAATGCTGATGTGTAATGCCTACTCAATTAGCTGTGCCACGTCATTTAATGAATTTGAGACGCCACGTCAGCAGTTAACTGTCAGTGTGGCGTCCGTTAAGGTCATAGACGGAAAACTACAAAAAAGGACCAAATTGACACAAAACTGAAACATAAAGGACCAAAACGAGAAAAAAAAAGATAAAGGACCAAAATGAAATCGAGGCCAAATATAAAGGACCAAAACAGTAAGTTAGCCAAATAATTAAGACCCGTGGAGAGCACAAGTAGTAGTCTAGTTTCCTCTAATAGTAAATAGGGATAACCACCTACGTTAAAAAAAAACTAGGGACAACCACAGTATGTTGCACGAGTTTGTTTATTAGTTATACCAACTAGCGGGGAAAGACGGTGGGTGGCGTGTTAGTGGGTGGTTATGTCTATTAGAAAATTTTATTTACAGTAAGGGTATATTGGTCAGAAAAATTTGACACCAAAAATGGCAGTTTTTATTGGAATCCTTTTTTTTATAAGCTTGGAATCCTTTATATATAGGTGTATAATAAAGTATTAATAAAATAAAGTATTAATAAAATATATTTTTTTTGAAACAATTAGTATAATATTTTTTGAAAGGTAGTATAAATATAATATTATTTGGTATAGCTAGAAGTAATAATTTATGTAACACATAGCAGAGTTAGGATGTATTTGGACAGTGAGAGAACTTGGATGGAGAGCATCCAAATTCACAAATGCATGAAGGATGTTTTTTTTCGTACCCCCTCTTTCTCCTCTCATACAACACAAGTGAAGATGATGCAGGCTTCGCTAATGTCATACTACGAGCCTTCTTCCCTCACTCTCGTTCATTTTAATATGGGGTTTGCTGATCATCAAGGCATCATCTTGAAAGATGATGGTATAAGTTTCGATGGGAGAGATGTTGTATCGTGTAGGTTAAAACACGATATATCATTTGCTGCTCTTAAGCAGAAACTACTGCGGATGGTTCAACCAGAGAACGACGAGCATGATATAATTCGTATCGTTTATCGGAAACCGGAATGGACTGATGGAGGTCTTCACTTTTCTGCCGTGGATGTCAACACCGAGGATGACCTCCAACAGATGATGTCCAATCATATTATATTTAAATGGAAGAGTTACATTCATCTGTACGTTGAAACCAGAAGGACCGTCACTGAGATCCTTCGTCGATTAACTCCACCAGCTCAGTAGTTTCTATTGTATTTTCATTTTATCTATCTATTTTTATTCTAGTTGTTTATGTTGTATCGCTTGTGTAACTTTGTTTTATCAAATCAATGAAATCAAAAATTCAATGAAACTCGTAAAATAAAACATCCGAAAAGTTAATAATAAAGTGCCAACATCAAATACATCAAAAAAGTGATAAAAAAATCCCTAACGTCGTGACCCTCGTCCTCGTCCCCGTCGTCTAAGCTCCCCAACAATGTCATCCGGTGCTGCCATCCCCACCAGCCTATGGAGTGTCCGATACGCCCGACTGCCATGCGTGATCTCGCCATCACGAATACCCTCCCTACAAGCAGTCACAATCTCCCTCACCCACTCAGCATCGTCATATCGTAGCTCTGGGGAGGGTGTCCAGGCCTGAGCTCTTGGTGATGGTGGAGGCAGTAATAGTCTGGGAATAGAAGCCCAGACGTACCACTCTAAGTACCTACGTACAGTCTGATCCGGCCACTGAGCAACCCGAGTAGTGCGCATGATGTCCTCCACAGATGCCATGAAGTGGACGATCTGAAAGAGGCAGTCAGTATGACTCGGACGACCTCTGAGAGGGTCACGCGGGATGATCTAAGTGTACCCAAACTGTCGCAGGCACCTATCAGGCATGTATGGAACTCTGAAATCAGCCCGGTGATGAAGCCTCAGTAGGGAGATCCGCTCAAAGTGGTCTACCACCTGTCCCTCCTCAAATGGTCGCTAGCAGACATCCTCTGGCCTCAGCTCATCAAGCATCCTCCTGTAGTGGCTGAGCTTCAGATGGTCTGACTTCTTCTTCCTAAAGCGCCCAGCCAGTGGCTCCGCACCGTGGATATGACCAGGCAACCTCTCCGCCATCCGAGGGAAATACCACATAATCCAAGCCTGAAATGCAAAAATAAACAACATATTTAATTCACAAATATTTACCAAAAGTCAGTGTGATTTAACAAAAAAAAATGAAGTTAAAATGTGTACCTGAAATAGGCTAGCATACCCTCCACACTGCTGCGTAGTCCTCAAAGACGCAGTGTTCAAGGACTCATACATGGCAGCTAGTGCACTTGCACCCCATGCATAGCCTCCAAGAACCTGTGGACTAAGATCATCCAGGTAGATCAGCCACTTAGCCTCAGCCCTGTCTCCAGTCTTCGTAGTGAAGATACTGTAGGTCGGCGGCGGCGAGATAAGCCCTCACAAAGAATAAAGTGATGTCACCCCCTCCTCCAAGTTACGCTCATAAACCCGCTCCACCATTTGAAGTCAGTCACGGACTTCACGGGTGTTGTTAGCAGCCTCAACCCGTGACACACCCAGATATGTCTCAGCTAGCTGTGTGGCATACTCCGAGCTCATAGTGATGGCGGGAGGTGTGGCATAGTTCCCCTGGATGGGAAGGTGCAACAGACAGGAGATGTCATCTAGAGTGATCGTCATTTCACCAAATGGCAAGTGAAATGACGGCATATCCGAGTGCCATCTCTCGATAAAAGCCGACAAAGAACTCATGGTCTCATCGTGGCGTGGCGATCCGGAGAAGTGGGGCCAATCTGGAGTCCCTGACCACAGTGGTGCGCTGAACTAGGTCCGGGTAATGAAGATGAAGTCTAGTATGGACTTTGTTGCCATGAGCCCATACTTTGACAACACGCTGATACTCCTGAAATAAAAATAAATAAATAATGTAAGCAAAAAGTGCAGACTATGTGAGTTAAATAAATTATTTAAGCAAAAATGCAAAACTTACCGGTCAATGTAGTATAGAACTGCAGACATGATCTGCCAGGTCAGTGAAAAGAGAGGGCTGAGGCTCCTCCTGAGGCTCCTCCTGATACTGCTGAGGCTCCTCCTGATACTCATACATAGACTGGTCTGAGTAATAAGAATCGGCACGGGCCGCTTCCCGCCGATACTCGGGAGTCGGAGCATGATAATGAATAGGCCGGGGATGGTAAAGAGGAGGCTGTGGGTGGTACTGAGGAGGAGGCTGAGAATGATACTGAGGAACCGACCTCCCTCTATGCCAATCCTCCTGCTGAGTCTGCTGCAGGTAATCCCCAATATATAACTGCACATCATCCGGAAAATTAGTTGGGTGATGCTCAGGCTGATACTCAGCTGGGTCAGCCTGTCTCTGTCTCCTAGCGGAAGCATGCAGCTGATTATGCCTCCTCGTCCTAGTGCTCGGTGCAGCAGAAGATGACTCCCTCTCTCTCTCGATAGGAGATACCTCACGCCTCCTCTATGCCTCACTCTGACACCGCAAGCAAAGGAAAAAAAATTAGTAAAAAAAAAAAATTAAAATGCTCATCGTATTTACATCAAAAAGGGTGTATATACGATGCTTACTATTTGCTCGTCGTATATAGGGTCTGCTGGCGTATATGCGAGTGGACGAATTTCTGGCTATTCGTATATACGCCTGAAAAGGGTATATACGGTGAGTAAAAACTTGCTCATTGTATATAGGGTTGTAATGGGGTATATGCGAGTGGTAGATTTACTGATCAGATCGTATATCGTCTCTCCTCACGATATATGCAGTGAAGGTGGTCAAACGTAGGTATGACCAATTATGTGAAGAAATGGTGATTTTGTAAAAAGACAGGGGTATTTTGGTCTTTTCATATGGTGGGTAGGGGGTTTTTAAGGGAATGGGTGGGAGTCCAAAAGAAAAAACCCTTTAAGTTTTATACTAATTTTGTATTGAAATAAGAGGTATAATATAAAACTGTTTACAAATATCCAATAAAAGTATGGGTTCTAATTTTGTACTCTAATTTTTGTACCCCCACTTTGGCTTTCTATACCCCCTAATTCAATTTAATACCAAAATACCTCTCTTATTTTCACCCAAAATCACCTCTAGTGCTCAAAAATCTCACCTTTCCCGGAATTACACTTTTAGATGTAAATCCGAAGTTATTTTTTAACTGTTCTCAAAGTTATGCGTTGAGTGATAAATCTGGATGCAACGAAATTAATCTTCCAGGATTTATCCTAAACACATATTTGTTGATAACGTGAACTCAATCAAAAAATTCATCAAGCTCGTAATTGCAAGAAGTTTGCAATTAAGAAGATAAAGCAACAAGTAGAAATTGGAAGCTAAAATACAAAATTATTACAACAACTGAAATCTATCTAATATCTATTTATACAAACAAACAACTTACAAAATTATAATTTTAGATATCTTACTTTTTTGACACATCACCACTTTAATTTTATTTATCATTTTTTAATTCTACTTTATCTTCCTTTCTCACTCACTCTCTTTCAATCTCACATTTTCTAATATTTCTAACTTCTTGCACATCTATTATTAGTGGCCCCCACACCATTTATTTAAAAATATTACTTTTCCCAATTTTTTTTAATCCACTATATAATCTAATTTAATCTAATCTAATCTATCTAATATCTATTTATTTATCTATCTATTTATACAAACAAAAAACTTAGAAAATTACAATTTTAGACATCTTACTTTTTTGACACATCACCACTTTAATTTTATTTATCCTTTTTTAATTCTACTTTCGCTTCCTTTCTCACTCACTCTCTTTCAATCTCACATTTACCAATATTTCTAACTTCTGACACGTCTATTATTAGTGACCCCCACACCCTTTATTTATAAATATTTCTTTTTTTCAATTTTTTTAATCCACTATATAATCTAATATAATTAAATTAATATTAAATAATCTACAATTTACTCTTATTTATCTAACCTAATATCTATCTATTTATACAAACAAACAACTTACAAAATTACAATTTTAGATATCTTACTTTTTTGACACATCACCACTATTTATAATTTTTTAATTCCACTTTCTCTTCTTTTCTCACTCACTCACTTTCAATCTCATATTTCCCAATAGTTCTAACTTCTTACACATCTATTATTAGTGGCCCTCACACACTTTATTTAAAAATATTTATTTTCCCAATTTTTTTTAATCTAATATCTAATATTTATTTATCTATTTATACAAAGAAACAACTTACAAAATTACAATTTTAGACATCTTACTTTTTTGACACATCACCACTTTAATTTTATTTATAATTTTTTAATTCTACTTTCTCTTCCTTTCTCACTCACTGTCTTTCAATCTCACATTTCCCAATATTTCTAACTTCTACACATCTATTATTAGTGGTCCCCCACCTTTTATTTAAAAATATTTATTTTCCCAATTTTTTAAATATAATATCTAATATTTATTTATCTATCTATTTATACAAACAAACAACTTACAAAATTACAATTTTAGACATCTTACTTTTTTGACACATCACCACTTTAATTTTATTTATAATTTTTTAATTCTACTTTCTCTTCCTTTCTCACTCACTCTCTTTCAATCTCACATTTCCCAATATTTCTAACTTCTTACACATCTATTATTAGTGACCCTCACACCCTTTATTTAAAAATATTTCCCTAATTTTTTTTAATCTAATATCTAATATTTATTTATCTTCTTCTATTTATACAAACAAACACCTTACAAAATTACAATTTTAGACATCTTATTTTTTTGACACATCACCACTTTTGTTTTATTTATAATTTTTAATTATACTTTCTCTTCTTTTCTCACTCACTAACTTTCAATCGAACTTCTTACACATCTATTATTAGTGGCCCCCACACCCTTTATTTAAAAATATTTCCTTTCCCAATTTTTTCTAATCTAATATTTATTTATCTATTTATACAAACAAACAACTTACAAAATTAAAATTTTAGACATCTTACTTTTTTGACACATCACCACTTTAATTTTATTTATAATTTTTTAATTCTACTTTTTCTTCCTTTCTCACTTACTCTCTTTCAATCTCACATTTCCCAATATTTCTAACTTCTTACACATCTATTATTAGTGGCCCCCACACCCTTTATTTAAAAATATTTCTTTTCGCAATTTTTTTTAATTTAATTTATTTATACATACAAACAACTTTCAAAATTACAATTTTAGACATCTTACTTTTTTGACACATCACCACTTTAATTTTATTTATCATTTTTTTAATTCTACTTTCTCTTCCTTTCTCACTCACTCACTTTCAATCTCACATTTTCCAATATTTCTAACTTCTTACACATCTATTATTAGTGGCCCCCACAACTTTATTTAAAAATATTTCTTTTCCCAATTTTTTTAATCCACTATATAATCTAATATAATTAAATTAATATTAAATAATCTACAATTTACTCATATTTACTATCTAACCTAATCTATCTAATCTAATCTATCTATCTAATCTAATCTAATCTATCTAATATCTTCTATTTAATAAAATACACAACTTACAAGATGACAATTATAGACATCTTCTTTTTTTGACACATCCTCACTTATTTACCATTTTTTTAATTCCATTTTCTCTTCCTTTCCCACTCCCTCTCTTTCAATTTCACATTTCCAATATTTTCTCACACTCTTACTTTTTCTTCTTACATTCTCTTTCATCATTTTTTTTACTTTACTTTTATATTTTTCTCATAAACAATTATTCTCTTTCTCCTATCACTCTACTTTTAATTTTTTAACTAACAATCTAAAAAATAAGAAAATTTAATGACTATTTAAACTACTGATTAATATTTAAAACAAATATTTTTTATTGATAATCTACTATCTCTATTTTACTATCTACTATAATATACTAATCAACTAAAATAATCAATTGAAACTACGACATAACTGCACTGATATGTAAAAACATGGGATAACTATAGTGATATATAAAATACACAGGATCAATATTTGTCATTGATAATTATAATTTTTGAAGACTACTATAAATAAACCTACTATTTAAATAATTAAGAAGGCTTAATGACTAATCTAAACTACTAATTAATATAAAACAAATGTTTCTTATTGGTAATTTACTATCTAACTTTTGTTATTTACTATAATCTACTAATCAACTAAAATAATCAATTGAAATTACAAGCTAACTGCACTGATATATAAAAAAACACGGGATAACTGCAGTGAAAGTTATAATTTTTGAAGACTACTATAAATCTATTAAGTAAAAAAAAAAGACTTAATGGTTATTTAAACTACTAATTAATATAAAACAAATAGTTCTTATTGATAATTTACTATCTACTAATCAACTAAAATAATTAATTGAAACTACGAGATAACTACACTGAGATATAAGAAAATACGGGGTAACTGTAGTGATATATGAAAAAACACGAAATAAATATTTCTTATTGATAATCTACTATCTATTTTTACTATCTACTATAATCTACAAATCAACTCAAATAACCAATTGAAACTATGAAATAACTGCACTGATACATAAAAAACAAACACCAGATAACTGAACCGATATATAAAAAATACCGGGATAACTGCAATGATATATATAAAACATGGGATAGATGCACTGATATATAAAAAATACAGGATAACAACACTGATATATAAAGAACTTACGCGCAAGAAGGCCAAGGATTGATCAAGATCACGCGCCATCTTGCTGCTGCTGGCGTCCTGCGCAGAACTCCGTGGCGCACACCTCTCACAGGAGGACAGAAACTTTGAGAGTTAGAGCGACCCATCCGCGCGCCATCTTGCGCGCCTCTCTTCTCAAGCGCCCGTGCGCGCTCCAAAGTGGGGATCTTCCAAAACCTTGTGCTGTTGAATTCCTAAAATTCCTAAATTAATTTTTGGCGTGTCAAATGGTCCCTAAGTGAGGAGGGTGTCCCTAGGGGGGTGGTTTTGGTCCTTAGGTGAGAATTAATTGATAACTAATAAATTGGTGACAAACAATTGGTGCGGTGATGGTGAACAATTGATGAGGTGACTCAGTAAACAATTGATGAGGTGATGATAAACAATTGATGAGGTGGTGTTTGCCAACTAACGAGGTAGTAGTTAATAATCGATGCGATGTGTTTAGTGTGGTGTGATGCATTGTCATATTGTCACATGAATCATATGCATGGCCTCGGCCAAACAGTTGATGAGTGGCTTCGCCAAACAAGCTTGATGAGGGGCTTCGCCAACAGCTTGATGAGTTACCCGACGGGTGGTGAGGTGAATATGGATCCACATGCATAATGCACGCATGCATACATTATGCATTCATTAATTAATTCTATGTTGTGACTTGTTGATGTCCTGTGAGTGGTGAATGCTTAATAGTTAATGGTTGGTATTGCTAGAAGTCTTCGATTATAATGCTTATCTTACTTGTTATAAATTATGTAAAGAGACTCACCCTAGCATTTCTTGTTGCTCGCTCTCGTGGCGACAAACAGTGATTCCGAGTGATGGTGCTTTGTGCCTCGGGTTTTATTGAGTCACTCGATAGTAACACCGGGTTGGGTCTTAGTATTATTTATGGTTATGTATTAAACTTATTTTGAACCTATGTATTGAGTATGTGAACTCAATTTTATTTCCGCTGTGCTGCAAACTATTGATGGATCAATGTAAACGCTAAACAGGTTATTTTGAGGATTGTAACCACTTGACTATGTTATGCATGATACGCGTTGATGCGTTTGGATTTTGATTATGTTTTGATGATGTTTTATTTGAAATGTACCACCCTCTTCGAGGTGCGTGGAAAGATTTTGAAAAACTCTGATTTTAATTAATTGAATTAGCTTTAAATATAAGGGGGTGTTACAAAAAACACTATACTAACATATTAAAAACACAGGATAAATGTAAAATTATTTTAAAATGATACTTTTACATTTCTAGATTTTAATACTTATCTATTTTTTATTTGAAACTCCTTTTCTATCTACTTTAAATTTGTCTTTATTTTCACTTTGATAATATTCAGGCTATTTAATACTTTCTAAGTTCATTCATAGAAAGAACATGATAGCACCCGTGCGTATGCATGAGTATCCTACTAGTTATAATTATAATAAAACACAAGTACAGATGTGACAAAATCTGAAGTTATTTTATCAATAATTAAAACACTTAAAAAGCACAAATCTCCAAGTGTACCACTTCTACACACATAGATAAATTCGGATTTATTTGTTGATGATAAATTCGTAGTCACTTTTTTGACTTCGGATTTATCTATTATCCGGATAAACCTCCAACGCGTCTTCAACAACAACAACATCAGTAACTCTGGAATTATCATTGTGTTGGTATTTTCGGACTATAGATTTATCTGTGAGAGATGTTTTCGGAATAAATGAAATGTTATCTTACTTCTGGACTTCGAAAAAATGAGCAATGAGATGAATGTTTCGTTTTTTGTATTCTAGTAAGGACAAAAATGATAGTTTGTGTGAAAAGGGGGGTATAGGGGCTAATGTGGGGTACATAAATCAAAACCCAAATAAAAATATCTGAACATGAAAAACAAAAACAAAAAAGTTGACATCTCTCACTTTCCTTATGGGTATTACTTTTCCCACTCCCCCTCCTACTCTTTCACATCCCTTAACAAATTTTATTCCAAAAATAACCTCGCGTGAAACGCTGTGAGGACGTGTTTAAGGGCGGTTCAACGACCTTGTTCGAACAGGTTCGAATGACCTCGTTCGAACAGGTTCGAATGACCTCGTTCGAACAGGTGAAATTACGCATAAGAGGGTGTGAAGTCAATATTTAACTCACGCGAACGATGTCGTTCGAACGTGTTCGAACAAGGTCATGCGAATAGGTTCGTATGACCTCGTTCGAACAGGTGAAATTACGCACAAGAGAGTGTGAAGTCAAAAATTAACACACTCGAACGATGTCATTCGAACCTGTTCGAAGCCCCGTGTTCGAACACGTGAAATTTCTTGAAAAAAAAGACGTTGTGGCTGGTCTTTTGGTCATTTCACACCCTTATGGGGTGTGTTTTGAGTAGGAGGGGGTGTGGGAAAAGTAATACCCTTCCTTATATAACACCAACATCTAGCAGGGAACCCGCTTACCCCATTCTCATTCTTATATATCTGTAACAACTATTTGTCCTTTTTTTCTATTAATGACAAATACTTGTCACATGTGTTTTAAATATCATTTAGTTGTTTAAATAGTGATTAAGTCTTCTTGTTATTTTTAAATATTAATCTCGTATTTTTTATATTTTTTTGTTCCTTCCTCTTTATGTAAATATATACCAAATGCTTCTAAATTAGTACTAGATCAGTTAAATAGTTTGGAATGAATTTTTGGTGCTTATTAAAAATTGAACAAACAAACTTTAATGCTTTTTTCCTTTGTACTATCTGTGTTCCTAGTTTCTCTTAGTGTTCACTAGGGGAAAACCCCGTGCGATGCACGGGTTTATACAAATATTATTTTTAAAAAAGTATTGTTAAGAATATAACTTAAATATGTATAATTAGCAAGAAAAAAATTTATACAATTTATTAAGATATTAGTTTTTAAATATACAGATATGAGAACATGAAAATCCAATTTAGTAGATCGTAGTTTAGTAGTATATGATGTTAATAAATATTATAAGGATTATATATATTGTAATGATATTAGAAGAAAAAAAATAAAAATTTAATTAAGGAACTATATATATATATATTATTCAACTTTAAAATTAGTTTAACTATCTATTATAGATTTATTTTTTTAATGTGATTTATTTTTTTAATTTCCAATAAGCTAATGAGTTAGTGCAATATGAGTTGAAGATGTAGAGTTTTAACTAACTCATAATATATTTAAGTAAATTTTTGAAAATATTACATATTTTGCTATTTAATTTTTTTATTTATTTATGTTTAGCATTCAAAAACTTAAAATTAACAAATAGTTGATAACAATCTACTTTTCTGGTAAACTCTATTATACTCTATCAATCTTTAACAATGTTCAAGGACCATATTAATAAGACTTTTAGATATAGCACATCATGCAATTTCATTGAAGCTATTAAAATTAAATATTTTTTTAAAGAACAATATTAAAATAAACATAAGCCATACATATCAATAGCTAGACAAAAATTTATTCTTCAATTGGATGACTCACTAACTAATAAATTGTTTTGCAGCTGTTGTGTCTCAGCTATATATATATTAGAAGGAGCCATCATGCAAAGACTTTAGGGCCCGTTTGGTGTCTCAGCTATAGAATCAATCACTTAGGAGTATTAATGCTTTCTTTAATGCTTTTTGGATCTAGATGCTCTGAGATGGGTGGGTGCTTGGTGCTTAATTTAATGCTTCTCTTTTGCAATTTTTTGCCCATGTTTTGTTTTAAATTCAGCATGCTTGTTTTTCCTGCATTTTTGTGCCTTCATGGTTTCTTACTTGTTTGGACAATCAAATGAAATTTGTGCCATCATTTAGCAACTAAGAAGCTCAAGTGATTCCTAATAGCAACTATATTCCAAATTTTTCAGATTGTATGATTTTGCTATTGTCTATAGAAAGCTAATCCATTTACTGTCATTCTGAGAGTTGTTTTAATTAGTGGTGCTTGAATGAGATTGGTTTTTCTCGTAGTTTCTGATAGTGTTTGCTTTTATTCAATACATGCAGAAACAATTACAACATAATGAAATCGAGAAGTGCTCTAATGTGAATGAAGCCTTTGTTGTGGTTTTTGGGAAAGAGCATTTGGGGTATGTTCGAAGCATGGGAATGAGTGTACTACCATCTCAAATCAATGGACGCAATCCTAGATTTATGGCAATCTCTTCATCAGAAGCCAAGATAGCTCAGATGCAGATTGAGATTGACACTTTAAAGGAGCAAGTTGCTGAAGTTAATAGTTTAAAGGAACAAGTTGGTGAAGTCAATAAATTAAAGGCACACGTGGCTGAAATGGATGTAGTAAAACAACAACATGCTTACCTCATGCAAAGGGACAAAGGAAATCACCCAGGATCATCATCAAATGACGCTATTTTCATGGTTTATATATTTCTTATGTAATGTACTTCAAGTTTAATATTTTATGCTATGTACTTCTTCAAGAACCTCTTCTTATGCTTCTAGTTTAATTAATATTTGTATGTTATAAACATGAATGTTTTTATGTTATCAAACTAGTCTACATCTTGTTGGAATTAATATATATATTTTTGTTTATGAGTATAATGTAATTAATTATCATTTAAATTTTTAATCTGGTTTGAGAATAAAGTATAATTTACATTTGGCAATAATTGAAATAAAAATTGCAGTTGATATATATAATAGCATAAAAGAAATAAAAAAACTAATTCTGAAAATAGCGGCGGTTCCCAACCGCCTCACTCAAAAAAACCCAAAAAAAAGGATATTCAATTAGCGCTCAAAAAAAATTCATATTCCGGCGGTTGGTGCCTTTCGCAGGATAGAAATGGTCATCGGCTGCGACAGTTGTCAAATCGCCGCAAAATGCTTGTCGGCGCAGAAAACACCGACCTACTAGAAATCGCCGCAACTGTGCTTTAGTGGCGGTCAAACTCGCCTTTGCTCTCGCGAGGAACCACCGCAAAGCTAATTTTTTTTGTAGTGAGTGATAAACTGTGTATACTTACTATAGAATATAGACAAAGATAAATTGGTTGTCCTACATGGTTAATAATAGGAGCTATTCTTCTACTTCTCTAGATCATACTGCTTTTCTTTTACATCATCTTTGGTATAGCAAAATAAAATTTCTTAGGGAGATGCAAAATTTTGAGTTTTTCTATATGGGTCCGTTTGGTTTGCAAACAGACAAGATACATGACTAGACTGACAGACAAAGATTAGATGCTTTTGTCCAAAGATATTGTTTCAATGAACAATGGACAGCACAAGCAAAAAAAATGTAAATTTTACTATAATTCTCCATCTAATTTTTATAATGATTTTATAAAACATATAGGCTTGAATATCATTTTGGTCCCTGCAATTACAACGATTATCCATTTTAGTCCTTGCAAAAATATTTTTTAAAATAAGGTCCTTGCAAAATGTTTTTTTATCCATTTTAGTCCCTAATGCCATTTATAAGCTTATGTATCACTTTTTTTTTGTTTTCAAGTTATGTGGCCTATTTTAATGATGCTGACATGGATATATTGTCCATGTGGACTGCCACCTCATTAAAAAAACTTTAATCCCTAAATGTAATTAAAAAATTATAAAGAAAAACGTACGATGAAGTAGAAGGAAGAGAGAGAGAGAGAAGTCATGAGATGAGAAGATACGAGATAAATGAGAGGTAGAGATGGGGGATATAAAGAGAGATGAAGGAGATGGGTCATGATATGAGAATGTATTAGAGAGGTAGAGAAAATGATAGAGAAGAATGGGATAGGAGAGAGAGGGAGAAAAGAGGAGAGAGAAAATTATTGAATAGGAAATAAAAATAATATTTTGGCATTTTTTTTGAGTGATCGTGGAGTTTGTCTGCGTGGATGTAAAGTTATACTGTGGTTTTGTGAGGTACATGAATTTAGGTATTTGTCCAGTCTCTTGCTCATTTCTGCTCTATATTGTGAAATAGTTTTCAAATCAAATGCAGGTACAACCGAGTTGTTCACCCAAATCCTTCATCACTAGGGAATCAAACACACCCTATGTATCAAAGACTATGATAGACTATGCTAATTGCAAGGTGGGTTTTAATTAAGGTCCACAAATGTTACTTTTTGTGTATGGGAGTCCTTCATCCTCCCAAATTCTAATATAGTACGTAGTAGATCATTTCCAAGATCCATTATAGATTTAGCCACGTGGGTCACATACTCACGCTCTAGTTGTTCAATCATGTGTTGAGAGATGTGCAGAGTCTCACATCAAATGTGATATGATTTGAAAGTTTTTTATTAGTGGGAGTTACTCCACCTACAAGTTTTGTAAGAATGGATTAAACCAAAGTACTCAATATAATTAAATAGTAGATACAAAATTAAGAAATTTGGACAATGTTTATCCTTGATGTGCGATCAATTGATTATATCCATACGTTGCTATGCTTGCAGCACAATATGTTGCTACCAGATGCAAGGTAATTGATGTGCGATCACAAGATTTTTAGTATTTTGAGTGTAACTCATTTTTAGAAAATTGACTTGTAAAGTGAGTGATATTTCTCACATATAAACGAAATTCATGCTTGCATAGTCCAAAATTCTGACAAAATTATTTCTAAATCATTTCTTCTTTTGTCTAGTGCACAAAAGTAATAGAACAAAATTTATTCCGTAAACTACTATTCACCGATACACTTGATATGAGTGTGCAATTCATATCAAGGATTCTAAAGTGTCTTGAAGGGGATTCGGCAATTTACACATTTGCATCCATATTACATAAACTGGTGGCGGCGAATCAAACCTAAAGCTTAGTATTTACACACACACTTTGAAATTTATTTGTACAATCATCTTCATGTTCTTTTTAATCTTCTTGTTCAAGTATTTGGAGCAGCCCCCACAAGATACAACATTTTATTTATCTTTATTTATCAACGTAGGACTTATTTTCTAACATCTCCTCAAGTAGTCAAGTTCAAATGGGAGACCCAATTGTAACTTGTTCTTTTTTTGTATTTTTCAGTTTAGGGTTTTTTCTTTTGGACCCCCACCCATTCCTCTAACACCCCCACCCACCGTGTGAAAATACCAAAATACCCCTGACTGTTTACAAAATCACCATTTCTTCACATAATTGGTCATACCTACGTTTGACCACCTTCACTCGCATATACGCGCTGAGAGGCGTATATACGATCAAATTTCAAATCAACCAATCGTATATACCCCACCACAACCTTATATATACGATTTAGCAAAAAATTACTCACCGTATATACCCCTATTCAGCGTATATACGATTAGCCGTAAATTCATCCAATCGTAAATACGCCAAAGAGACCACATATACGATTTAAGAAAAAGTAAGCATCGATATACACCTATTTTAATGTAAATACGATGAGCAATTTTTTTTTTAATTTTTTTTCTTCGCTTGCGGTGTCAGGTAGGCATAGAGGAGAGACGAGGTCTCTCCGATCGAGAGATGTAGGAGTCATCTCATCGCCCGAGTCACGAGGACTCGGAGGCATAATCGGCTCCATGCTTCAAATACGGAGACAGAGACAGCACACCGAGCCACCGTGAGTATGAGCTCGAGCCACCGAGTATCACTGAGCCACCAAGATGTCGAGCTGAGCAAGAATGTCGGCCCATGGAGCTTTCTATCTCGGGGATTACCCGCAGCAGAGCGCAGCAGAGGATTGGCATGTAGGAGGCCTGGTTTCTCAAGATCATTCCCGTGCTACTCCTCGATATCCTCGATGACGATCCTCAACCTATTCATTACCATCCCCACCTCCCGAGTATCGCAGCAGCAGCGTTCTCAGTGATGCTTATTACTCGAACCGATCTATGTCCGAGTATCGGGGACTCGATTGGCCCCACTTCTCCAGATCGCCACGCCACGATGAGACCATGAGTTCTTTCGCCGGCTTTTATCGAGAGGTGGCACTCAGACACTTCGTCATTTCACTTGCCATTTGGTGAGATGACGATCACTCTGGATGACATCTCTTGTCTGCTGCACCTTCCCATCCAGGGGAACTATGCCACACCTCCCGCCATCACTGTGAGCTCGGAGTTTGCCACACGACTTCTTTGAGACATATCTGGGTGTGTCACGGGTTGAGGCTGCTAACAACACCCGTGGGGGTCCGTATTACAGCTTCAAATGGCTGGAGCAGGTGTATGAGCGTAACATGGAGGAGGGGGTGACATCACTTTATTCTTTGTGAGGGCTTATCTCGCTTCGCTTCGCCGACTCTACATGTCTTCACTACGAAGACCGGAGACAAAGTGAGGCTAAGTGGCTGGTCTACCTGGATGATCTGAGAGCAGATGTTCTTGGAGGCTATGCATGGGGTGCAGGTGCACTAGCTGCCATGTATGAGTCCTTGAACACTGCGTCTTTGAGGACTACGCAGCAGCGGTGGGAGGGTATGCCAGCCTATTTCAGGTACACATTTGAACTTCTTGTATTTTTGTTAAATCGCACTGACTTTTGGTAAATTCTTGTCAATTAAATATGTTGTTTATTTCTGCATTTCAGGCTTGGATTATGTGGTATTTCCCTCGGATGGCGGAGAGGTTTCCCGGTCATATCCCGGGTGCGGAGCCACTGGCTGGGCGCTACCGGAAGAAGAAGTCTGACCACCTGAAGCTCAGCCACTACAGGAGGATGCTTGATGAGCTGAGGCCAGAGGATGTCTGCTGGCGACCATTTGAGGAGGACAGGGCTGGTAGACCCTTTGAGCAGATCTCCCTCTACAGAGGCTTCATCACCGGCCGACTTCGAGTTCCGTACATGCCCGATAGGTGCTCGTGATGATTTGGGTACACGTAGATCATCCCGCTGCGACCTCTCGCAAGGCCGTCCGAGTCATACCGATCACGTGTTTGATCGTCCACTTCATGGCATCTGTGGAGGACATCATGCGCGCTTACTCTCGGGTTGCTCGGCCCGACGTCGATCGCATTTTAACTACTTAGAGTGGTATGCGTCCGGCTTCTATCCCCGCACTATTACTGGCCCACCATCACCTAGAGCTCACCACGACACCTCCCGAGATACGCTACGACGATCATGGACCGGATTAGGGAGCTTGTGAGGCTTGTAGAGAGGGGATTCGTGGACGGCGACATCGCGCATGGCGGTCCGGGCGATCGGACAATCCATAGGATGGTGGGGATGGCAAAGACCGATGACGTGGTGGGAGCTTAGGCAGCGGGGGCGAGGGACGAGGGGGACGCCGTTAGGGATTTTTATTTGTTTTTGATGTATTTGATATTATTTTGGCACTTTATTATATTATTAACTTTTTTTCTTGGATGTTTTATTTATTTTACGAGTTTCCATGAATTTTTGATTTCATTGATTCGATAAAACAAAGTTACACAAGCGATAAAACATAAACAACTTGAATAAAAATAGATGGATAAAATGAAAATACAATAGAAACTCATCGAGCCGGGTGGAGTTAATCGACGAAGGATCTCAAAGAACGGTCCTTCCGGTTTCGACGCATGCATGAATGTAACTCCTCCATTTAATTGTAATATGAATGGACATCATGTCTCGGACGTCATCCTCGCCGTTGACATCCATGGTAGACCAAAGAAATACCTCCACTAGTCGTTTGGGTTTCAGATAAACAATACGAATTATCTCATGTTCGCTGCGTTCTCTGTTGAACCATTCGATGAGTTTCGCGCTAAGAGCGAAAATGATATATCGTGTTTTAACCTACACGAAACAACATCTCTCCCATCGAAACTTATACCATCATCTTTCAAGATGATACCACGATGATCAACAAACCCCATATTAGAATGAACAAGAGTGAGGAAGAAGGCTCGTAGTATGACATTAGCGAAGCTCTGCATCATCTTCACTTGTGATGTGTGAGAGAAGAAGGAGGAGTGAGTATTTGAATTTTTGGTGTGAAAATAGTGATGGTGGGAGTGAGTATTTATAGATGAGGTAAAAAAGATTATCAACCGCTTGATTTTGGCGTGCAATCTACACCGTTGATCAACTTTGAACGTTAAATCATGAGCGTTAAATTTTTTTTTACAAATTTAAAAAAAAACAAAATTTAATTCGCATCGTATATATGTCAATTGGGACATATATACGATGTGTATTTTTAAGACATCGTATATATGCCCTGAAGAAGTATATACGATTGACCGTGCAACGGCCAATCATATATACTTCTTCAGAGCATATATACGATGTCTTAAAAATGCACATCGTATATATGTCCCAATTGACATATATACGATGCGCCTTAATTAAAAAAAAAAAAAATAGATGACAAAGGGCATTTTGGGGATTTCGTTTTGGGTGGGGGTGTTAGAGGAAAGGGTGGGGGTACAAAAGAAAAAACCCTTCAGTTTATGATTTTTTTACTGAAACAGTTTATGGGCTTGTACTCTTTTTTTTTTTTTTTTGCTTCCAGTCCTTCTATTTTTGTCTGCTCCTGTGCCTTAATTATTTATTTATTTATTTTAATCAAAAGTCTTAGTCTTTTTGTTCGTTACTATTGGTATTTAAGATTGAGCCAAGTTTTTGTCAAAAAAAAAAAAGATTGAGCCAAGTTGTATAAGCCGATTGATTTGTAGATTAATATGGGAGTTAATTTAATTTGTTGTTCAAAAAGTTTAGACAATTTAAACTCGAGATTTTCACCTTATATACCTTTGAATTGTCTTTATTTTGTTCCATTTGAGACTTATTTTTCAACATGTTTAGCTAAGTTAATTTTAGCATGCTATTTAAAATTTTAAAGCTAGGAATGACTTAATTGGAAAAACACTTGCCTCAGCAAAATATTAGAGAACAAATTCATACAATGAATAAAAATAAAATATGCTAACAAAGTAATGACTCAAATAACTCCGAAACAGGTGCAGTGGTTAACGACTTCATCTAAAGCATGCGGATTCGCTAAGACCTAATTCGATTCCCTGATGGAACAAATTGGAGCCAGCGCTTTACTTACTCTCTCTACTAACTCCGGATTATTCGCGCCCTTTCCCTGACACGGAGTGGGGTCAAAGACCCCTAGACCAAAAAAAAGTAATGACTCAAATGATAACCACACTTGAACTATAATTACTTGCAGCTGGATCTTTCTATACTTGATACCCCTATAATTCAACACTTTAATGAATTCTTTGCCATGGATTTGGGCCATAACAATTTAATGGTCAAAGAGTCAAAGATGAAAATAACAAAAAACAATAATTTGGGATAAAAAAAATAAAATCAATAAAATTATTAGTTAATTCACGATAATTTCATGTCCTTCTTAGTAGCATTTTTCTAATTTGTGGACATCATAGTCTTAAAAACAAGCATAATAATATTATTATTACATGCAATAATTAATTATAAATGAAAAAGTTTCAATTGAAGTACAAATTATTAAAAGAGAACATAAAAGACAACACAAAAATTATCACCATAAAAAAATTTAATTCCATCACATTCCCTAAACAAATTAACAATTTTTTTTAAAAAGAAACAAAGATAAATGGAATGGCAAAGTCAGTAGGAAAACATGTTTCAAGGGATGCATACATTGAGAAGAGAGAGTGGGAAGCATATATTTAAATGTTTTTATATCTGATACTGCAGCACCCAATGTTGTAGCATCTAATATTGCTTCTATGTCAACACCAAATTTTGTTCCGGAGTACCCTCCTCCTCCTTTTCCACAAAGGTTGAGGAAGGCTCATGCATGAAGACAAACAGTTCAGTAAGTTTTTAGACGTGAAGCAACTACACATCAATGTTCCTCTAGTTGAAGTACTCCAACAAGATGTCATGGGTTTGAATCCTGACCTTACATTTTGCGAAAAATTAAATTATTAAAATAATGATTTTTGTTGTTGTCATATGTGCAATATTTCATTAAACGGGCAAGGCCACAAACATTACACACAAAGTGTAAGCTTCAGGCTTACAGAGAAAGCACCATTACATCCAACAATGGACAACAGCAAATCAGGTATAGCTAATAACTCCTAAATAATATCAATAAGCACAAGAGTAGCACCTGAACATCTAAGAACCTAATGAACTAACTAAACAAAAAATTAAACATTAAACGTTCCAATACATCCAAGAACAAGCAATAAAACAAAACAATAAATCATTATTTTAATGACAGCTCCACCAGCGTGCAAGACAAGAGGCTCCACAGATCCAGAGTAACAGACCCACAATGTTGGTACCTGGGGAGAGACGAAAAGTCCATACTTTCCCTGTATTTGAAGGCCAAATGACCCTGAGGACTAGTACTCTAAAACAGAAAGACAGGAAAGAAGAGGTTAAACACAGTTGAAGGAGGATGGTGTCACAGGCTCTGAGAATGGAATAGGACAGAGAAGAGGGAGCATAAAGCAGTGGCCGCACTTGGAAGCAAGGATGAGGGTAAGTTAGATCATGTGTACACACATATCTGAGGAGTGTGGTTGCAGATTGGGAAGGGGAGGAGAAACTCACTGCACGGAGCAGCACTGTCGCCTAGCAGATCTAGGAACTTGGGGTGTCGCCATGGCACCAATAGAACCCTAGCTTGCTTAATGTGGCTCCAATTGTGCGGTGCGGACCGATTGTTTGTTTCTTTATTAAAACAATGATTTTAAATGTTAAAAAGGCTCCACGGAGGATTGTTACCACGTACAATGAGAAACATTGCTGATCTAAATTTTTATACATACAGAAATAACCACCGAACTAGCTACGAGATGCTTGTAAATGTATCAAATATTTTATATATACAGGTACATACGCAACTAAATTTTTTTTGGGACCCTAAAAAATTGAAATTGGACTGGGCCCTGTGTGGGAGCACAGTCGCATGTAGAGCCAGGCCAACTACATATCGGTTAATAGATAAGTTAATTGATGAAACGGATGATTTAATAGCGAAAAAATAATAATAAAGAAAATGATGTACAAGTAAGCGTATGCAAATATTCATGTGTTTTTTAAACTAAAGAGCTAAAACTAACTAATAAATATAAAATGACATAAAAGTTAGGAATTTAAAATTGTTTAATTCATTTTAATAAGGATAGATAAAGAACTTAAGAAAATAGTGAGGATAGAAATCAAAAAAAGTGAGACGCTACGCTACAAGTAGCGTTTGCAAATTAAAACGCTACTTCTAAGTAGTGTTTTTAAAACGCTACCTAAAAAATTCAAATGCTAGTGCTTCTCAAACACTTATATTTGTCATCCACTAGTCAAATCCGCTATCCGCTAGCGGATATGAGACTTGCCAAACTGCTAGTTTTGAGAAGGTAGCGTATAGTGGATAAGCTTGTGGTAAGTGTGTGGTATCACTAGCTTATAGCATTTTTTTCACTTGTGTATAACATTTTTTCAGACGCTACTTGGTAAAAAGTAGCATATAACGGTTAGCGGATGGGCTAGCGGATAGAAAATGACGTGTTTACTAAAACTATCGGTTGAACTAGCTGATAAATGTAAAATGGCATAAAAAATCATATATTTAATTCATGATTAAATTTATTGCTTAGTTTATTTTAATAAGAATAGGAAAGGAATTTAAGAAATATGATAAAGGTAAGTATGCCAAAAAAGTGAAATGCTATAAATGTTATCGCATTTCGAGAAATGCTAAACGCTATACCTGAGAAATGCTAAGCACTAGTGCATACCAAACACATGTACTCATCAATCGCTAGTCAAATATGCTTGTTTCATTCGCTATCTGCTATCAGATGAGATGCGCCAAACAGAGTCTTGAAATTTGAGCTTATAATGTATAACATTTCATTTTTATCTTGTTTATACTCTTATTAGTTTAATTATTTATCCTTCATTAAAATTAATATTCTCTGGCACTTTTAAGCATTAATTATAAATTTTCATCTATGTAATTTTTTATTCATAAGTTAATTTAACCGTTAATTTTAGCAAACATTTTAAATTCAATCTTCTAGCTTCGCTATCTACTACCTCGTCTGCTATACCTTATCCGCTACTTTTTACCAAAAGCCTAAAAGTTTCTTCTTTTGTAACTAATACTCACTCCTTCGTCCCCCACTATCAGTTGTATTGACAATTTCAACGATATGGAAACTCCGACTTTAGGGTTTGAACCCAGATGTGGCTATATGATAGTGTGTGTACTATTTATTTTCCATTTCGTATGGAAAAAAAACTCAATACTCCTTCAATAATATTTTTTTTTGACGCAACTCCTTCATAGTACTACTTTCCTAATAACACGGAGCTAAAAAAAATACTAGTTCTTCATCCCACGTTGGCATATGTATGTATAACCCAAAGGGTGTGTTTGGGAGTTTGGAGGGGATAGGACTAATAGTGTTAATTTATTAGTGATGAGGAGAAAAATGATCCCCTTAAACCCTCCCAAACCTCTCTTCTAGTTCATTTTTGGATCTCCTCCAAAACCCTCCAAAATACCCTCCAAAATCGGGAGATTTTGGAGGGGCTCCAAAAATGAACTAGGAGGAGGGTTTGGGAGGGTTTAGGGGGATAGTTTTTCCCTCTATAACTAAAGAATTTACACTATTAGTCTCATGTCCTCCCCTCCAAACTCCCGAACACACCCAAAAGCAAAGCGAGCTTCACCAAAAGCACTTAGATGAGATGATATTTAGAATCTTGTTTTGGGTATGCAGCCGTGTTATAATCTCTTAAGGGAGAAATTTGCGCTATTTGTGGTCATACTCAACTCAAAGAATTAGTTTTTGCAATTACGCGCATGAAATAATACTCGATTTATACAAAATGAAAGCCGCTTAATTCAGAAAGTTGAACGTATGTCCACATATTCAATAACTTGTTTATTTAAATTCATCAGTGAAAAGGTGGAGAGATTCCAAGCTAGCCATGTGGAAATACAGGTTCATTGTAATGCAAGTTAATAGGAAAAACCATTCATGTTTGGTACGTACGTGCCCAAAAACTAAAAGACATATTTATAAGAAGAACATGATAAAAAAAAATATCGTAACAAATATTGTCAATTAATTAATTGTATGATCACATGCACTAGAACTGCAACAATAAAGTTATTTAACCCAATAATTTGACAAAAAAAATATACAAATGAGTTCCACGACTTTCATATTTATATCGGTCCCACGACTTCCAATAAAAAGAAAAAAAATCATTTTAGTATAATACGTATTAGTATATGTATCCTTATATTTATATGTTTTGTCAAATTATTGAGTTAAATATATAGCATTATTGAAACTACTGGTATATGACTGACTTACTTGGTCAATGGGAATTGGTTGATTAATTATTAAGTTACGTATGTTGAAAGATCCTTTCAATTATGTCAGTACAATTGGAAATTTAATATGCATGGCAGGCCTTCAAAGGGTGGACTAAGTACGTACAACAAACTGACAAAGTTTTCATACACGTACGTACATTGTTTAAATGTAATTTTTGATCAAATCAAATGCTTATTATTTTTATCAAGATCAAATCAAGTCAAATCAAATGCCTAAAATAATTAATGAATCTATTAAGTCTACTTCGCAAGTAAGGGTTTTTGTTTTCGTACCCCTCCTTCCCTATCACACTCTCATAATCCCAAAAATGCCAATAATACCCCTCCGTTTTTAAAAAAAAAAAAAATTAAATTAAATTTTCTAATTACCTCAAAATAAGGTAATTCGGTTCAAAAAATTAAAAATTTCGGAATTACCTCTAAAAAAGGTAATTCCGGTTCAAAAAAAATTAAAAATTTCGGAATTACCTCTAAAAAAGGTAATTCCGAAATTTGTAATTTTTTTTTTTTTAAAGTTTGTATTTTGGTCTTAAGATTTAAACGCGTTTTATTGGAAATATGATACGAACGATTTACGATTTAATAACAATACGTCAAAATATATAAAATGACCAACATAAAATAGGAGTACAAATACAACTATGGGTCCAAAATGTCTAAAAATGACCAAAATAAGCACGTGAAGTAGGTGAATGGGCGACATCTGCGGCATCCCGGGCCAATCCAGGACGCCGCATGCGCGTATATATACAATTTGTTTTAATTTTTATTACTAAAAGGCTACTAAAAATAGTCAAAACTACTCTAAAAAATATAAAAACACCACTAAAAATCTAACAAAACCAAAATAAGGCTATACAAATTTTTAAGATTTTTGGAGACTATGAAAAATTAAAAAAATCGTAAAAAATAGTAAACGATGGAATTTGGGATTTTGAGGCTGGTTGTCCCGTAAGAAGTTCCTTCTAAGGAGTCTTGATTCTTGATTTATTTCGCTTCTAATGGCTGTGGTTTCATTACGATCCGAGTATGTTGTCCAAAACCGATTTTTAGCCTAAATTATTCGTTCGAAATAAAAAAATTGTAATTTTCGGAATTACCTCAGAAATAGGTAATTCCGGTTTCCGAAAATCTTTTCGGAATTACAGGGTAAATCCGAAATTCCATTATTTTTTGAGGTAATTCCGAAATTTTAAATTTTTTTTTTTTTTAACAAACACTACAAGAAAATCGCTGATTTGCCACGGACATTTCCGTGGCAAATGCACAAATTTCCGTGGCAAAACAACATTTGCCACGGGTTTGCCACGGACAAAAATTGGTGGCAAAAACGCTCGTCGCAAATCGTTTGCCACGGAATTTCCGTGGCAAATTTTTCCGTCGCAAATCCGTGGCAAATTTTTCCGTCGCAAATCCGTGGCAAATTTTTCCGTCGCAAAGCCGTGGCAAATTTTCGTTGCAAATCCGTGGCAAATTTTCGTCGCAAATCCGTGGCAAACCCGTCGCAAATTTTTAAAAAAAAATTTAAAAAAAACATGGAGCAGTAGTTTCCTACTACTCCAACTTCTTCACAAGTTCTGTGATACTCACTCTTTGGGGTGCAAGTGTATTCTTGAAATACATATAATAGACTTACATCTAAAGTATATCATATAGCTTATGAGTTTAATAACTATACGCTAATGATATAAACAAATTTAGCATAAACATTTAATCATAGTTCATCATATTGACACACCATAACATAATATAACTTCATATGACTTATTGTTGCTTGTTGGACAGATTCCATTTACCAACAAAAATGATTTTACACAAGAACTTTACACAAGAAAAAGAACAACAAACTAAAGCCAAGAGAGTAGTATTTCCACTACAATAATACTAAATCAACTACAATAAAAACTAATCAACCACAATAAAAACCAAGAGAGTAGTATTTCCACTTGTATGTTTTGCCATCAAAGTTCCATTCTCTGAATAGTCTAAGCTTCAAATACAAACTTAGATTCACCAACTTTTGCACAAAATACAACGATCAAGACATGCAAGATTACTAAATTTGCTTTACATAATCATCAAGCATTGAAAAATCACAAATTCCTACCGCAAATCAAGCATAAGGGAACATCGCCTCTTCTACTTTGGTCGCCAAAGATAAACAAGCTACGACCAATAGTTGCATTGTCCAAGCTCTTCCCTTACAAATTGGAAACAAACATTAGATCTAAATTCAACCAATGGATTATAAACGGCCTGATTTATTTAATTAAACTTCTCTTCATTCATTGACTTACTGGTAGTTCATATGCAGAAAGAAAGCGGTCCAAGTAATTTATTGATAGATATTCACATAGAGGACCAAAACCAAAATGCGCTCCAACCTATAAAACATTAACATAACGAAGAAAGAGCAATTAGTTAAACATAAAGCCATCATCTAATCAAATTAATCCAGATTGTGCATCATAGAATACATGAACAAATAAGTTTCATTCAATAAAATCCAATCAAACAAAACCTAATCCAATCCAAGCAAGGAACTTTGATGATGATAAGTTCATTAAATTGAAATGGTATTAACAAAAGTCAAGGTTCAGATTTCATTACAGAGCCACCAAAATCAAATTCAGATAGACCCAATTTTTAGTCATTTTCACAGTTGAGGCCATTTTAATGCCAAAAGGCATTGATTCAAATAGATGCAACCAGCCAACAAGTAAAAACCAATGTGGATCAGAAACTCTTACCAAACCAATTGCAGATCAAGATGTCAAGAATGATACTGTCCCACCAGGACTCATTGAAGTTTGGTAACATGTGACGGAAAGTAAGCTGAAGATGCCAACATAGAATGGTTTGAAAATAATACAGAAGATATATACCAAAATTAAACAAAGATTTATGGATGCACTAAACCATAAATAGAGCTATAGGAAAAAACCAGAGTTTATTAATCAGATCAGATCAGTGCTAACCTCCATTAACTCAAAACCAATTGATAATACCCAAAGAAGGGGCTGATTGAATCAATATTGTCTTCCCCACCACCCAATAATGTGTGCTAAAACAAACTCATCAAAAAGCGTCTCCTGAAAAACGAGTCGTAACATATAAGATCTATGTTAGATGCAGACATGAAAAACCAATTAACAGTGTGATGTTTGGAGAGACTAGGCGAAAATACAAAGTTGTGAAAGAAGAAATCATACATAAACATTCTTAAACACCTTGCGAGGGTTTTTTGTAGATATATGCGACAATCAAAGACTATAAGATCTTTCTCGGAAGTTCTGTAAAAATCATACAAAGCAATCACAAATTTTGAAATTTAAGTTAGCAGGTTTACGATCATCCAGTTACACATCTCAAAACTCATACAACGCGGATCCAAAATGCAACCAATTAAAAGTGAAGCTATAAGAATCGATTGAATTACCAATGCCGAGATCGGGATGAAGATACTTCATGAACTCGCCGAGCATCATCCCGCTTCGGTTTGGGGAGGGATTAAGGATACATGTTAGTTCACTTTTATTCACTTGCAAGAAACAGATCAACAAGTGACAAAAGAAAGCAACGGAAGACACGCAGACGGTTGGAGGAAGCTACGAGATGCAATTCCGAAAGCATCCAAAAATCAAGTGAAAAGATCCACCAACGAAAGAGGGCATTTCAAGGTTCCATCAAGATATGCAAATATGCAGGGAAATTTCTAAACAAAAAGGCAAAAAGTAAAGCAAGAAAACTTACCTGGGTAGCAGATTTAAATGGGCGAGAATCTGCGGCGTGCTGACTGACACAAACAATAGAAAATGCCATTAATTCGAGATTTGCAAAGATTAAACAATAGAACATGGTTAATAACTTAACACGCTTGACTAGGAAAATTAGAATTTGTGCTGATTTTCTTATACCTCTTAGATATTATATAAGGGGATACAAATAAGGAAAGAATAGGTAATGTGATTGTTTCCAAACCACGAGTGCAAATATCTAGTTTTAATCAATCTCATTGAGTAAACACATCATAAGCTATAATAGTAATAATTCTCTAACAAGAAAAAGCCATCATATAGAGTCCGGACAAAAGTCATCACAATAGTATATGAGAACAGATGACTATCAAAATATCATTTGATTTCACATCTTATACCGTGATAAAAGCAAACTAGCCCACTTATATCAAATGATAAATCCGAAACTTTAATTTGGCTCTGTAAAATGAATTGTCACTTGATGCACAAATAAATAGTTAACAAACCATCGGTTTTTTCACCAAGGGCTACGTCGTCAAACAACCTTGCGAGCTTAGACAAGGACAACCAACTTTTAGCACAAGGATCAAGCATAAGTTATTAGATAAACACAACTTCTCAAAACTCCAAATCATGTACAATAATCCCTTGTCAACAACACAAATTACGAAAAACACCTTTTGGTAACTTAAGGAGCTACTCAAGTCCAATACAAAGAAATCTATCTCAAATTTGACAAAACAGATTCATAAAAAAATAAAAAACTGTAAGAAAGTAATTTGGAGACATGCTAGTTTTGAAGATGTGCTTTGGAGGCATCCTAGTTTTTGAATAAGTATGAATCATTTGTCATAAAGGTGCAATAAATTTGGTGACAAAAACATCATTTAAAGATAAAAATTACTCACCCACAAAGACACCCATTCCAAAGAAAATATCTCAAGTACTGGAACTTACACCACCAAAATCTTACTGAGACAAAGAAACCCTTACCTTGGAGTATCCAAAATCACATATCTTCAAATGAAGTCTTTGGATCTCCATCCAACAAAGTATTTTCCAACTTCAGTCCCGATGACATACTTCCTTCATGAGGAGAGATATTTTACATAAGAATGATATGTCGGACATAATACCGATAAGATTGATAAATTACCTATACTACATTCTAGGTAGGCTAAGCACATGATTATATCGGATAGTGGGGAGGGCGAGGCGTTCAATTACCATAGCATGACAATAGCTGACCCTGGATATGAGTTGTTGAAAGAAGAAAGCGAGCTGCAGCAAAGATAACTATGCATTAAAAAGTTAAACAGAAACAGATTAACAATGAAACAAATTTCTCGAAGAATGATATGTGTAGGAAAAGTAAACAAACCGTATAAGAACCTCATCCTCGATGAAAACGCCTACACACAGCATTCGCTCAAACAATTCTCTCCCGGATACATATTCCATTACAATGGCGGATGAGTAGGTGTTAAAATGATCTCGTGAAATTTCATAGAACATTTTCCATAAATATAAATATCCTCTTCCGAACATAAAAATATGAACATATAGAAACAAACCAACCTCCTTAAACTCGACAATGTTGGGATGTCCGAGAGATCTGTGATTGATGATTTCTCTCTTAACATTTTCATCAATCTGCGACACACAACATGATAGGAAAAAATTGAGTTCCACACTCTATCAAAGAAGAAACAGAAAGAAAGTGGCAACAAATATTGCATACTAAAGAACAATCTAAAAAGATCAAACTCAAGCATGATTTTGAACACCAATAATTTTCCTTGTTCACAATTCCTTAGTGAATATGGAAACCTAAAATTCACCTAAGCCACTCTGCATTCACCACCGAACTAATCCAACATTTGACTTTTGAGGCAAACCACTAACCAGATTATTTATACTTGCACTTAGCTTAAGTTGGTAACATGTCCTCTCATGAATCAAGGACAACGGAAAGTCCACCGTACATAGTGCTGAATTTTATCTTCTATTTGTAGTGCACAGATCATTAAAGCTTCAACAAAGATAGTACCAATTATTCCAAAAGTTTAAACTATTGGGTGGATACGATCGACACTCTAAACTCCAACCATAAGTTATTGCACTAGTAATCGATTAATTGATTAGTTAACGAAGACATAACCTTAGGCACTAAAAACAGAACAATTTCACAACAGAAACAGATCACAATAAGAAACGCACTACTAACCGATTACTCACCGGCCTCATAGACAATGAAACATCCCGAGAGAAATACGCGATGGATAAAAGACAATGAAAAGCACCTAAACAAAATTGGAAACTCAAAATCATAAACACCTTACTACAAAGTCATCTTCATACAATTCATGTATTCTTGGCTTTTCCTAAAACTGAAACAAATCCCTATTTTTCAAAAAAAATTCCAGTGACAAAAAGCCCCAGATTTGAAAAACACCTCTACAAATTGCTTGAAGTAACAAAAATATATAACACTTAGGAATTTGAAGAGAAATTTACCCAAAATCAAGAGATCTGTAAGTTAAGTGCTAGCGAAGCACTAATTTGAGAGATGAAATCTCTGAAAGAAAAAAATCGAGAAAGAGATCACTTTTTTATGTAGCTGAGCTGAGAAATAGAATACAACAAAGCAGAAAGACAAAAGCTTTAGGTCAGAGAGAATCTAGTTTTTAATCTAGTTTATAAAGTAAAGGAAAAAACATGAATCAATATACCTGAATATCAGATAAATGTCGACCATTACGAATCGCGTAGATGCACAACGGTTCCCAGATTCGCTTCTGATTCGCGTGGGTTCTTCTTCACTGGCTCTGTGTGGGTTTCTATTTTCTAAAGAGGAAATCGATCGAAGAAAGAAAGGAAGGAAACGGGAAAGGAAGAAGGAGAATCGAAGGTTTCTGTGGTAGAATCGTGTGGGTTTTCTCATTGTTGAAGATGAAGAAGAAAGCTAAGAGGAAGAAGATGAAGAGTAAGGAAGCTATGGGTTTCTGATTCGCGAGAGAAAGGAAGCGTGTGTGGCTGAAGAGGACGAAGGAGAACGGAGGAGGAGGTCGGAGAAAGGAGAGAAAGGAGGAGGTCGGAGAAGGTGAGCGTATTGCAAGAAGGAGAAAGGAGAACGGAGGAGGTCGTGGGTAAGAGAGTGAGGTATGCGTATTGTAAGAAGGAGAATCGTGCGTTTTAATTTGGGTTTTAATATTTGCCACGGACTTGCGACCAAATGTCCGTGGCAAATTAGCGACCAACATAATTTCCGTGGCAAATTAGCGACCATTATCATTTTCCGTGGCAAATTTGAGCGGGATTTAGAGCGTCTTCTCTAGAAATGCCTTTTAAATCGCAAATCAGTAGCAAATTTGCGACTGACGCCGATCTTCCGTGGCAAAGTTTGGTGGCAATGCAAGCTTATTCTTGTAGTGAAAACCATGTAATTTTGGTAAATTTTCAGGGGTATTTTTGTCCGTTTGCGATATTATGGGGGTGTGGGTGATGTTGAGGGGGTACGAAAACAAAAACCCCGCAAGTAATTATGCTATATATAGAAAACGTTGACATGGTCCAAGATTAAGTTTGACCATTGAGATATACTTGCCTTGATGCTGACATGCTGTAGTTGGACTCTCAATGTTAATAATGAAATTCACGCAAAAAATTACATTAATAATGAAATTTGATTACTTATTGGGGGAAAAAATGGACATTAATTAGTTGTGTTTAGGGCCGTTCAAAAAAGCGTAAAAGCTGACCGAATCAGAAATCGAACTATTAAAAACCAAAGGCCAATGCTTTTCCCACACCCCTCTTACTCTTTCACACCCTTAACAAATTTTATTCCAAAATAACTTCGCGTGAAACGGCTGGCGAGGCGTGTTTAAAGATCGTTCAACGACTTGTTCGAACACGTTCGAATGACCTCGTTCGAACAGGTGAAATTACGCACAAAAAGGGTGTGAAGTCAATATTTAACACACTCGAGCGATGTCGTTCGAACAAGTCATGCGAACTTATTCGCATGACCTCATGCGAACAGGTGAAAAACGCCCAAAGAGAGTGTGAAGTCAAAATTTAACACACTCGAACGATGTCATTCGAACCTGTTCGAAGGCCCGTGTTCGAACAGGTGAAATTTCGTGAAAAAAAGAGGTTTTGGCTGACCTTTTGGTCTTTTCACACCCTTGTAGGGTGTGTTTTGAGTAGGAGGGGGTGTGGGAAAAGCAATAGCCAAAACCAAATTACTGATGTCAGTTCATGAACTGAACCAACCTTTCAAACACAGTTCAGAAAACTGAACTTTATTTCTGAACTTCAGTTCGAACCGAACTGAACTAAGTCTGTTACACAATTACAACTTACCGTCTGTGAACTCTGAACCCCACATGAATCGCTGCAAGCATCTCCTCCTAAGTTAAAGCAAAGGATGATACAAGGAAAAGGACAAAACAAAGGAATCGTTGCAAGAAATCATTACACAGCCAAATCCATCCAAAGCTCAAGAATCACCAACCAAACACAAGCTTCCACTTCTCTGCAATCGAGGCTCTCTCCAATTCCTATCCTTAGCTCTCAAACACAAGCTTCCATTTCTCAACTCCATTTTCTATTAAATCATTTTTCAAAAACTATGGAAATGAATAATGGATTGGAGATTCATAGATTTGAAAATATGAAATATGCGTTTGTGAAGAAGCACTCACACACTTCCCATTTCTGCATTCCAAATGAACTGAAGAAAAAAAAAATCTTGACATCACCTGAACTGTTAACACCAATTGGAACAAAAAAACTGTTAGAAAATGTTTTATTAACAGTTCGATCGGTTCAGTTTGGGTCCAAAAGTTCAGTTAAATCAGTTAGTAAAGGCTCACTTGCTAAACAGTTCGGTTCGAAACTAAATAAACTGTGAACTGAACTGTTAGCATAGTTCGGTTCAGTTTGTGAGAACCATTAACGCAGTTCAGTTCAGTTCGACGAATTATTCGTACCAGTTTGGTTCAGTTCAGTTCGGTTCTCCCCCTGAACCGAACCATGAACAGGTCTAGTTGTGTTGAGTTTGAGAGGAAGATTAAAAATAGATGGAAGAATTATTTGCTTTTGCTTGCTAACAAAAGGTAGGCGGAGTCTATTGATGCTTTGGCATTCTGTCCTCTGGGTGATTTGAAAGAGTAGAAATGGGGTGATTTTCTCTAATAAGACTCCTAACCTTTCTGAGACTTTTTTTTGACTAAAATGTATTCATGGAAGTGGTTTCTGGCTAAGACTATATCAAGCCATTGCCACTTCTATGAATGGTGTGTGGCACCATTGAATTATAATGTTTTTTATGGTTTTTTTTTTGTTTTTTTGGTGTTCCGACATGAACATTTTAAAAAAAGCTCTGGGAGGGGTCTTCAGATGGTGTTGGTGATCCTGTAACTTCTGACTCGCATGGAATAGTTGCGTCTGTACCAGTTGGTCGTTTGTCCAAATCTCAAATGAAGAAATTCAGACAGCAACGACACCCGTTGGTTGTTGGTTACAATACTCGCTCAAGAGCTAATTTCGTCTCTGAATCCTTTTGATCTGACTTGTTTCTAGCTTGTATAGTTAGCTTGAGTATTTTCTATCTTACATTAGCTAGATTGGTTATAGTCTAGCAGCTATATATATTTCTAGAGTGTTTTGGGGCCATATTAGGACATTTCTACTATTGTTTTATTACCTCTGAGTCGTTGAATTGATCGGGTGAATTTGAGTCGTCGAGGCATGATAGTCATAAGTGAATTGAACTATTGTGGATATAAATCCTAACTATTGGGTTGATCTAAGTCCAATTGTTGGAGTGAGCCTCATGGTCCAATCCAGAACAAAACCCTAGGTAACAGGATAAAGCGAGTATCAAATTATTTTTCTTTTGACAAAAGTAGCAAATTATTTTTCAAAGATTATGTTTATGTTATGCAGTAACATTAAATTATTTGCCTTTTAAGTTATAAGTTATAACCCCATTAAGGGATATAGAAGCACCTGGAATTTTGAAGCGATCCATTCTTTCGAAATATCTGGTGCGCGCAGTTAAAATGGACTAATGTAATTATAATAATGTTCTTTTGACCAAAAAAAAAAATTTATAATGTTCTCACAACTTTTGCTATTTCAGTTTTGACCGCTAGTGTTTGATTTAATTTAATTGAAGATATAAAATAGGCTAAATTGCTGTTTTGGTCCTTTATCTTTAGCCTTAATTTCATTTTGGTCCTTTATCTTTTTTTTTTTCTCGTTTTGGTCCCTCATGTTTCATTTTTGTGTCAATTTGTGTCAATTTGGTCCTTTTTTGTAATTTTCCATCCATCTTCTTTGACACAAAAATTACAAAAAAGGACCAAATTGACACAAAAATGAAACATGAGGGACCAAAACGAGAAAAAAAAAAAATAAAGGACCAAAATGAAATTAAGACCAAAGATAAAGGACCAAAACAGTAATTTAGCCTATAAAATAAGTAGAATACATGACAACAGACACAAGACAAATGGGATTTGGGTTGACTGCAGAAAATACAATTTCTTAATACGATATCATAAGTAATTTAAATCACGAATAACTCCACCTAAGCGTCCACCTAAGAAAAGTCACATAGATCTCTTTAAATATGTGGCTTTACACGTCATTAACAGTGGAGCCCACAAATCCACATTTGGATGTCGAGAATTTACTAAAATAAAATAAAGAAATGTCTTACATGGGAGTTGAACACATAACCTTCAAGTGCCAAACAACAAAAACAGCCACTGCACCATACGCTACTTTTGATACAAATTTCACACTCACTATTAATTAACTCAATGAACCCATACAGATTTCAAATAATTAAGACAATTAAGACATTTTTTAGCTGTCAAATAGTCATACGGTTATGACATAAAATCCTATGAAATATTTAAACGGTTATGATATAAAATCCTTAAACTCATGCCATTGTTGATGCCCATTATCTTATCTTAATCTTAATCTTAATTAAACCCATGCCATTATTTCTACAATTAGACCAGTCATTGATGTTGTGTTAGTTTCAAAATAAGTATTTTGATCTCAAATTAGCAACCAAAAAAAATTGTAGCTCTGCTGAGTTTAAATTTTTAAATTTGTTTTTAAAATTGTAGCTCTGCTGAGTCTAAAAACTATAATATTAGAGCCCGTTTGTTATGACTTTTTTTTAAAAAATCAGTTTTTTTTTAAAAATAATCACTTATGACATGTTGTCTGTTTGTTACAAATTCTTAAAAAAATGAAAAGCTGAAAATAATCTAAAAACTGCATCATATGATAAAATTTGTTTTGAGTAAACTTCTCAAGAAAATAAGTTTTTAAAAATGATTTTTTTAAAATAAGTGATTTTCAAGTGTGATACTCAAACATAAAACAACTTTTCAATTGATGTCCATCGTATGTATATATATATATATATATATATATATATATATATATATATATATATATATATATATATATATATATATATATATTGTATTCTTTTGAAGCAAATATATGTTGTGCATCTTAATTGGTATAGATGCACAACATATATTTGCTTTCAAAAAGAATGCACAACATATATATATATATATATATATACACACAATTGGATTAGAAAATTGCCATCGTATACATATTATCTTACGTATATACGACCCTACAAAATATGAGTCGAATATATGTTACATAAAATATATACGATTGATATTTTTTTATAAAAAAAAAATACGTTTTTAAGGGTATTTTTGGGTTTTCAGGGGTAGATGGGATAGTGCGGGGGTAAAAAAAATACATTTTGTCAATAACATTAAACATAAAAGAATGTTAATTTGGTGGGTAAACAAGGTACCTGAAAAGAGATACCTGAAATTGTTATCGTTAATGGAGTGTCATATGCACTACGATATGGAGAAACGGAGCAACCATCAGGTAACTAAAAACTAAGAGCAAAACATTTGTCAATAACATTAAACATAAAAGAATGTTCATTTGGTGGGTAAACAAGGTATTAGGTAGATCACATACTTAATTATAAAATACAGCTGAATATTGACTTTAGGCTTCGACAATTGAACGTCGTTTTAAAAATAAATAAAAAAGTTCGATCAGTAAATCTTATTTTTAAAAAATGTCTACACATCTCTATATAAATACCGGGTTCTTCTTTCAGTGAAATTATGTTGTACCAAAATTTCAATAGAGCTAATTTTTTCTCAACTTATTACCTAATATTAATTTTATTCTGTGGGATGCATAATTAGTGTTATCGTATACTACTATTTAAATAAAACTAAAAGACCCGATCGGTAAAGTGCGGCTGCTGATTCTAAATCTCATAATGTTTTCGAAACTATTACGACAACATCATAATGTTTTTGTTATGAAAAAATATTTACCCGTGCTGGCACGGGTGTTGCAAACTAGTATATAATAATATACGCTAAGAGTTTAAACTCTTGATTCATTTTTCTTCAACCAATTATACTAAGAAAAGAACTTTTCCTCAGTTTTGTGTTCCCTAACGGCTGCAAAGAGTGTTAAGATTGGTGAAATGGACGTGTAAGATTATCTAACGACTAACATAAACGAAAAAATGCAACTAAAAGTAAAGAAAACTTTTAAAAAATGTAGTTTGATTGATTGGTCGTGTGTTTACAAATGTCCAACCTCTTTTACAAATGTATTTTTTTAAGCCAAAGAGTGAAGGAGGGCTCGGAGTGAAAAACCTTTTGTTATTTAATAACATTCGGTTGGCTAAGTGGAAATGGAGATGTTTATCAGATAACCAAGATGTTTGGTGGGATCTTTTGATTTTTAGATACGAGAATTTATACTCTAAACTGGTTTCAAATGAAGGGGAGAAGTGGGGTAGGAACTAGGAAAGACTCATTATGGTGGAGAGACATCCTAGATTTAGGCGAGGAACATTTTGACATTTTTCTACAGAAGGATCACTCTATTGTTGGTATGGGTGTTAGGATGAGAGCTCAGTGGAGTTGGAATTCAAGTGGAGTCGCGCTTTTAACGCATTAGAGGTGGACAACTTTGTTATATTATCCAACATTTTGTGTATTTTTTGTCCTGCTTTTGATCCCGTGGACACGTAGCACTAGAAACTTAACAAACCCCAACCCTTCAGTGTCAAATTATGCTATATTTTTCTTGACCAGGTGTTTCAACCAACTGGTATTAGCGATGTTTTAAAAGAGGTTTTGAAATCCCTGTGGTGCTTCTCGGTTCCGTCCAAGGTCTGTAGTTTTGGGCGACGCCTTCTTCTTGGTAGGCTTCCTACTAGAGACACGTTACTTGTTAGAGGTGGCATTGTTATTGCTCGTGAGATTTGTTTATGCGATTTATTTCGTGAAAAATTAATTACCCGGCGAGTAGTGTATCTGCTATCTCGCTGGTCTTATAAAAGATGCGTCCTTCACCGTGGTCGTAGAGGACGGTGAGAGAGTAGCGGACCTCAAGCCCACCGGTCACACTTCTTGAATATCCGATCGAGATAGACCCACTTCAATGGCACTAATGTGTGACTCTTGTCGGCAAATATGGTGATGCTCAACAAGTAGAGGATATAGCATCGTGCCGCATCATCAAAATGGCTCCGCTCCATGTTATACTTGTATGCCTCCTCCAAGAAACTGAACCTCAAAGATGGTCCCCTATTGGCCCTAGTATCCCCCCAGCAAGTGACCTCATCTATGCCCAAATACTGTAGTGCATACTAAACAGCCTGATAAGTGATAAGCGCTAACTTGGACCTTGAAGTCCAATAGTGTGCCGGTGAGCGGCAAGTGGAGCAACGCGGACACGTCGTCCAACGTCACAGTCATCCCCCCCTCCACGACATGTGGAAAGAGCTGGTCTCAGAATTGCCATCTCTCTACAAAAGCAGATATCAAGTCATGGTTGACGGCCCCGAGAGGTGTGATGTCCAGCTCCAAAAGCTTCGCCTCGCGCAACCAGGTGGCTACCCGTGGGTGGTGCTCCTCAGGTCTAAACTTATGAAACTTGGCGCCGTGAGATGCCACCTTTAGCTTACGGGACTGAAAAAATTAAAAATAATCAACACGTTATTAAAAGTGAAAAATTAATTATTGTTTAGTAAAATTAAAATAATATTTAAAAATATTACATGTCCTCCCGTAAGTATCAGGGACACGCAGTGCGTATCCAGATTCAACAAATGCGGCAGCGGATGCTCAGCTGCCTAACCGACATCCGCTGCTGGTAGTGTTGCTGACCCTGATCCTCGTGCTCATACAGCTCCGGGTGCTGCTAGTAGTGATGCTAGTGCTGCTCATAGTCCAGGTGGTCATAATAGAGTTGCTTATTCGCGGAAATTTCAGCGATAGTGAGGCCGGTCATAGTGAAATTTGCTCATACTCCTGCTGGTCTTTGCTCATCTGCTGCTTTGCGGTGATCGTGAGTCATCTGTCTCTCTCGAACACGCCTCGACGCCGTCGAAGCGTGAGCATCGGTCCTGTTCTTCGTCCGGTGCTCGGAGGTGAAGGAGTACTCTTTGTCATCATCATGATGATGTCGCCGTCGCAGATCTTGCACTGAAAGCCTCGCCTCGCACAAAATTGTCTGCTCTTGAACTCGCCACTATTAAAAATAATGTAAATAAAACAAGTAAAATAAATAAATAAATAAATAAATTATTGAGGAATTATGCCAGCTTTACCTATACGTGAGGTAAATCCGGGATTCCCAAAAAAATCTTCCCGGATTTACCTCTAATTCCAGGAATCTCTCTGTTTTACACTTACTTAATTTCGGATTTAGTAAATTGTGAGAGTAAATCTGTTTTTTGTAAGTTTCTAGGGGTATTTTTGTCCAAAATAAGAATTATGGGGGTGGAAGAGAGGAAGGGGGGTTCCAAAAAACAAAATCATTTCCTATAGCTGATGCCCTTGACTCCATAAAACAAAAGGATGTATATTACATAATATTTGTATAAAAAAATCTTCCCCAGAGCTCGTGCGGCTGACTCCATCCCTATCTTTTACTATATCTAAACTAGTACGTATATGTTGACCAAAAAAAAACTAGTATGTATATATTACTAAAAACAAAATAATAATTTGAAAACAAAGTTTGTAAAACTAATAACTTTAAAACAATTAAAGTACACGAACCCTTATAATTGTCAAGTCTATGACTTGGTTCCTAATAATTGTCAAGTCTATGACTTGGTTCCCTATCAAGTATCAACACTTCCTTACCTCTGTTGGCCAAGGTAGTTTAATCTACCTCGGAGATACGTCGTGATCAATTCGATCTTTCATATTTGATTCTTACAATGAGACAAATTTGATATAAATTAGTGTAAAATTTGATCTTAAGATTTAATAAAAATTAATTATTTGTTAAAAGTGTTGAAACACTCTATAAATAGCCAAAGTCAGACCTTTATGCTATATTTGGATGAGAAAAGAAAGTTGAAGGAAAGAAAGTGAGAGGAAAGAATGTTGAAGGAATGAAAGTGAAAAGAAAGTGGATAGAATTCTTGAGTTGTTTAGTAGAGGTGAAAGTGAATAAAAAGTGAGAGGAAAGAAAGATATTTTTTTTGTAAATGACATTAATATCCCTAGGTAATAATGATATTGATAAAAAGGTGAGGATAAAAATAGAAAAAGACAAAATAGGAGGATTGAAAAATTGTGGGACCCACACCACTTTTTGAGTTTTCTTTCTTTCCTATTGACATTCCAAACAAGGGAAAATTTTTCGACCTACGAACTTTCCATCCTCTCTCAATTTTTCCCTACATCCGAACATAGTGTTAGTTTTTTTACAATACCAGTTTGCCAATTGCTGTTAGCCAATATTTCTATTCTAAGTCAGATCGATTGAATTTCATCATAACTAATATATATATAATATATTTATTGTGGAAGTAGCATAAACAAAACAAAGATGCAATGCATCACTTGGATTTTTTTTTCCTAATTAAAAACGAATCTAGAGAGAGAATAATGGATCCTAGTTTACCAGTTTTTGTATAAAACTGTTGGTGAAACGACTAGTGTGACACTATAAGTCAAATCCATGACTGTGTATAATTAATTATTTTCAGAACAGCCACCCAATTTGATTTTCAAAGAACAGATTGTTTTTCTTTGGTCAACAAGAACAGAGTGTCAAGGGCAGACTAGAGCTATATATTTGTAGGATGTTACTTTCCCACTCATCCGTTTACTCTTTCACACCCCTTAACAAATTTTATTCCAAAAATAACCTTCTGTGAAACGCTGTGGAGGACGTATTTAATAACAGTTCGAACGACCTTGTTCGAACACGTTCGAACAACAGCATACTAACGCAATAAAATTGGTGAATGTGGTGTGAGGTCCATTATTCTTACTTCGATTAACGAAAGATACTGAACAAAATAAAATAGGGAGTTCGAACAAGGTTATGCGAACATGTTCGAGTGATCTCATTCGAACAGGTGAAATTACACACAAGAGGGTGTGAAGTCAATATTTAACTCATACGAACGATGTCAGGCCCGTGTTCGAACACGTGAAATTTCTTGAAAAAAAGACGTTTTGTCTGGCCTTTTAGTCATTTTACACCTTTATGGGATGTGTTTTAAGTAGGAGGGAGAGTGGGAAAAGCAAGACCCATATTTGTATTGAACTCATAGAGTGTTGTGGTCAATCAGCCCAATAATAAATAACAAAAATATGTTTGTTTTCGACAAAAAAAAATGGATAAGAGATAAAGAAGTAAGAAAGAGTATGAAAAAAGGTAAAGAAGTGAGAAATAAAACAGATTTATTGTAATACTTGGTTAAAGAAAATAGAAGAGATATAGAAGTATGTTTTATTTTTGAAAGAAAAAAATTATTATTGTACCAAAATGAGTTTATTATGATAATTAATCTGGTATGATTTTAGTTATTAAATAATATAGTTATCATTTTAGTATTTAATTAATTGAATTAAATTAATTAACTAAAATTAAAATAGCTGCATTGATAGAATTTGCAGTTAGTGCCCAACAAACCCTATATTCTGGACTAGCACTCATGAAACTTTATAGCCATACTCTTCTGATGGATCCTACACAGTGAAATATGGCTATAGAAGGATTCTTGATCTAAACCACGAAACCTAGACTACAACTTCTAGTTCCTCTTCCCCCCCTACAGAGTGTTGGAAGATAATTTGGAAAGAAAAAGTCCCCAGAAAAAATTAAACGCTTTTCTCTGGACAGCATGTCGACATAATGCAATTCCAACTAAAGAAAACTTAGCTAAGAGAAAGTTATCGAGGGACCATTTTACAACTAAGGAGTTTGAATTCAACACCTTAAAAATACAAAACTATACTCTTACACCACTGAACTCATCACAAGTAGATATCATTTTTTATCGGCAAAAGATTAAAATGAATTAATAAATTTATAGAGAATAAAATGACTACTTAATTTAACACATTACATGATGCACTTTTATGTTTGAGCTAGATTTTACTAATAAAAACTATTACTTGTCGAAAAAAAAAAGAAATAGAAAAAACTACTCCAGCCCACCACAACAAGAGAAGAAGGGGATGCAGCCCACGTCTATACCAAAAATTCATCACCACTACTGTATAAATAAATAGAACTAACCCTAATAAAGTATTCTAACGAGTCTACATTTCATTAGTATTGGGCATGTAACAATGTTAAATATTTTAAAGATGAGTTTTGTCGTTAATGTGGTCTTATCCGACTTAGATATTAGAATCGATGAAGATGTTGGTGATGTCCGATTTATTAGCAAAATTAAACACTAGGTAGTGTAGTGATGTTGTGATTGAGATTTTCTTTTATTCTTATATATATGGTATTGAAATTAATGCAAAACCGATAAAGATGGTCAAAAAGTAAAAGCTCGTGTTTGAAGATACAAACATATGTATGAGTAGTCCAGTAGCTGATGTAATGCATTTGTCTATTTTGTTTCAATATCTTTAATGTGTCAAAGTTTCAAATTTGGTGACCTTTATTCTAACAAGCCCGTGGCCGTAATCTAATCTTACGCTTATCTTCAACGTCACGTTTTCCAAAGAATTGACATTCATATATTATTTGGGTTATTCAAATTCAATTTTATAGGTTTAATTTTAAATATACGTTTTTGGTCACAGCAAATATATGTTAATATATAGGGACTAGACTTGAAATATCTCAATTTTATATGGACAAAACATATTTAACCCTTAAATTAATGATGAACTTAATTTTTCTAATAAATAAATGAAAACTTAATATCAACTTTAACATCTAAAGTTTTACGACATGCATATGTTTATTTAAAACAATTATATTATATAAATTATGTTTATAAATGTTAGTATTTCACTTTATTTAATTATAATTATGCATATTTAAACTTAATATATTCTCTTTATATTAATTGTCTAAATTTCTTTATTAAAACGGGTCAAATGTGAAAAAGATAGTTAAAATATTCTCAAAACTGTTAACATATTTCAGTATTATAAATAGTGATTTAATTTTTAAAAGTATTTAAAATCATAATAAATTGAGTAATAATAATATAAAATGTGATAATATTCATGAAATATTAAATTGGATTAAATATTTCTACTAATTTTTATATTTAGTAATTATCATATATATATATATATATATATATATATATATATATATATATATATATATATATATATATTAAATATATATCCATTACATATGTATACTTATAATTATTATTTTACACAAAATATGTATTATCTAATTAATTTTTGAGTAAATTACATTCCCTCTCTCTAAGTGAAGTTTGAATTACACTCCCTCCCATCTTATGTTAAAATATACACTTCCCTCCCTAAAGAAGTAAAAACCTAGAGTAACTTATACTTCTTTCTGGGAGATGCTTGAATTACAATGATTTCTCATAAATTAATATTTTTATGTTATCTACTAACTATTTTAGCCACCATTTAGAAAAATAATTCATTTCTTTACAATTTCGATGTCAATGATTATTAAAATTGAATATTTTACTATTAATTTAACAATTTAGAATATAAAATTTATTTTTAAATATCAGTATTCTATCAGCTTTAGTAATTTTTCTGATATATTTTAATTTTATTTTGCAGTGTTTCATATTTTATAATAGGATTTAAAAATATATGTTAATGATATTGTGATGAATCAAAAATAGAGAAAAATATGCATATCAATTTTGAATATATTAAAATGGACCTGTAATATTATTTTCTTTGCATTGTGTGTGTTATATTATTGTTAGATTATTAGAAATTAAAAAAATTATTAAGGGATGTTTGAAAAAATTGAAAGAAATACAGGTGAGAGGGAGAGATCTGTGTGAGAATGAAAAAAGTGAAAATGTGCAAAATAAAATGAAAAATGTGTGTGTATGAGAGAGAGAGAGAGAGAGAGTAAGAAATGTTTTGTTTAAAAAAGTGAAAAATAAAGGTGTGTTGATTTACCTAAATATCCTTCAATTACTTAGTTGGAAGAAAAAAAAGATTGATATTTAAGTAGATAGTAGATAGATTTTTTACTTTACAACTTTTAATTAGAAAACAAAATATATAAAACAAAAAATTAAATCCAACCAAAATTTTATTATCTTAACATATAAATATTTAAGAAAAAACTATGTATAGGATATAATAGCCAGTCATAGACAAATTCGGTATCTTTTTGATTTGTCTTTTGTTTGATAATCGTAGTTCCTAGGTTGGTATGTTTTAAGAAGCTCTTGTAGGATCTACCTATTATTGTAATTTCTATATTTTTTTAAGCATTTTTGTCTAGTCACCCCTTGAACTCTGTTTTGTCTTTTTTTTAATAAATTCTAGGTTTGATGCCTGTTTGATAAAAAAAATTAAGAAAAAAAAATTATATATAGATGAGTATAAATAATAGCAGCTAGCCCGTTGTCTACTAATATTCATCTTGTCTCCTTGTCCATAGAATGAAGATATTAAAATTATTATTACCAACCAAAAAAAAATAAAGCAGCCACTTTTCACATGTCCTTGTCAATACCACGAAAATATTAAAATTAAAAATAATATAAAAAGTGGCTGCTCTCCTCTATAAATAGAAACAAGATGTTGGGATCTTTAGGTGCTCTATGCTTCCTGTAGAAGGTAGAGAACCCCTTCTATAATTAACTCTTGCAACACTTTTCAAGTTAGATCCCTCTAATTTTATAAGTGTCATAAAAAAAATGGGAAGAGCTCCTTGTTGTGCTAAAGTTGGGTTGCATAAGGGTCCATGGACTCCTAAAGAAGATGCATTGCTTACAAAATATGTTCAAGCTCATGGTGAAGGTCAATGGAAATCACTTCCAAAAAAAGCTGGTAAGAGTTTCATCTCATCTCTCTTTTCTTAATCTTCAAACAAATGTTAGTCATTAGTGTCTTAATATCGTCGTAGTTAGGATTTCAACTCTGAACCTCATTCTTCAACTTCTTTAAATATCTCAACTCAACTATTATCACGTGATTTTGCGTGTCATTTACAACCTTGCTAAAAGGTGAGCGGGGTGTGCATGCATGATGCTTGGTGGAACTGGTTCGCATCGATAAACTTTTTAATTATTAAAAAAAAAAAATTACCTACACCTAAGAACTTTGTCCGTAATCATCTAATTCACCTTCAAAATCAATAGTAGTTAGCATCATCAATGATTTTCTTAAATATAATTAATATTTCCTTTTATAGTTTTCAAGTATTTTTTGGTGAAGTTATAGTTTTGAAGTTATAACTATATGTTTATAATGATATAAGTATAATCAATAAATTAATTAATAGTAAGTGTGATTTGATGCAGGGCTTCTTAGATGTGGAAAAAGTTGCAGGCTAAGATGGATGAACTATTTGAGACCAGATATAAAAAGAGGAAACATAACACCAGAAGAAGATGACCTAATAATTCGAATGCATTCACTTCTTGGAAATAGATGGTCACTTATAGCAGGAAGAATACCAGGAAGAACAGACAATGAAATCAAAAACTATTGGAACACACATCTCAGCAAGAAACTTATGAAAAACCAAGAAAAAACATCATGTGATGATGATGTCCCCACTACACAAAAAAAGGTGGGTGGTGCAAATCAAAAAGAAGGGGGTGCAAAGAAGAAAAAGAACAATAACAACAAAAGGAAGAGAAAGAATGAGAAGATCAAAGGTACAAATAGTGAAGAGGAAGAGAAGACACAAGTTTATTTACCAAAACCCATTAGGGTAAAGGCCTTAAATTTACCAAGAACAACGGATAGTGGTAACTCCTTTACCTTTGATTCCAATTCAGCTTCTGCTTCAATTGCAAGCCAAGGAACAAACCAAGTAGTAATAAATAATAGTAATAAAATTTATAATAATGATAATAACGTGCTTGAGATTGGAGAAAATGATGGTTTTGGGTTATGTAGTGAAGACCATGACTTAGTCAACGATGGATTTGAGTGTCAGTCTTATTTTGCTACAGATCATGATCATGAACATGGGACATTAGAGAAAGTCTATGAAGAATATTGGCAGCTCTTGAACATGGACGATTTGGGTTCTTTTGTTGAATTGCCCTTCTTTGAGTGAAATAATAATAATGATAAAATAATATTGTTGTTGTTCACCTACTCTTGTTAATTATTATTATTAATCTTTTTTACTTATTTACTTAATTGTCTTTTTTCACCCGACTATATATCCCAAATTTATGACCCGTCCAGCCTTCATTCCATTAAACCCATAAAACATCGGATTTGTTCGGGTGACGTATTAGGATCTAAAGAATTGGCTTAGCAAAAATTTAGGGACGAGTTAGAGTTAGGTATAACTCGTCCCTTAGTAATTCATCACAACTAATTGTTACTCTATTACATTGTTAATGAGGCTTTTATAAATAAAGTACTCCATTCCGTCCACGATTTAAGTGAAAAAACCAAACATCTCATATACTAAGGACTAACATTGAAACTTGTTACTTTTAATTAATAAAGTTGAAATCTAATTTTCTTTCCAAAACTACTCTTTTATAAAATTTAATTTTATTCTCCTAAAAGTAAAGCTAAACCACATGAGGATACAATTGAAACTAGACATTTAATGCACCCTAAAAGTCATGCTTATTTTTTTAATATTGTGGATGCACAAAACACACATTTTTTCTCTTATATTGTGGGCCAGGGAGCATTCAATTTGAAATCTATGTTAGTTCATGAGAAACCTTATTGTAAAATACTACTCCCTCTGTCTCACAATAATTGTCACTTTAGTTTATTTCACGCATATTAAGAAAAGACCACAAAAGATCAATGAGAGAGAATGATATTTTTACCAACTTATCTTTATCAAATATTGAGAGTCATGAATATCATTTTAATTAGAGTGTACGATTGGAAAAAAGTAACTCATGTTACATTGAAAATCGTAAATTACATTTCTTTTGAGACAATATTTTTTTACTAAAGTGACAATTATTGTGAGACAAAGAGAGTATTGTAAAAGTCATGTTTTAAATTTGAATACATGGTAAAATACTAAAAAATAATTAATTTTTCATTTCTAACTTTTAGTCATATTTGAGTGATCACTTTATAATTTTGTTTGAATATTGTCCTTCGAGCCAACCCGATCTCTTCCAAAATAAATCCTGTCCTAATTTGTCCCAAAGAACATCGAGTTTGTTCGTGTCTAAAGACGGGTTATAAAAGCCTAAAAAATGACACTGTAAAAATTTAGGGCCAAATTAGGGACACGTATAACTCCTCCCAACCCATTACCCATCCTTTGCTTACCCTAACTCTCCGTATCTTGTGTTAATTACTTAGGATCTACATAATTTCTTTTGTTAAATAATATATTTAGTATCATTTCGATTTATCTTACGTACTATAGTTCCGTCACTAATTAATGTTTGTATGTAAAATATTAAGCTTAAACAAAATTAACAAATAAATAAATTACAAATGGATCAGTCGAGCATGTGAGTGGAGATTCCAATTTTTTTTAACTTTCTAAAAAAATAAATCCTTCAAATTGTTTTGTATTTTTCTCTTCTATGATTGCATGAATCCAGATCTTTCATCTTTGTTAAGGTATAGCTAGATTATCAGTACTTGCGATGTACAATTATTTTTTTTTTTGACTCAATGCGATGCACAATTTTTTAAAAGCTACTTGAATTAATTATTTAATATAACAAATCCATGTCACATGTTTATTCTAATTTTTTTAGAAAAAATAATTGAATAGAATAATTAATGAAAAAGTGTGGTTAATTCAACTAGTAGTTAAATACTACCTCCGGTCCACTTTATAAGAAAAATAATATTTTTTAAGTTTATTTAATAAAAGATGTATCTAATCTATATTATATACTAGATACATTTGGTGCACTCCTTCGGTATCCCCTAACTCGCCAACTGAACTACCTACTTGGGATGTGTCGCATTCTTATGTAATATATAGTGCCACATAATCAACATAGTACTTATGTTGTGTCAAAAAAAACATAGTACTTATGTTGAAATTAAATAATTTTAAAAGTAAATATGTAAAATTATTCTTTTTGTTACAATAATAACGGAATAATCAATAGTAAATTCCGTCAAACATTGCCAACATTATGGGTGGTAAACTACTAATCATAACAATTAAAATATAAATTTTTGTCAAAAAAAACAATTAAAAAATAAATAAAAACTAATCATAAATAAATATATAGAAACCTCATTTTTATATTTATATTTATTTTCCTTCTATTGATAATGCTACATAATAATCTTACCTTTTAATCTTATGCAGTTTGGTGCTCTATTTGGCGCCAAACTTGCACCTACTGATGTGGCTTTATTCGATTGGTCGTGTCCATGTAATGTTTATCTTGTGACTTGTGATTGGTTGTTTCTTTAATTCCTTCTCTTCTATTGGTTCCTTCATTTAGATTTTTTTTTTTCAGACCCTTCTTCTTTCTCTCTTCTTCCATCCATTTGTCATCCTTTCTCTCTGTTTCTCACTGCCCCATAAACATAACTTACATTTCACGTGGGTCTCACTATTTTTCTCTCTCTGTTTCTCTTTCATCCATCTCCTCATATGCCTTCTTTCTTCTGCCCAACACCACCGCATGTCAAACACGTTTTCTTCACTTTCTTACTCACCTTTTGATTTTGCAAGAGGCACAAAGAGGGAGCCGCGAGAGAGAGAAGCCAATAGATCAGAGGAAAAGAGTTAGCAATTAGATGGTGATAGAGGGAAGAACAATTGAGAAAAGGCCCAGATAGTAGGTGATGTTCAGAGTACATGGAATCTCTTCGACTTGTAGACGACATCGGCAATGGTGCCTTTATTCGCAAAGCTGAAATCGGAACCGAGTTTAGAAACATATCTTTCACGAAGTGTGAGAGAGATCAGTGGAGAACGTCCTAATCTAGAACATCAATGTAGCGTGACGTCATCGACATCGAGGTCGGCACGTTTCCAAGGTGTGCCTAGTAGAACGAAATTTATTTGCTAATACGATGATCTTGCAATGATCTTGATTCCTTCCTCACGAATTCACCCCGTCGGTGTGACTGAGAAGCGATAGTGAAGCTACTCTCCGTCCTTGATTCCAGAAATTGAAAAAAGGGGAGGAAAAATGGATTTGTGGCAAGCGTTGAAACAAAAGTAGATATGGAAGTCGCCGATGTCGTCGGAGTGCTGAAATGAAGAGGAATTCGTGTTGATTTTGAACTCTTTATTCGGTGGATCTTGACCAATTGTAATCGGTGGCTCCTTCCAAGGTGAATTTGTGGGATTGTGCATAATTTCACAAGCTATTCTTTCCATGGTGAATTAGATGTCAAAACCAGAGATTGGCTTCCACCAATCAAGCATACCACGAAGATCTGAAACTTCCATTTTTCTTAACAGAACCGTTTACACCGTAGTTGGTGTTATTTCCCTTGAATCTTGATTTGATGAGAGTGATTAAACTAATTGGAAATTGGTGCAAGATCCGGTGAATTGGGTGAGATTCTCGAATTAGATGGGATTAATTGAACCGGGTGTAGCATCTTACTTGCAGGAATTCATGAAATTGAATGCGGTGCATACCCAATTAAATCGGACCAAGAATGGAAGTCAAGAACGGATGGGTGCAGACGTAGTCACCGACTGACGCAATCAAGGATGAAAGTTATCTGCATCTTCAGAGTCAGTGTGCCGATTTCAGAATCGGATATTGTTCTACGTCTGGCAAATGTCATTGAGCCGGTTGAACCTCAATTGAGGGGCCATTACCGATCATAAAAGAAGGTGAAAGTAATTAAGTTCAAGTTGCTCCCACTGTGGTCGCCAATGTTCTGTACCGTATCTAAGGGTCAGTCGACCCTAGATAGTAGGTAGGAGATGAGATTGATCAGTAACGGTTTCGGCCGAGGTTGATATTCCGAGACGAGGTTGATATCCCTTGAAATCCATTAGCTTGCCAATGCGTGTAGCTTTAAGATCATCTCTACCTTCAGCTTTCTTGACAGTTTTGCAGACAACTCATGGTTGCTTTATATTGTTTTAATCTTTCTGGCATTGTGCTTTTCATTCTTATTTTCTTTTTTGTTTGATAGTTCAAAACTTTGTCAAGAGTTTAAATTTCAAAACTTTGTCTGTTTTGGATCGATCTTGGCTGACAGAGATGCTGTTCAGGTATGCCATGGTTTTTCTCCTGTATTACTCCTTATTTTTTCATGTTTTTGTCTTGGGTTTTGATTATCAGTTACTTAAAAGAGTTATATACGACATCATGTTGTTCAGTTTGTATAAGCATAATGTTGGTTAATAAAAACTATCATTTGTTTGCTAATTATTATTTCATCCATGAATAGTTTTGACTAATAGTAGATACCTATAATGTTTACATTGTTATTTGAGTTTATTTAACTAATTTATTTACTAAACACAGTGATTTCCAGTTGTTTGAGGATTCCATTGGCGAGCTAATGGATTTCAAGGGATTTGGGCAAATACCAACAATAGCAAGGGTTTGTTCCTCTACTCGAGGAAGTGTGTTCTCACCATCCGTCACTTATCGAATGTCAAGTAAAGCGGAATCACGACTTTACCGAACAGGGAGTTCAATACATTAAGTCGACTTCTCTATTTTCTTAAAACCACGAAAATAAAAGATTTGAATGACCAATGTTGTGAGCATATTCAAACTTTTAATTGTGTTGTTTATTTCGTTATTACTATTTAAAGGTGTTAATTGTGATGTAAGTTTCGCAAATACTAGCGCCTCCGTGCATCGCACGGGTGTGAGGCTAGTTAATTATAATTCCAGATCCAACTTTTGCTAGAGATAATGGGTTAGGAGCCCAATTGTAATCAGGCCCAATCGCATCACTATATATACCACTCCACACACTAAAATAAGGTAAGTTTTTTCCACTCCTCTCATATGCTCCATCTTTATTATGAACTGACTTGGGTGTCGGAGTGCCTGCAGGTGGCAGCCTCCCCGGCCCGCACTTCACATTGGAGCTGATATCAACTCGGATCTCGGATTTCCATCTCAGGATCACCGGCGCCATCTCAGATTTCTATCTCAGGATCACCGCCGTTAGGTACGAATTTCTCTATCAGTGAGTTCCGTTCGGAACAATAATGATACTTAATAAGTTTTTTTTTTGAGATTATACTTAATAAGTTTTTACCCACACACAATTATACTAAATATACTAACTTAAGTACATTATCACAATTAAAATTTCCTAAATCACAATCAATTCTACCAAAAAGAGGTACCTTTTTAATTTTTTTTATAAGCAAAAGATTCATTCAAAATGAGCACTCCAATTACAACATGTTTATATTGAATTGAGAAAGGATAAAGGATTAGAGGTACTTAACCTACTGTAAAATTTCAATTGATTGTTAGAATTTTCATTATTCAATTAAAACTTATTCAGTGGCATTGGAATTGTTATTTCAATTAATTTGAATATATATATATATATATATATATATATATATATATATATATATATATATATATATATATATATACACTTTTTCTAAAAATGTATCATCATGAGATCAAACATTTTGTACAAAAATAACATTCATATCCATAGGCAAAAAGATCATATATATATATATATATATATATATATATATATATATATATATATATTAGTTAGATGAATTTTTTAAATGTAGTTATGACATATCTAAATTAATATATTTTTGCTAAAAGTTTTGCTTCAAAAATAGCAAAAATTGTGAATTCTTAAGTCAATGGCAGAACTAGCATACTTTTTACGGAGAAATACTAGCAACACTCTCTTTTGCAAACTCTCTTCAACACTCACTCCATAATTGGTTAAAACTTATGTGGTCTCACTAAATTAATGAGCCACTTTTTCAAAGTGTTGGGACACATATAAATTTTAACCAATCATAGAATGAGTGTTGGAGAGAGTGTGCAAAAGAGAGTGTTGCTAGCATTTCTCCTTTTTACGAGGGACCAAATGTAAAGAGTACTAGCCCCAGGACCCGTCCGATGGACGGGTTGACTAGTTGTTGATTAAGTGAAACACATAGAAATAAAAGCAGTTAAGAGTAGCAGTTTTCGAGGATTAAAGATTTATAGTTGTTAAAGACATGTTGATCTTATACACAAGAAAATGAAAAAATAAGGGAGGTGAAGAAAAAAATTGTACAGTCCAAAGCATGATATGAGATAAGTAGGATGAAGGGTTAATAATAACAAACGTCATAAAAATAGTTCAAAAGTGCATACAATTATTACTGAGACTCCAGAAGTTTTGATATTAAAATGGAAGATGAATTAAATAAAGAGTAAACCATTAAATAAAAGAAGCATAAGAAAATCATCAAAAAAATTTTCGATCCAATATTTTATGACATTAAGCAGGAATTTGTGTAAGTTATGTTCATGTAATAGGAATTTGAGGGATTAATCTCTAAAGTTGCGCGTAGAGGATACTCAGTTTATACTAAAAAAAATGTAGACATAAAAACTTAACTCATAATTAAAAAGAGAAGAAGACAACATAATTAAAAAGTGAAACACGAACGTAGGTATCATGCAGAGATTGATTTAAAAATAGATATCAATTTATTTATGCTTCTAATACTTCTTGATACGAAATTATCTAAATAAAGTAGAAAATACCAATTTGGACATGTAATTTTTTTTTAAGATCCTAAAGTACCCCAAAATACACTACCTAGAATCACAGTTTATGTATTTTCCCATGAAATTGTTTTTCCATCAAATAGATTAATGACGAACGAATATTTGAGTAGTTAAAAAAATTTCTGAATCCTAAAGTAACCAAAAACACACTGTCTAACATTTCAAGTTACGTGTTTTGCTACAAAATAATTTTGTCTCCATCAAGTACACTAAAGCACAATTTTTAGCATCCCACTTTAAAATATAAATATAATTTAAAAAATGTAGATTAGTCATCGGTAAAACTCTGTTGGAAGGATATAACCGAACACGCCGACAAAACCGAGTACTCGTGGCCAACCAGCTTCCCCGATGAAAATTAGTCATCGATAAAGCCGATGAAAACTGCACACCAATGAAACACCAATGAAATGATAACAAAAAAAAGCAAAAGAAAGAAAAAAAACCAAAGTGGAAAAAAAAGGCCAATTGGCCAAAAAATTGGAGAGACAACAAAAAATGTTTCCCTCCTTCAATTTCATGTCTCATGTATAGCCGCATACATGAGTAAGATTTCATGTGGCAAGTAAATAAGAAAGAGGATGTGTGAAACTAAAATATAAAACGATGTGGGATTGAAAGGCACATACACCAAAAAATTGGATTATACACCAAAAAATCTTTCTCGCTGCAGATTGCAAAGCTCATGTATTGCCGCATACATGAGTAAGATTTTTTACAAACAAAATGAATTTCAAAAAAGAAAATCAAAAGTGCTTACAAGTTAGACACAAACAATAATTAAAATAAATTTTATGAAACACTAATTTTATACACTATATATAACATGTTAAAATAAAAGTGAAAGAACAAAAAAAAAGCTTAAAACAAAAAAAAAATTATTAATTATAGGCTAAATAGCCTTTTTGGTCCTTTATCTTTGCCCTAGGTTTCATTTTGGTCATTTATCTTTTTTTTGGTTCGTTTTAGTTCTTCATCTTTCATTTTCGTTTCATTTTGGTCCTTGCCGTCAATTTAAGTTAACTGATGCCACGTTGGCAGTTAACTGCTGATGTGTCATATATGACGTGTCAGTCATTAATTGAGGTGGCAAATATATATATTATTTAATTCAATATCATTTTACACATATGCATTTTTTTTAATTCAATATGATTTAATGATATCACATTTTGCTTTTTTAAATCAAAAACAAATTAACAAAAACAAAAAATAAAACAAAAACAGAATAAAAATAACACAGATCTGGAAGAAGAAACCCAAACTCATACCCATTTTCATCTTCATCACCCTGTTCCTCTTCTCAACTCCTCTTTGACCTCATACCCATTCACAGTTACACACTGCCACACGATGTACAGCGCAACCAATGGTCTCTAAAAAACGGCGACCCAACAAAACCAAAACCAAGACGCAAGAACTAGGAACGCAGAAATCGGGTTGGATTAGGGTGAGAAGAACACTACAAGAAAATCGCTGATTTGCCACGGACATTTCCGTGGCAAATGCACAAATATCCGTGGCAAAACAACATTTGCCACGGATTTGCCACGGACAAAAATTGGTGGCAAAAACGCTCGTCGCAAATCGTTTGCCACGGAATTTCCGTGGCAAATGTTTCCGTCGCAAATCCGTCGCTAATCCGTCGCGAATATCCGTGGCAAAGTCGTCGCGAATTTCATCGCAAATCCGTGGCAAATCCGTCGCAAAAATTAAAAAAATTAAAAAAAAAAAATTAAATCTCTGAGAAAGATAATTACTATATATCATATATGTAGATTCTCAAGAAAACATGCAAGAATACTAAGTTATTAAAGTATTAAACCTAAAAAGTCTGTCTGAATCTTCATTCAACACACAATGTTGTAATACACTGAATCCATATGCACAACCAATCAGAAGAATACACTGAAACTCAAGAAATTACATAATCAACAACTCTTTTCCCATAATGCTTCTCAAACCTAAATGGAGAAAAGAAAATAACCACATTAGCAGCAAGCTTAAAAACGCGAAGTTATATGACAGACCAAAAAGAAAAACCCATATCAGAAAATATAAATGCTGAACAAATACCATTTGTATAAAGAGACAAAACGACTATTCATTCCCAAGGACATTCCAAGTAGAGTATATCCAAAATTATGCCAATCTATGATAGAGAGAGATGAAGTGTATGCTTGCGTGGGTTTCTAGGAGGTTCAAATTCAAGTCCATTTTTATACCCATAATCCAAGCAACAATCACACATAGAGGAACCTATATTGTAATCAAATTTACTTGATGTTATAATAAGCTTTCATTAATTCAACAACAAAGCTAAATGAGATCGTAGATAATGAATTCTTACCACAACATGCTAATTTGAGTAGCTGAACCCAAAGCAACACCCAATGATATATCCTGGTGTAACATCATTAGGTTAGTTTCAAATAAATATGAAGTATATGGAATTTTCATAAAACCATTGAAATTCAAACCAGCTTGTTCTTGAAAGCAAATATGATAGCTCCTGCATGTTCAGCTGCATTTCCAACTATTGGTAGCAATATTATCTTTGAGAAAGCTCACGAGATAAACCCCATGACTCTGATGCTTCCTGTTCACATTCACATTTTTCTTGTCACCAAGTGTTATAGTAGTCAAATCAAATTAAAAGTATAATACATAAGTCTTTTTCCTTAACAGGCAGAACATGTTTTTCTCTAAAAAACCAGAAAAATTAAAAAGGAAATGATGATATAACAGCTTTGTAAACTTCATATTTTTCAAATTACCTAATAGTGATAAATGTAGCACATACAAGAAATCAATATCTGAAGATGAGACTAAGTGATGTGAACTATAAGAAAAAGGAAACTGTGTAAGTATATCAGTCACCTCACAGAGAACTTCAGCATTGCTAGCATTGAAATCCCGCAAGGCTGCACGTTTCACATGTTGCAATGAAAAAAAAAACGAGTCCATGGTATGAAAGCAAAGTCATGCTTATGCATTAAATAAAAAAAAAAGGCCAAAATGAGGAAAATGAAACATGGTGGTTGTAAGAAAACTAAGCTTCTCGGTGAAAATTGGTTTATGCTTAAAAAAATAGAATTGAAGTTACCACCGACTTACATCTCTTGTTGAAGTCTTATGCAAAGAATAAACGACTTGAGAAGCAACTTTGATATAACAATATATGGAATATAGATATATTAGAATTGGCATCAGTCATATATGTTTACAATAAGGCATCGAGCATCCATTCTATTGCTTACCTTTAAAGCAACGAGAAAGAAAATCCAAATCACTTTATGCATTATATGAAGAACATACCCGATTTTACCATCGTGACGTATAGTGCTTCTTAATTCGTTCAGCCCGTGCATTAGTGACCATCCCATGATGAGAACATGCATCAATTGCAATGACAGGATCTTTGATATTGAAAGCGAGTACTTGTGAAAGATACCCCTAAAAGTAAAAATAGAGCGTAAAATAATACTCCACACAAAAGTAAAAATTGACAAAAGAATATTACTTTTTTCAATAAGCAAACAAAAGGATCAAGAAATAAATAATTTTATTTAAGATTGAGGATAGGATCAAGAATTCTCTTCCAAGGGTTTCTCTTTAAGACAAAACCTTTGCTCAGTTCTCTGCAATCGAAATTCCTAAATGGCTCTCTCTATATTGCTTGCTCCAAATTATTTAAACCCCTGAACCTAACCACTCTCCCCTTGATAAATTGTAAGTGTAAATGACTAAATAGATATCCAGTTGTCTTAACCAACTCACCTTGTTCTCATTTATTCTTACATTACTATCGAGCAACTATCACTCTATACTTAGGATCCGAACGAAGATAATTACTTTTACCCATGCAATGTCCTCAATGTGCCAATTACAAACCCGGGTTCAAATCTTGCCTAACAAAACCTTGGCAAAAGAAAATGACGCTATACGACCGGCACCAACATCAACAATGGCATGCGCTCTCACATTGTCTGCAAGCTCAGTACTTACAACAAATGAAAAGAACCTCTACTGAACACATAAAATTCTTTCCATCCGAGATATTGAAGACCAATGAATTTCTTGATGCAAGAGAAAATGTATCTAGGACTCAAAATTTGCTTGTTTAAAACCTTAGGTCCAAGATGACCTCTTGTAAACTCATAAATAAGGCTATTATAAAAATATGATAATCCAAAGACTCACTTCATGTTTTTTCTTTACATTCATTCCCAGGCAAGAACAACATTTAATGAAGTAATCTGCATACTAGGTAATGCCTGCAAGTACAAAATAAATTTATAAAGATGTAGAGTTCAAAACCTCTCAAGCAGAAGTTGCGAGATAAATATAGCTTGAAAACAAAAAGTATATAGACTCTTCAAATCCCGTTTCTTATTATTGAGTTCGGACAAACTCTTCACAATCATTTCAAACCTACATAAATCACGATCCAAAACCGCTCATATTACATCAATTCACCAAAAAAAATAGCAAAAGGTAATTATGTTAGGAACCCGGGAAGAGAACTGGAAATTTTATTGGAAGAAACGCAAAGAATACAATTTGATTGAAAGAATGAGAATAGGAGAGAGACTCTCATCCAAGGATTTCCCTTCTACAAAGTGAGCCACTTGCTATCCACTCAATATTTACAAATCTTTGAATGATCTCCTCTTCCCTAGGTCCCCTATTTACATATGTTATCCCTTTTATCACTACCCTATTTAATCTAATCTAACAACTCCAACTTCCCTTTATTCTTTATCCTAACAAATTAACATGTAGAATTGCAAACTTACGGAAGGATTGATATAGCCAACCAACTGAAAGATTAATGATATTTTACGAGTGTTTGTTTCCGCGGTAGTATACTTCAAAACATGCGTTCGAGTCAAAGCTACCCTTTGTAGATTATAAATAATTGAATGTTTGTGGGGTACTCACCGCACAATCAAACATATTCTTTGTTGTCGTCCCGCCACTAGCTCAAAAATAGGGTGTGATACAAAATCATTGTAAACCAGTCCATTAGAGTTTCGACATTATTTAACAATTATAAGTCTTGAGTAGCATAAGACAAATGAACAATATGATTACCCCCAACCGTTGTATTTGGATTCTATTATGCAGGATATTTAATTTCCATCAAAAACATCTTGCCCAGATTTTTCAAGGATGAAGGTGAATGACAAAGCAAGAATTACATACCATGTTTATGTTTGCTTGTTCTTGACAAAATACCATAGACCTCAATTTTAGGATGAACTCCTTAAGAGAAGCGGGCCACTTGATCCTGCGAGTTTTTACAAAGAAAAATATACTATCAATAAAGCGAACATAGCTTTACAAAGGTAGAAAGTGAGGTGTCCTTTCAAGTCCAAAAGAAGGTGACAAATGACAAACATAAAAATGGTAGAATTTTAAAACAAAAACTACCTCCAATCTAGCTGCATATATGATTCTAATAGTAACAATTGACCAAAGGCATAAAAATGAAATAATTTTTTCTCTCATCCCCAATAAGCGTAAGTATTCATCTTAAAATCAGAGCCTAATACTCAGTAGTGAAATACAATAAAATGATGCAAAGTGCAAATAAAGCACAACAAAACAGAGCCTTCTCTGCGCTTGATACTTTCAAAACCTTTTTTCAGGTGTGCTTGCCAGGCGAGAGACAACATAGACTCACCAAAAGTGCCTAGGAGATTATATCAAACACACGAAGCTACTAAGCGGTCTAACAACATATGACAACCACTTTACGAACTACGAAAATCACGATGCCTAAATAAGTAATAACGGATCATAATGATCCAATTACACAAATTGGTCCAAATTAAAGACTAAACATAAATCACAAAAGGCCTACGTTTTCAAAATACAATCGAGAAAGAATTTACCTCAATTCACAAGGCAAGCGGGGAAAGCGAGAAAAGGAATTTGCAAGAATAGGCACGGAAACTTCATGATATAAATTCATCAATTACAATTCAAAGAAACCATTAATTCGTAACATGTGCATTGCTTTGCAAACCCATAGAATGATCATCTATCCATGCTTGCTACTATTTTAGTAAGACAAGAAAAAATAGGATAACGATGATATATATACATGAAAACAATTCATCAATTACAATTCGAAGAAACCATTAATTCAATCGATATAGCACACACATCATGCCAATGCGAAAATCAAACGCAAAGGAATTACTACTACGATGCTTACGAAGCACTTGTTCAAATTGTCAGCGCTTTTTAGGATCGAGTTCCAACATCCGCGTAGAAGGCTCTTAGCATTATCCAAATCTGAGGCCAAGGCTCCCTCTTGAAGTCAATAACACCCCTCAAAATCGCCAAAGTAACTCCTTGCTCAGACTCTACAAACAATCAAACAAATGCAAAAGTTAAAAATTTCACCCAACTAATTACTAGCACACAATCAAAAAACAAATCGATGAGCAAAAAAAGAAGTACCAAAGACAAAATGGAGGCACCCCACATAACAAAATATAAAGAATCACCCCAAAGACTCCACACATCAACCTCGGTCCATAATTCCTCTTCAAAACCTCTGGTGCCATATAATAAGGACTCCCCACAATCTCCGAAAACCTCTCACCTATTCATTCAAATAAAAATCATCACCACAATTCATCAAACCAAAAAATAAATAAAATAAATAAAAAAAAACAAAGAAAGAAAGAGAGGTCTTGAGCATGAACTTAAAAAATAACAAGTTGAGCAGGAATCAAGACATTATCTCGAAATGGAAAGCATACTTCAACAACCTACAAAGGAAAACAGAATTCGAAAAGAAATTGGGATTTAGGGATTTAGGGTTTTATCTGAAAAAATTTGGGATTTAGGTTATCTCGAAAGAAATTGGGATTTAGGGATTTAGGGTTTTACCCGTGTAGTACAGAAGACGTCCCCAACGGAGGAGAACGGTGGCGACCGGAGCGGAGAACGGAATAGAACCACGAGGAACGGAGGGCGGCCGGAGCGGAGAACGGAACAGAACCACGAAGAACGGAGGAGAACGGCGGGAGAGGAGAAAGAGAGAGCGCGGCCCGAGAGGATGGTCAGTGCCTTATCGGCGAGAGGAGGCGATGAAGGAGGAGGATGGCGGTGGAGGACGGAGGAGGATGCATGGAGGTCGTGGGAGGAGAGCAAGGAAAATAGTAGAGAGCGAAATGTGATTACGAGGTTTCACGATAGAGAGTCGTGGGTTTTATTTGGGAATTAATGTTTGCCACGGGTTTTGCGACGGCAGTCCGTCGCAAATTAGCGACAAAATCCTTTTAAAGTGGCAAATTTGAGTGTGATTTTTAGTTTTTAGTCCATAAATCTCTTTTAAATCAGAACCGTCAAGTGGCAAATTTGCGACGGACAATCCTCCGTGGCAAACTTTAGTGGCAATGCAAGTTTATTCTTGTAGTGGAAGCAGATCTGAGAGCTGTGAGGAGATTAAGGTGAAATTGAAACCAAAATCAAATGGTTTCTGCAAGTTCAGTTTCTGTTCGAAGTTCGTTCAATTGGTTCGAAGTTGGTTCTTCGCTGTTTCTTTTCGCTGAGAGGATATTTTTTTGCTTCTTCGTTGTTTCTCTCTTTTGCTCTCTGTTCTTTGAAGTTCTATTCTTCAAATTTCTTTCTATTCTTCAAACTTCTTCTTCGTTTTGATTTTTAAATTTGGGTTCTTTTTGTTCTTCAATCTTTATGTTCTTCACTTTAGTTCTTTGTTGTTCTTCAATCTGGGTTATTTTTTCAGTTTTTTTTATGAAGTTTCTTGTTTTTTTAAACTTATTTTGATTTAAAAAAACAAAACAAAATGTCATGTCATTAAATAAATTACACATCAGATTAGAAATTTAATACGTCACGCGTCGTGATTAATCGCCAACGTGGCGTCTGTTAACTTATTGGACGGAATATACCATTGAGGGACTAAAATGAAACCTAAATGGAAGATGAGGGACCAAAACGGAATAAAAAAAAGATAAATGACCAAAATGAAACTTAGAACAAAGATAAAGGACTAAAAGTGTTAATTAGCCTTAATTATATGAAGAAAACAAACAAGTATTAAATAAAGCACAATCTTTTTTTTTTTTGCATTGTCAAAATAACTTAAAGCTCCACATAGTTCAAGTCCACACATTAAATTTTCTTCTAACAATGTCTCAATCAGCAGAAACACGCACGCAAACATTAAACAATGATAATTTCATAAGGACAAAAAAGAGGGCTTCCAACAACTCTATTGATCGCTAGGCAATGTCTTGATGATATCAGAATCACCAGGATCAACAATTCCCATTGTAGTGATGAACTTTCAGACTTCCTCAAAGGTGGACAATTATTGGCAATGATAATCAGTTTGCCTTTGGAGCTCCTGATCAGGGATTTGAGAACAGTCTTATAACCCAAAGTATACTTCCCACTCTTCATAACAAGAGCTAGCGAGCCTGTTGTTAATACTCTCATGAGTCTTCTTGGTTTTCTTAGCGACAACCATGGTTGAGAGTTTGGAGTTCTCGGAAGAGAGTGAATAATATATCTGAATGAAAGAGCAAACCCTAATCCAAATAAAGCACAATCAAATTATTATAAATTCAAATTTATGAGATGAAAGATTATTTTAGTCAATAATTAAGTTGCTTGCTAAAAAAACTATTTGTGATTGTACTTCAAAAAAAATTAACAAATTGTGATACATAAGAGATGGAAGACTAACAAAATACTAGAAAATATAAGACATCCTTAACTTATGAGGTAGTAATGATTTTTTTCTATACTTAATTTATTTTATTAGGGTAACAAAGGCTACCCCATAAATATGAAAGGACCGCCTTTGTCTTTATTATATAAATAACGCGAGGCACAAAGTCATAACATAGATATATTGTCTAAATAGGCAAGTGCTATGTTTGCCAAAAAAAAATAGGCAAGTGCTATGATTTAGCTCTTTTTAAGCTTAATCATCGATCCTCAGTTTGGATCTAACCATAAGAATGCAACATTGTTAAAATTATTTAAATAAGAATGCAACATTGTTAAAATTATTTAAATAGAGTTTTGCTATTCATAGTGACCTACCCGACTCAAGAGACTGCTCTCATATATTGGGATGGAAGATGCCCTTTTTACACACAAAAAAGATTTTTTAATCTTTATAAAAGTTGTATTTTGTATTACATATTATATTGGACTTTTCCAAAGAATTAGGTAAATATAAACTATGTGTGAATGTTCAAATAAAGAACCAACTTAGCTTATCTTAAGTCTTGGTAAGGTCAACTTCAGAAGTAAAATGTGCCATCTTTCTGGTTGGTGGCCGCCTCAATACGAATGGTGCTTAATTGCTTATAAGAGGGATTTGGATCATCTCCTTCTACCCTCTCTCAATCGTCCTTTACACTCTCTATTTCTATCATAAATACTTTTCTTCTCTCTTACTTTTTTTTCTCTCTTAAATATATTATTTTAATTATTTTAAGAGAGAGATAGAGAGTGTAGAGAATGTGTAACACCTTGGGCCCTTTTTTTACTTAGTAGGCACCCAAGCATGTACATCATGACATTCTCTACTCCCAAGTAGAGTTTTTGCCTTCTATGGGAATTGAACCTTGTACCCTGGGGCTCAAGTACAAGTTCAATGCATTCTCACTACCAATTGAGCTAGTAGCTCAATTGGTAGTGAAATGCATTGAACTTGTACTGAGCCCCGTGGCACAAGGTTCAATTCCCACCAAGGCAAAAACTCTATTCGAGGGTAGAGAAGGTCATCATGTACATGCTTGGAGTGCTACTAAGCAGAAAAGGGCTCAAGTGTTACAGAATGATTGAGAGAGGATCCACATCCCTTATAAGAGTGAAATATCTAGAGTTTGTTGCGGAAGATTGATTAAAGGGGTCTTTGTATTGCCCACAGAGTACTACATAATTTATGAGGTCTTTTTTGAACATTTGAAGTTAGCTACTGATCGTACAAGACCGATAGAAGTGGTCTTTGGTGTAGTCCTTTTTCGCTTCGATCGATAGCCTTGGTGTCCTTGAGTGCAGGTCGCGCGGTGGTGGTACTGCGAAAGCACTCAGACGCCAAGTCGGCGATGAACGATAAATAGGACCACTAGTATAATAATGACGTACCTGATTCTCGGAATTTGTGCCCCCTTTATAGCAACAGTATTGGGCCATATTGGGCCTTCTAAGCAATAGTGGGTTTCGAGCCCACTCTGGAACAACTACTAATTTAAATTGTCCAAATTTGAGTAGGCCATTAGGATCGAACTTGACAATAGTGTTTTTAAAACCGAATCAATTGAATACTTCAACCAATGAAACCATTAACCGATATCGTGATTCGCTTATTTAACGATTCGGTCATGATTTCATTTTTTTAATTTTTTTAGCAAACAGGCAAAGTGAAAAAGGATAAAAAAGAAGAGAAAAGCGAATGGGGAACTAGATGAGACCGCGCCAATAGAGAAACAATAATAGAGAGCCCTAAAATTTAAAAAACACTGCGCAAATTTACAAGGGGTTGACAAGAAATCTAAAAACCAGTCTAACTAACACAAGAAAGATAAACAAGCTAGAGAACGACAATCCCAACCAAGTGCGGACTAGAAAAAGGAACTCGAAGATCCAAGTAACCTCAAATCGGATCGGATCGAGAAAGAAAGCAGAGCAAATTAGTCTTTGGAAATGAGTGTTATACCCCCGCTTGATTTACGGGCGAACTCTTTTTGTGTTTCTTATTTTTTCTGAACGTGGATCTGCACGACCTGACTTATCCGCAACAGATTTGTGGGCCATGTGGTCATCCGTATCTTCTGACACCTCACCCTAATGCTTCCCCGAACTGCTCATGTCTGATGGCTCAAACACTGAGGCAAAGAGCGAATCAAGTCTGATCATGATTTCATCTTGATTCAAACAGTTTAAAACAATTGAATTGTTACATGAGAGTCTCATTGATTCGATGTTTGGTCTACTTTTCAAAACTTTAGTAGTAGCTCCAAAGGATTAGATGTCTTCTTCACCTTGACTGAGAGGTGAAAGGTGTGCCACTCGTATTGTGAAGAAAATTCTTGTCAAGATGCTGTAGCCAATTTGAGGTGTACGCAAGGATTTAGAGTTTCAACTCCTTGTACCTCTTATTTTTGTCGTTGTCTTCTTCGAAACCTCGACCCTCTTTATTCTCCAAGAAATGTAAGTAAAAAACTTAAACATTATTTATACGTAGCTATTTAAATATATATCACTTAACCCAAAAAAGATTTAGATAAAATTACTACCTTAGTTCTTTATCTTAATTTGCAATTTTTAGTTAGTATTCTTCTTTTTCTTTTTTGTCATTAGTACTTATTGTTTACATGTTGGTTTCTTATGTCTCCTATGACTTTATGGTGCAGTGAAATCTGAGCCACTCATTGAATAAAACAAATTGTTAGAGAGAAATATTAAAAAAAGTGAGAGAGAGGATTTAACGGTATAGATTTAAGTGAAAAGTCAATTGGAGAGAATCCCCTCCCCCCAATTTACCATATTTGCAATTTTAGTCCTCTTTTATCTTTCAATTTTGATCTCTCAATTTTATCAAATTCGCAATGTTAGTCTCCTGTTAAATTGTTATCCAAATTTTGACGTATATATGCTGACATGACACACCTATGGAATCACACCTAAGTTTTTCCTTTTCTAAATTGTTATCCAATGTTAGTCCTCTTTTATAAACCATTTTAAAAAGATAAAGGACGTAAATGAACATTTTAAAAGATAAAGAAGGTAAATAAAAAAAAGAGCTAAAGATAAATGACTATACCTATAGTCGCAGTCCCAGAATGGTAGCTCACATGATTGAGTGAGAGTGACATCGTTGGTGAAAATGTAGATGTACGGGGTTCGAACCCCGCTCCCCTCTAACAACTAACACACTAATTTTTTTAGTTCTATGCTCATTTAGTCTGTGATTTTATTAAACATCATCGTAGACTAATCTACGTCGGGTGAGATTCGTGTCCAGTTAACACACTAATCACTAACCACTTTTAAAAAAAAAAAAGACCATACTATATTTTAGCCTAACAAAATAAAAAATTCAAATCCTGGAAAAAAAGAAAGAAAAAGAAAATCTCAGAGCACCTGAATTGGGAATGGGGAGCATGCAATGGAAGCAGCTTCTTCTCAACGCTTTGGAATCCAACAGTCACCTCAAACACTCTTCTTACATGCAACTCGTATGTGTCTTCTTCTTCTTCTTCTTCTTCTTTAATTTTAAATTTAATTCTAATTTTATTTGTAATTTTGGCATTCGTCGTTTTCTATGTGTTTCAGGCAACCGTAGGAACCAACGGAAAACCTTCGAATCGCACTGTCGTTTTCAGGTTCTATTTTTCTGTCTATCGTATCCTTCACACATTCACTCTTTGGTTTTATAAAAATTCACCAAATGAAATTGTTCTGGTTTTTCAGAGGGTTCCAAGAAAACACCGATAACATTCAAATTAACACTGATACCCGCACTCGCAAGGTCGTTCTTCTTCAATCAAGTATCTTTACATTGAAATCAAATGTTGGAAATAAGCCTATCGAAAAAAAATGTTGGAAATAAAAATTCAGTTTTTTCTGTAATTTAATTCATTGAAATTGGAGTATGCCTTCAATTTGGTTTTGTCAATTTACTATGAATTAGCTTATTTTAGAGTAATATTTTTTATACCATTCTGAATGATATTTTTTTTCCTTAAGAAAAAAAGTTATGTAATTATGTTACTTTCCATAGTTGGGGGCATGAATTAGCTTAGGTTAGTTTGGTTTTGTCATTGTACTATGAATTAGCTTAATTCAGTGAAATGTTACTTACTTGGAAGTTTCTGTTGGCTTATTTATAATGCAGATTGAAGAGCTCAACCTTTGCTCCTTTGCTGAGGTAATTGTTATCTGAGGTGGCCTTTTTATTTTTTTTTTCAAAAGACAAAATATGCTATGGGACTTAGCTTTTGAGAGTAAGTGTGGTTCTTGTTGTTAGATATGTTGGTATTTCACAGATTCCTGGGAGCAATTCCGGATAAATGGGCACGTAGATATCATTGATGGGTTGAATCCTGATCCGCTGAAACTTCAGGTTTGTTTGGAGGTTTTCAGTTATGATTGAATCACATTCTGTTATTCCCTTTGCCATCTGTTATTCCTATTGATCAAGTGTGGTTAGCACATTGCTAAATGTTGCTTGAGTTATCATGCAATGTTGTGATTTTGAAAAGGAAAAATGCACTCCAGATAAAGCAATTGTGCTCTTTACATCTGTTTCTTCCACTTGTGGGGGAGAAGTGAACGCATAGCAATTATGGTCGGTACAACCAACCATAGCTTCCACAATAGGGAGAACTGAAGTGCATAATCTATTAACCTGGGATAAATGATAATGCTTCGTGCTTTTATGCTAAAGGGAATGAGTAAGATAAGTTAACTTGTTATTAAGTGAAACTTGAATTACCTCTACTCTAGTAATATTAAGATAAACCAAATGGTGCTGGGGAATTGAACATAGCATACAACCAACTACTTCACCTTATATATGAAAAATCTCATATAATTACCTGAATAACTCAAAATAGGCCTACCTCACAGCTGAAACTGCTTAATTTGAAACTATTTTTTGTTGTTGAACAAGCTTTATGGATCAGATGAAACATCTGGTACATAGTGGGACGTGGGGTTTTGGACTTTGTGTTAAGGTCCCCCTAGCAAAATCAAGGAACCTTTATTCTACCTCACAAAACAGGGAATGTAAAACAAAACAAAACTCTTGAAAGGAACTGGATTTGGTTGCTTTCATTCTGACATAAATATATTTCCAGCATATATTAGATATTTCTTCTTTTTTTTTTTTAAAGTATGGATGCTACTTAATGATATAATTTTCCCCTCAGTATATCAATTCATAATGCAGCAAAGAGAAAAATCCTGGTTTACCAACTCACTGAGATCAAGGTCACAATATTTGGGGCCCAACCCTGGACTTCCCCGTCTAAATGAACAAGCACTGCCAGAAATATCATTGGATCCTTCTACTGGTCCAGTTGATGCTTTTTGTCTACTGATCCTTGAACCGGACCAGGTACTGATGCCTCTTCTAGTCTAAACTAATATATGCCTTTCCACTTTCACATATTCACTTTGGCTTCAACCATTTACAGATTGATTACTTGAATCTTAAGAGTAACCAGAGGCTAACATTCAAAACAAGTGTGAGTGCTGAAGCAAAGAAAAGCTGGCTTGTGGAGAAGGTCAACCCTTGATTTCTTATGTCATTTGTAAATTACATTGCAAGCAACAAATTTATCAGAGAGTGAATTGAATGGATCGTGCTGGTAAGAGTTTCATTTATCAAGAGTCATTACGTCAGCTTTCGTGCCCCATAGCTTTTTGAGCAGTTGAATGTTGTACTTGTTCAATGTGAACCTAGTAAGATTGGATATAAATTGGCATCTTGTGTATAGCATCTTATTACTTGCTGGGAATTAGTATGAAGGTGGAAACTTGGAGAGATCAGAAAACTGGAATCTGGAGTAATATTTTATCACTTTGATTTCCAATAATATCATTATGTTTTAGTTTAGTTAATAGTTTTGATGGCTTGGTGCATATAAATCAAACTAAAAGAAAAAAATATTGGCATTTATCTATTCATTTTGCTTTTGTACACGCATAAATTGTTTCTTTTAAAACAAATGCACCAGTGTCGCATTTTGCCGTTACAGAGTTGGAGCTAAGAACTCTGGAACTTGGAAAAGGCGTCACTCACAATTGATACGAACTATAATTCCTCATAACTCAATCAAAACATAATAACTGTGTATCAATGGTGATAAAATTGAAATACAAGATAATATGAAGATAAAAGTAACTAGAGGCACTATAGAGGCCTAATCTCTCCCAAAGACTCTAGGTCTATTCTCAATTCTTAGTTATCTTCTAATTTCCCTCACACTACTATTTATAGCACTCAACTAATGCTCACATTTTCCCTCCACTTTGCCACCTCAGCAAGTGGTTACAACAAACTCTCACTTCCCTTCCCTTACACTTTATTCCTCACCCTTCCTTCACTTACGATCCTATCAACCTGTTAATACTATTTATCATGATCTGCAGGTAGTCTTTAACATGGTGGAAGGTCTGGTGGAGGATGTGGTAAGGACTCCAGATCTCCTTTTCCATTCTTCACTATAAATACCATTCCAAGTCCCCATGATTGGTGTATCTCGATGTGGCAGTGCATATACCACACTCCTGCAAAAATTTATGGTTACTGACAATAAGAAATGGATAATTCCTTTCACTGAAAAGAGAAAAAGAAATCAATAATTTCTTGATGTTTCTGTTAAATATAGGGACTAAAAATGTGTGTTTTATACAGTTTTTGGTCCCTATAAAGTTTTATACATCGGAATACAAAAATTGTGTGTTTTTGGTCCCTGATAAGAGTGATAAGGGTCTACAAACACTACATTTTATGAAATATAGGGACTAAAAATGGATACAAGTTTTACACGGACCATAGTATTTATCTAATCCAAAAAATAAATGCACATTTGGTATACCTGGATTATCAGCGACAAAGCGAATTGCTGCCCAACCCCCCACCGGAACACCAATTGTATTCATGTATGGGGGATCCATTAAGTTGAATTGTGCAGTTAGTGGGTTATAGTTTCCTGTGCCATACCCTACAACATAAAAGCTATAACCATGGATGTGAATTGGGTGGTTTTCAATGCTGACTGTCCCTGTGTTCTGCAGAATGAGTTGCACCTTAGTACCATACTCAAGGACCTTTGTTCTAGTCCCATTCGATGACTGCGTATCATATGGAATGTCATTAGGGGCACCATTAACGAAGTCATAGAACTTAGAGGGTGTGTCAGGAAAATCTTCAGTATATGATCCATTTATCTTCTTATAATATGCTTCCAGGATTGAAATATTGGGATGAATAAAACTTATATTGTTCATTGAAGCAGTCAGAACTCCGTTGTTCATGGCTTGACAGTTTTGCTTTGGTGTCTTTGAATGGCACTTTTGAACATTCAATCCAATAGTGATGAATAGGTTTTTATCGATTTCTTTGGAAACATTTACTTGATTTAGGCTCCTTAATCCATCCATGACTGTCTTAACAGCCATTTTATCATCAAGTTTAGGTAATCTAGCTGGTAAATAAGGACTCTCAGATGCCGCGCCTATATAGTTGAACCAGCCAATGGCTGAAATGTTTTGATATTTGATAATTCTGCCAGACTTGTAAGGTGCCACAGCCATGGAGTATTTTCCGACTGGTTGATCAGCAGAGACTAGGACATTTAGTGTTTGGCCTGGTCCAAGCATCACCGTGTCTGTGGTGAATGGCTTCGTGTATTCAGCATCTGCTTCCACGATTGTTAAATTGTGATTAGCAATAGCAAAGAAGTTCTCGGTGTTTAAACCTGCATTAATCAGTCTTAACAAGTAGGTCTTCCCTGGAATCACATCAAGTTGGTACACATCTGAAAAGATTATGAGAAATGAAACATATGAATGAAAACTGAAAGACATAAAGTTTAACTTACAAGAAAAGTTATGAGTTGTGATAGACTGGTTAAGAAGACCAGTCCCTTTGTAGTCTCGTGGATATTGTTATGATGTCCAGTTTATTCTTGTATTAACTAATCTGATTGAAACATCTTTTAAAAATAATCACTGGCATTGTTAGTTGCATACAGTTTTCACTTTTAAGCAATCTCATTGAATGAAATTACTATTTTCACAATTACTTTATTAGTTGCTATCTTCTGTTATTTCAAATACCATTAATGGAGCAGTTGTAGTTGGGGCCTGGATAACCGTTAATGGTATATGCATCTGCCAGAGGTGGAGCTCCTCCACTCGCTAGAGTGGCATGCTCAATTTGTTGGAGATCCTGCAGCCAATATTCCCCTGCCATAATCCGAATCAACTCACAGCAACAGCATTATATGGAGAACATACAAAAGGTAACACTGAATTCAAACCAAAGGGAAGCCACCTTGTAAGTTACCTAGTATGATTATTTGCTCTTGATAGGGAATCTTAAATGGGAAAGGTATCCCAGTTTTTGGATAAACAATCATAGCACCGTAAACCGTTCCTCTTAGCCAAGAAACATGAGCATGCCAGAAGAAGGTACCCTTCTGATTCACCACTGAAAAATTATAGGTGAAACTCTGGCCTGCTTGAATTGGACACTGTGTAATAAAGGATGGTCCATCATACCAGCATGATAGCCTTTGCCTGATACCATGCCTAAAATTTAAAATACAGATATTGTTAGCTAAAAAAAGTATCATTAGTTAAATGAACTACATTATGCATGAGGTTGATTACCACTTACCAGTGAATTGTAACATTAGAAGGCGTCTCATTGGTAACCTTAACTATGATTCTATCATCTTCTTGAGCGTAAACAACAGGTCCTGGAAACATGCCATTGATTGTGACAATGTCTTTGGAGTTGCAAAGTTTGGTAACATTTTTGGTTTGAACCTGTATAATAACCATAAGAAAAAACCATTGGAGTGCACTGCAATCCACTGGTAAGTAGAATATGCTGTCATGATATACACTTAAATTATACCTTAAAATCATAGAACCTGGTTGATTCTCCATATGCCATAAGTTTCACATTGTTGATAGTACACATCACACATAACCATAGCATAAACAATGTGAATAAGTTGGCCATTTAGGAGGAGTGAGTATAGATTGTGGCACAAGGTAGTTTGGAAAATAAGCCCTTTTAAAAGAATGAGACTCTCTTTGGTAGATTTATTTTTTATTACAGGAAATTTGGAAAAAGTCTATGCAGGTTCAATTCTATTTGTCAGCTTTCATGATTCCTATAACGTGAACGTGAATTGGTGCGATAATAAGGTGTTGGGATGTGATTATTCAACTTGACCACAATGGTAGGGAAGGCTTCAGCAGTACTATATAACCTTTTCTCCTCCCTTTCTGTTTTTATCTATTCTCTTCTTTCCAGTCAACATTTTCTGTTACAATTCATACCATTGATTGAGAATAGAATGCACACTTGCCTCTAAACATGCTCTATATCAAACCCCACCACATTACTCCCTTTCTGTTATTTGTTTTGCACAAATTTGAATGTTTTTATTGATTCTTATTTTAGAGTAATAGGTTCTTATGAAGTTGATTATTAATGCTGAAAACTGTATGGTAGAAATCACTAGCAGTACAAGAAGTCAACAATAAAAGTTAATCATATTTCATATGTGGGTGAGTTATATTGAAAATCAAATTAGTTTCCAACTTATTGAGTTTTTCTCATGTCAAAAGTGTCATTATTAACCTTGCTGAAAATTTATTATTATTACAGTCACAAAGCAGATGTATTTTTAAGAGTTGAATAAATAAAGTACTGAAAAGACAAATATTTAGACAACTCAAAACTTTCATGTTCATTTTGTATTTAAGGAAAAAGGTGAGGCAAAGTTGGGTTACTTTGTTTTGCTTTTATTAGACATCTTCGTCTTCTCAATCATAAGCAAAGTTGATGCACGCCTTAGACCACAATTATTAGGATATATAAACTAATATAGAACAATCTACACTTGTGTTGGGGTATCATAAAAAGTCTCACGTTGGATTGAAATTGAGATGTTGAGTAACATATAAGTGAACGGACTCATACACTTAATGTCTTAAGGTTTTGGGTGAAAGATGTGGTGTCAAATCCACTTATATGTTTGCTCTTGACCCAATACGAAGATTTTCTCTGTGCTTTAGGCTCTCCCGCGACTCAACAACTTGCTAGTTGCTACATAGGTGTTTTGCATGCTACCTTTTCCAAACAATTCATATGCAAAGAATACATTTCAACACTGATTTTGAGATGGTACTGCATATTCATCCAATTACACTATTGATCTTCTCACATGGACCTGATTAACCAATTAATGACCTCAATAATTGGCAACGTAACTACATTAGGCCTAATTTTTAATCACTCCATATTATTTATTTGTTCAAGTCATTGGCTGAAGAATCAATGCCTGAGTTTTAACAAACATCATAAGTACTTATTCCTCTAGTGACTCTCCCATTTCAGAGTCAAATCCAAAGTAGCTTGGCCAGCAACCAGATGATTGTGTTTGATGCATGCATGCCATGATATATTTATTTATATACTAACTTCTAAATCACGCTAATGACCAGCTAGCGTGTGTTATTGTCATGCCAACTGTGCCTAATGAATAATCGATCTTTTCATGGGTTCCCTACCATACATAACTTTTATGCATCATCCAATGTCTGTCATTTCCTATTTAAGCCAAGTTTTTTCCACTTTTTCTTTTGATTAAATACCAAGTATCTAAAGATTGTAGTATTCAATATGTGTAGCAAAAATAACCTAGCCAAAACCCACGCGTATCAAACGTACTGTTTCTTCTTTTTGCAGCCTGCATGCATGATCCAAAACATGCTTTGCTCAAAACATGCATTTTGATACCTATGCACACTTTCTAAAACCACTCTTCTCAATGATCATTAGCTGAACCAACAAAATACATGTCCATAGACCTCGAGACACAATGGTGCCATGAGCTTGAAATGATATCTTACGTCAACTAGCCACCCTAGCAAGAGTGTTGAGAGTCCCACATCAGATGTGTTGTAGTATCAAATGTGAGTAAGAAATTCCATATTAGATGAAAATAGAGATGTTGAGACACATAGTAAGGGTATATTTGGAATTGTGTATGAAAGAGAGAAGAAAAAGAATAGAGAGACTATGGTAGGCCATGATGCAGGGGATCATTCCCCTAGTAACTAACTCATGATGGAAGAGTAGTGGAGACACACGCCCTTGCTAATGTGGCGGTGTTTATGGCGTGTGAGAGAGAGAGAGAGAGAGAGAAAATGAGTATTATAGGCAAGGTTGGTGTGAGGATCGGGTAGACTGGAATTGGCTTGGCCATTGGGGAGAGTTTAGGCCTCTTTAAGTGCCTATAGTATTTTCCTTTGTTTTTCCAGCTTTTATACTTGTAATCAAGTAGAATTACACTGATTCTACATTGTTTCTTCATTACAATCAATATATATCAGCTCTGCTACACTAGCAGTAGTTGTTTCTTACTTTCTGTGTTAATATTCTATCATTTGGTATTCAGAGCACCGATTTTGGCGCTGTGAATGGTGGTGACGAGAAGCAGTATGGATAATCGTATGGATGCCGTCGAGTTACGTGTTGGAAGCCTCGAAGGGACTGTTTCCAATATCCTGGAGAGCATGGAAGCATTTCAAGCAGAATTCAGGGAGTTCACGAAGAAGAAACGGGTCGAGAGCTACGAAGATGGTGAGATGTGACCAGAGCGCAGTGTAGTTACGTCTCCACGTGCGAAATATGGAAATTACGAACCTCATTTTCGTTCTGGACGTAGAAAATTGGAGATTCCGGTGTTTAATGGTGATGATGCGTATGGTTGGCTGGTGCGGGTTGAGAGATATTTTTGGGTCAATGGCGTGAAGAAAGCAGAGAAACTTGACGCAGTGGTGATTGCGTTGGAAGAGCGAGCATTGAATTGGTTCTAGTAGTGGGAAGAACAAGCTCCGTCGAGAACGTGGCCGGAATTTCAATCGGCGGTGCTGCGAAGGTTCAATCTGGGTGCGAGTCATGACCCGTTGGGCCCGTTGTTGCAGTTGAAGCAGGATGGAACGATGGCGAGTATGAGACAAGTTCGAATTGCACGTTGCTCCGTTGAAGCGAGAAGAACGCACCATGCTTACGAGCATTTTCAGAAATGGATTGTAGGAGGAGATACGAGCTGAGTTGAAGATGTTTAAGATTGATGATTTGGCTGAGTTGATGGATCAAGCTTTGGTGGTTGAAGAAAAACACCAGACTCAGTCTGCGAAAGGAGGGGGAGTGAAAAGTTTGACACGCAGAACAGGGGAAGTAACTCCAAGTTTCGTGGTTCATGGGAACCAAACAAGGAGAAGAAGGAAGTGACAGTAGCTTCTACAGGTGTGGCAGAGAAGAGTAGTGAAGGATTTAAGGGCAAGAAATTGAGTCAAGCTGAATTGGAAGAAAGGAGTAAAAAGGGGCTCTGTTTTAAATGTGGAGATAGGTGGGGAAATGGTCATATTTGTAAAATGAAACATATGAGGTTGATGTTGTGTGAAGGGGAAAGTAGTGATGAAGAAGAAGGAGTGTGAGCCTGTGGAGGAGTTTAAGACTCTACAATTATCCTTGCAAAGTAGAGAAGGAGTAGCAACTCACAAATCATTCAAAGTTTGGGTGGTAATTTGAGGAAGGAAGATTTTGACATTGATTGATTCAGGGGCAACAAGCTGTTTTATTGCACCTGAGATTGCTGAAATCATGAAATTGGAGGTGACTGAGACTCCAATTTTCATTGTTGAAATAGGAACAGTGGAACAAGTGAAGAACAATGGTGTTTGCCAGAATGTCAGGTTCAACATTCAAGGTATTGAGTTCACTCAGGACTTCTATTTGATGGAGTTGGGAGGTACGGAGTTAGTGTTGGGACTTGATTGGCTAGCTGGGTTGGGTAGCATTAAAGCCAACTTCAGAAACTTGTGTCTCAAGTGGGTTGTGAATGGTAAGAAACAAGTTATACAGGTGAACCTTCTCTGTGTTCAGGGTAAGCATCTTGGAGAACCATGTTGAAGGCTCTGCAGGACCATGGAGTGGGATTTACGGTACAATAAGCAAAGGATAATAATAGGACGTAATGTGTGCGCAGAAGGTGTTCACGATATGAGCAAGGTTTTAGATGAATTCAAGGATGTATTTGAAATGCCTCGAGGTTACCTCCAACCCGTGACTGCCATTACACTTTGAAACCAAAATTGAAATTCCACATATCGGACCTTCATCGATATCCTTTTACCGAAAAAATGAGATTGAAAAGATGGTAAAAGAGATCTTTGCACTGAATTTGTGAGGCATAGCACTAGCCCATTTTCAAGTCCAGTTCTATTGGTGAAGAAGAAGGATGGTGGATGGAGATTTTGCACCGACACTGAGCTCCTAACAAGGTAATCGCGTGCTAATAAATTTCCTATACCTGTCAATGATGAGTTGTTAGATGAGCTAGGTACAGCTGTGATATTCTCTAAGTTAGATTTGAAGTCTGGTTATCATCAAATTAGGATGAAAGAAGAAGATATTTACAAGACTGCATTTAGAACACATGAGGGTCACTATGAGTATTTGGTGATGCCTTTTGGGTTGACTAATGCACCTTCAACTTTCCAAGCATTGATGAATCAAGTGTTGAGGCCTTATTTAAGAAAGTTTGCCTTGGTTTTATTTGATGACATACTAGTGTATAGTAGTAGTGTGGAGGAACATGAGGCACATTTGAAGGAGGTGTTGAAATTATTGAAAACTCACTAGTCAGTGCAAACCGGAAAAAATGCTCTTTTGGACAGCCACAAATTGAATATTTGGGGCATCTCATTTCAAGCTGCAGGGTAGCAAAGCAGACCCTAAGAAAATAGAAGACATGCTCAAATGGCCAATTCCTAAGGACTTGAAGGGATTGAGAGGTTTCTTGGGCATCACAGCTACTATAGGAAATTTGTCAAGAACTATGGTAAAATTGCTTGCCTCTAACTTAGTTGTTGAAGAAGGATAATTTTGTGTGGAATGATGATGCACACCGCTTTTGAGTTGCTTAAGGCAACTATGACTACATCGCTTGCACTGTTGGCGATCCCTAATTTCAACAAAGAATTCATGATAGAAACTGATGCTTCGGGAAAGGGGATTGGAGTTGTGTTAATGCAGGAGGGAAAACCTATTGCGTATATGAGCCAGACTTTATCTGATAGATACAGAAGAAATCAGTGTATGAGAGGGAATTGATGGCTATTGTGTTTGCCATCCAAAACTGAGACCGTGACTTACTGGGAGGCATTTCTTAGTGTTGACAGATCAGAAGAGTTTAAGATTCTTGACTGAGCAACGTATTATGGGTGAAGAACAACAAAAATAGATTTCTAAGTTGATGGGTTATGACTTTGAAATTAAATACAGACCTGGTAAAGACAATAGGGAAGCAGATGCACTTTCTAGGCAAATGCAGTATGCCTCACTGTCCACAGTTAAATGTTAGTTGTGGGATGGCTTAGAAGAGGAAGTTCAGGCTGATGATAAACTCGAGAGCATTATACAAGATTTGATGGGTGATTCTAGTAGTCATGGTGGGTATCAATTGAAAAAAGGGAGGCTGTTTAAGGAAGACGGAATAGTCCTTCCTAAGAATTCTCCTCGTATTCCTTGGATTCTCCAAGAATTACATGACTCCGCAGTGGGAGGACACTCTGGATTTTTCAGAACTTATAAGAGAGTTGTTGCCCTTGTGTATTGGGATGGTATGAAGAAGCAAATACAATATTATGTGCAATCTTATGAGGTGTGCCAAAGGAATAAATACCAAACTTTGAGTCCCGGGGGTCTTTTGCAGCCTCTACCCATACCACAACAGGTTTGGAGTGATATTTCAATGGATTTTATTGGTGGATTACCTAAGACAATGGGGGTGGATACTATTTTCGTGGTTGTTGATAGACTCACGAAGTATGCTCATTTTATTGCAATTTGTCACCCTTACACAGCTAAGAGTGTAGCTGAGATATTCACTAAAGGGATAGTGAAACTTCATGGTTTTCCTGAATCTATTGTGTCAGACAGAGATAAGGTGTTTTTGAGTAGTTTCTGGGCTGAATTGATGAGACTAGCATGCACTAAGTTGAAGTATAGTAGTGTATACCATCCACAAACTGATGGCCAGACTGAAGTGGTAAATAGATGCCTTGAAAATTACCTACGGTGCTTGTCTGGACTGAAACCTAAACAATGGCCTAAGTGGCTTAGTTGGGTTGAGTTTTGGTACAATACCAACTACCATTCCTCTGTGAAGATGACACCCTTTGAAGCTCTCTATGGCAGACCACCTCCGGTGCTTTTGAGGGGAGATGCTCATCATTCAGCAATAGATGAAGTTAGTAGAATGACAGCCGAACGAAATGATATGATCAAGGAACTTCAGGAACAGCTGGTAAAAGCTCAAGATAGGATGCGAGCTGAAGCAAATAAGCATAGAAGAGAAGTTGACTACCAAGTGGGTGACATGGTATATCTGAAAATTCAACCTTACAAGATGAAGAGCCTAGCTAAAAGAATTAATCTGAAATTGAACCCGTGGTTCTATGGCCCCTATGAGATTGAAAAGAAGATTGGAGCTGTGGCATATCAGTTGAAGCTTCCTCTTGACAGCAAGGTGCATGCACCCCGTGTTTCATGCATCACTCTTGAAGAAATCTGTAGCACCAACCGTGACAATTTAACCCCTGCCTGCATGTATGAATGAGGATTGGTTGCTGGTAGAGCCAGCAAAATGGGCCGAGCCCGCTGGGCCGGGCCGGGCTAGTCCGAAAAAATATAGGATTTGGGCCGACAAAGTTGAGCCCATTTTTATATCCGGGCTTTTTTCTCCGGCCCGAAAAAACCCAAGCCCGCATAGGGTTAGCCCGATCGGGCCACGGGTAGCCCGCAAGCCCACACATTAAAAATGATAGGATTTTATATGTAATGTGTTGTTGCCAAAAGCCCATGTGAACTTAAAAATTAAGTGCCGAAGGGGAGCAGGCCAAATGATCCTCACAAGTTTATTTTATCTATTTCTCTTAATTAGTTTCATCTTTTTTTATTAAGTGGCTAACTCATGAAAGGAGAATATACTGTTCTTTTGACTTGCAATCTATACCTGACATGACCAATAATACGTTCCCTATTTCTAACAATGTCCATATATTAGTGTTTTTTTTATTCTACTGTCCATATATTAGTGTATTAGTATATAGTAGATTAATTACCAATTTATTACACTTATTTTATATTATATAGTGGTGAATCAATTTGGCATTTTGAACTCTAATGATTGAATTTTTATGCTACTGTACTGCTGGTGTTCTTATTTTATTTCTAAATAAAAAAATTAAGGCTTAAATACGTTTTTGCCCCCTGCAAATAAGGGGTGTTTTGGTTTTACCCCCTGCAATTTTTTTTTTTGTAAAAAGCCCCTTGCAAATTCCACGTTTTTGACTTTGGTCCTTCACACTTCTCAGTTACAAAAAGCAGTGACGTGTTTAACTGGAGGTCTGATTTGGTTTCTTCTTCCCATTTCAGATTCATTTTCTCTTCCTCTTCACCTCCTTACCTAGAAATTATTCTATTCTCTTCATCTTCACCATAATCCATCTCTTCTTCATCTTCACCAAACACAAAGCCATAAAGCCACAAACTCATCTTCACCGAACTCATTTTCTCCTCCACTATTCTTTTTTTCTCCATCACCAAAGATCTTCTCAACAAACCTTTTTTTCCTAACCCTAAATCCCAAATCAAAAATCCAACATTCAGAGTGGACCTTCCCTATTTTGCTTCATATCTGCTCAAGAAGAGATGGTGGTGTTTGTTCAAGCGATCTGGTATTGATTTGGAAGAGAATGATTTGAAATGTTTTGATTTAGAAGATAATGATTTGGGTATTGATTTGGAAGAGAAAGATTTGAAACTTTTGTTTCCGCATTCGATTGGGGTATTGATCCGGATCTCACCAACAATATGTTCTTACGTGCTTGAAGAGAAGGGGGTCTTGATTGAAGGGAAGCCATTGGTGATGGTGGGTGGCAGAGGAGTGGGTGAGGAAGAAGAAGATTAGGGATTAGGTTTTAATTAAACAAATAATGACTTGGCATATTAAATAAGTATTTAAAATAAATAAAAATGAATATTAAATGACATGTCGATTTACATTTGCCAATTCAAATTTTTGTGACACATATGTTTTTTTAACGCCGAGTAATGTATGAGTAACGCCAAAATTTTGGTATTTTGCAAGGGGCTTTTTACAAAAAAAAAATTTGCAGGGGGTAAAACCAAAACACCCCCTATTTGCAGGGGGCAAAAACGTATTTAAGCCAAAAATTAATTGAAATTGCGTATCATGCGGGCTAGCCCGTGGCCCGCATAGGGCCGGGCTTGGGCCACAAAAATTAAGCTCGAATTTCATCTCGGGCTTTCTGGCCCAGCCCATAAAAGCCCGAGCTCGATGTGGTCCAGCCCTAAGCGGGTCGGGTAGCCCGTTTTGCCAGCTCTAGTTGCTGGAGGTCCAACCAGAAACTGTTGTTGATCAGAGGAAGAATGACAAAGGAGAATGGGAAGCCTTGATTAAGTGGCAGAATCTTCCTGCATTTGAAAACTCTTGGGAGCTAGTTTCCAAGATCAGAACCGAGTTTCCATTTTTTCCCCTTGAGGACAAGGAGAATTTTGAAGGGGGGGTAATGATACACATAGTAAGGGTATATTTGGAATTGTGTATGAAAGAAAGAAGAAAAAGAATAGAGAGACTATGGTAGGCTATGATGTAGGGGATCATTCCCCTAGTAACTAACTCATGATGGAAGAGTAGTGGAGACACACGCCTTGCTAATGTGGCGGTGTTTACGGCTCGAGAGAGAAAATGAGTATTATAGGCAAGGTTGGTCTCAGGGGATTGGGTAGACTGGAATTGGTTTGGCCATATGGAGAGTTTAGGCCTCTTTAAGTGCCTATAATATTTTCCTTTGTTTTTCCAGCTTTTATACTTGTAATCAAGTAGAATTACACTGATTCTACATTGTTTCTTCATTACAATCAATATATATCAGCTCTGCTACACTAGCAGTAGCTGTTTCTTACTTTCTGTGTTAATATTCTATCAGATGTTGAACAATATATAAGTGAAGGGATCCATACACCTCATGTATTTAGGTTTTAGATGAAAGAAATGGTGTCAAACCCACTTATATGTTCGTTCTTAGCTCAATGTGGAGATCTCCCCAGTTTTTTTTTTTGTATAAACCGAGTATTCTCTGCGCGCAACTGCAGAGACTAATGTCTCCGGTGTTTTAAGCCCCCCTTTCGTGACCCAACAAGATTTGATATGTAGCCTGAAAGAGTCTTTATAAGTGGGAAGCATTTATCCTCTTACAAGCTGATTTTGTAAAGTTGAATTAAGTCCGTCTAAACTTCAAAATGGTATCAAAGACTATCCAAGATTCATTGAGCCCAGGGGTAGATCTTCTTAGGAGCAAGAAGATGTCATGGCCCGACAAGATTTTTTAAAATTATGGTATATATTCAAAAAAAATTAATATTAGTATTAGATTATATATTTTAAATAACCCGAAAGCATGTTGTAGCTAAGCGGTCCAGTGTTCTTTCTGCAACACACGTGACCTGGATTCAATTGCACAGTGGAGCACTTTATTTTTTTGTAAGTAGAGACCTGTTTTTTTTCTTAAAAAAAGGCATAAAGTGTCCCCCTCAAGAGTCTCCATACTTGAATGCTGACGTTGAGCATTGCAAAATTAAGCAATACAACGGACAGAAAAATGGTCCTATGAGTCGGATTAACTTACTTCAAGAGTAACTCTTGCAAATTTACTTTACTTAATATCTCTTTGTAGACATTAAATTTTATCGAACCAATCATTGAATAGTTTTAAATTATCTTAATGATCATGTATATCTAAAATTATAGAAGTTGAATATATGTAGCTATTGAATTTTATAGTCCATATTTTATTTGTATTTTGAAAAGTATAATATACGTTGAATGAATTTATTTGATCAAACATTTTTAAAATTTTATGAAAACTTGCATATTTGATCTACTGAATTAGAATTATTAATTTGAACGTTGAATTGGTAAAATCTAATGTCTAGAAAGAGATATTAGGTAGAATAATTCTTACAAGAATATTCTTGGAGTAAGTTGATCCCAAATATATATATATATATATATATATATATATATATATATATATATATATATATATATATATTATTTTCTCACCTTACAAATTCTACTAAAGAGATCTGCCACTGGTTGTGCCACCCGCTATTGGGCTACTCGGGTCACACACCTGTTGTCTAGTCCTAGTCATGAATGAAGTGTGTTGAGAGTCTCATATCAGATATGATATGTATTTTGAAGGGATACATTCCTCATTTTACAAGTCGATTTTGTAGGGTTGAGTTAGGATCAACCAAAATGTTAAGAGTTTTAACAATTACATTAGCTAGTTTTTTAACAAACATAACCAAAAAGTTCAGTTCCAAAGATAAAATGTTTCTACACTCCTGGATATATAATTGCCTCGATTCCTAGAAGTGTATTTCCCATTGGCATTAACACTATTAACATCCATCCACTTTAGAATCTAGTTCAAAAATAATACAATGAAGTTGCATCTCCTTTGCCCAATAAAGAACTTGAAGAAGCCCTTAAAATTAAAAAGTCCCCTCCCTGACATTCCACCTTAGACAAGTTCCAACCAAGGTTCTAAAAAACGGTCCGTTTGCTGAAAACGGCCGCGACAAAACTGTCTCGGTAGTGACCATTATCGCGACAAAACGACCGCGACAAATAATTTTAATTAAATTTTGTGATTAATTCACACCGCGATGACCGCAACAGCCGAAACTGCAAAAACCTTAACGCGACCGCGATTTATAACCTTTCCAACTAGTTATTGCTATGAGAAAATCATTTGACTTACTAAAGGTGTCTAAGACCACAACTCACCCAAATTAGTCTTACGTGGTTGTCAGTCTTGAGTCTGCATCATCTCGGTCAAGTTCTAATCATCCCATAATGACTTGGCTCCACTACACTATTTGACATTAAACGACACACATTTCACTAGCGCTTTACACAAAATGCTACTTAAAAGAAACATAGAGGATCTTTAATAGCACTTCTTAGGAAAGCATTACTGTTTGTACATCCTTAGGAATAGAATAGACAGTGCTTCCCTCCACAAGTGCTATTCCAGAGCAGAGGATATCTAGCAATTCCAAAATAATTGATGCTTATTTCCAAGATATAGGGCCGTCCCTAACAATTTGGGTCTCTGTGTAAATTTTAAATATTGGCCCCCTAATTGGGCACTACAATTTTTTTTATTATATAAATATATTTTTATACTAAGAATAGTATATCCATTTTTACTTGCGTTATTATTCAAGTCATAAGTGTTGGTCTAGTGGTATATATGTGAGTTTTGCATGCACATGTAACAAGCCTCGAATTCGGAAATTGAGTACTTATGTTCAATTTACTCTTTTTTTTTGCTAAAAAAACAATAAACCGAAAAAATGCCAATACAAGAATTCAAACCCATATACCTGATCCTGTGCGGAGCGTCTTTACCATGCGCCAAGGAGCTGTTCGCGGTGTTAGTGGAAATAAAACCGTATGTATATATATATATATATCTATATTATATATAACCATGAATCGACACTTTGCAAGCGTCACCTAATCACCATGCCAATAAATATGTCAAGACTAATTAAATCCCTCAAGATGTTATTTCAAATATATCAAAAAAGCGTAAACCGGGATCGAACCCATTCCCCCACACTATCACCTCCTAATGCTGGCCATTTGAGCTACCACAATTTCATGTTACTAAAGCATATTACATAATGTTTATCCTATTATTTCTTTTATTGCAAAACTTTTTACCTACTTTTTATATCTATTTATTATTTATTTTGATACATGTATATTTGTTATTATATATTACATTTATATATTAGATTTATTTACCATCTAATATTTTGTATCACATTCCATAGATTTTATTCTATATATTTACTAACTCGAATATTATTAAATATGAGTTTTTTTAACAAACGGACAGTTCATCAATTTATTAATAAAAAAAGGAAAAAAGCAGAGAAAAAGCGAAGGGGACTAGACCAAAATCATTGCCAATGAAAAAGATCAATATTAAATATGAGTAATTTTATCCATTTCAACTTTTTTAATTCTCATCTTATAAATAATGTTATATATTAAAAATGTTTGTCACATATTTTTGTATTCAAACGATGCGCATCTACATTAGAATCAATATACAACTTTGATCGATCAAGATATTTGTAGTTTATAACGCTTTTGTGCTTAATATTCTTCTATTCACTACGCCGCACTTAAAAACAAGTAGAGAGAATAAACAAGATGACAGAGAACATTGATCCTACGGTTGTCAACGCCAATCGAACTTAGTCAAAAGCAAAGCTACATGTCCCTATGCAAATGTATATTTGCTATATATTTGTAAGTTACTATTTACTAATACTATTTTATACCGTATAATATTTATAAGTAATTCTCATGTTGTAATAACATCTCAATATGAAAATACCCTCAAATTATATACACTCATGCGGTTGTCACTACTAAAGTATTATTCGATTAGTACTTATGTATTTTTAAAATATTTTTATTTATGGGTTGTCACTACTTAAGTATTATTTGATTTCACTTTATCTCAAAATTATAATATATATATATATATATATATATATATATATATATATATATATATATATATATATATATATAAATCTAAATTTAATTTCCTACTATTATACAAATATTTAAAATAGTTGAAGTAATTATCTTATCTGTGTCTTTTTTTTTAGTATAAACCGGTATCCTCTCATACAAGCAATCACAGAGAGACTAATCCTCTCAGTAGGGTAGGACCACAATTAGGCGCAAAGCTCTCCTCAAGAGATTTAACACCGCATGCCCATGCCCAAACTGGATCCAGGACCTTGGTTAAGTGTAAGAGACCTTACCACCATCTCATCCAAGTCTTTCTTGGGTATTATCTTCTGATGTCTAAACAATGAATTTGACCGTCTTTGTGCATGAGTTAATTATACTAGTATATATATATATATCGTATTTAATTTGGGGCCCCAAAACCATGGAAGTGGATGGCGCGCGTGTGCAGAAGACACATTGCATGGGCCCAGGGCCGGCCCTGCCAAGATATCGTTTCTTAAACAAGTTCTTGCTACTGGTTTCCCTAATTTTTAATTTTTAATTATAAATCAATACTTACTAGCGTGTCTAAAAGTTCTTTTGAAAGCCCGATCTCTAAATCTCTCTCCAAACTATCTTTCACCACATTGGCAACGCTCGTCATCCTTATGCCGAACCTTTTCCACTCAATTCTCACTGCCTGCCCCAATCACACTACATTGTTGTCGCTTTGAACACGGTTCACGTCGTTCCTACATCACGCTTCGTCCCACAGGCATCTTCCTCTAACCAACATCGCTTCCGTTGAGGTCCCGTTCTATATTTATGTCCCCCTTCAGTAGCGGGTGAATAGGTAGGGCTTATAACCAACTTCTCCCTCCTTACTATTTCTCACTCCCCTGGCTTAGTTACTACCCTCACTATGGCTCAGATTTTGGGTCTTTGGGAATACAAACATAGAGGTTTTTCAGCATCAGGAGCTAAATTCTATCAAATAAACTGAAGTGATAATCCTAAAAGAAGAATCTGGTTTCCTTTTTTCTCTGGAAACTATCACCAATAGGAAACAGCTTCAGAAGAAGTCATAGCCACAGGATGAAGACTGCTTTTTAACTGTGAAGTAAATGCAAAATTCAAGTTTCAAAAGGACAAGTTTTGGATGAGAATCATGCAAAGCTACATATAATCTAGATCTGTTATTTGATGCCAATTTGCTGGAGGAAGCATGGAGATAATTGATTAATTTGACATATAGTTGGATAAGTGCACAAAATCTTCCTACCAAGAATTCACTGCATCAAACTGTCCCTTTTGATTTTTTTACTGGAGTTTTTACTAATTTGAAACACTTGGTTTGGTTGTTTTTCATTTTACTGCTCTTATAGGACTTTCTAGATTTGCAATGTCCCACAAAGATGCACAACATCTTCAGTAAAATCAGTAATATCTCACTAGTATCTGAATACTAATTTGACCAATTTAGTATTTGTTATTTTGGGAAACACATCCACTAGTGAATAAGGAACTATAAATGTTGTTAACAATATCTTTATTTGACAGCAATTTTACACAATATCAAGGATTGCAACGCGACTGCAACCGCCAACCGTTATTGCTATCGCGGTATAACGATCCATCAACTACCACTTAAGTATCTTCCAATTCATTTGAGGATTAGAATCGTGTTAGATCCTAAACCAATTCCACGTAATACCTTACATACAAATTTGTGTGTCGAGTGAACTTGCACCTCTAATGGAGTCCCTTGCACCGTGTAATAGGTTTTTGCCTCTGCAGTGTACCTTACTAGATCCTCATCGTTGAAGGAATGAAACTCGAATTGTTTGATAGAAAACGATGTCTCTGTTGTTTCTGCTGGAATTCATTTCTCACCTGAACATGTAAACTCTGAAGAGATCAAGGAACTCAATCAAGCTAAATGTCCCTTCAAGGTCACGTCGTGTGAGTGTACCAATCGATCTTATCCCCCTGCAACGCCTCAAAAGCCAAGAGGCGTTGCAAGGGGCAGCCATCTTTGTACCAATTGATCTTCTATATCATCTAACTCCTCTATAACAAGCTACTGCCTCCTTATTATTTCTAACTCCCCCCTGGCTTAGTTACTCCCCTCGCTATGGCCCGGATTCTGGGTCTCTGGGAATAGAGACACAGAGTTTTTCAGCAAAAGGAGCTAAATTCTATCAAATGAACTGAAGTGATCCTAAGAGAGAGAATCTGTTTTCATTTTTTCTGGAATCTATCACCAATGGGCAACAACTTCACAAGCCATTGCTACTGGATGATGGCTTCTTTATAACTGTTCAGATTCAGAAGATGCAAAATTCAAGTTTCAAAAGGACAAGTTTTGAATGAGAAGCATGCAGAGCTAAATATAATCTAGCTCTGTGATTTGATAACAATTTGCTAGAAGAAGAATAAGGAACCATAAAAGTTGTTAACAATAACAGTATATTACCGCGATTCTACCCAATATTAAGAATTGCAATGTGACTACAACCAATATTGCGAGCTGCGACCATGATTAAGGAGAACATTACTCTCATTGAGGTATTCTGGCATGAGACCATAATGAAGCAGAAAATCTCACCATCAATCGACTTCCATTCCATGGCAATATACAGACTATCAAATTAGTCAAAAATAACCATTTGAGCAGTTCAGATTTCAGAAACAAATGTCTTATCAAACAAATATATATATATATATATATATATATATATATTTCCACTCCTTATCAATCCAAAATCTACATGGAATTCAATTTTGATACTTAGTGAATTTGCAAATGGTTGAAACTTGAAAGTACCATGAATATGCAACAATCAAGATTGCTTAGCTCTAAATAACCACCAGATCAATTAGCACACAAAACCATCTCAGTAGTTTCAAATCCAACAAATATACAAATAGATTCTCCTCTCAAACCTCAAAATCAAACCAAAAATAACAATCTGCACACTACAAAGTTCAATTGATATAGCACAAAAATTTCATTAACACCACATGAAATGAATGTAAATTGAATCCAACAATTTCAGAAACCAAAAAGACTCTGAATTTATTTTTAAACAACCCATCAACAGAAAGAGTGAAATTCAGTACCAAAATTGAAAAGCCCAGAAGAGTAGAGAGTTGGATCAAGTAGAGTTGGAAGAGGGAAGATGGGTGGTGGTGGTGTTCTCAAAGGGAAGATGAGAGACAGGGTTATTGATCATGAGAGGGCGATCATCGTTGTTGATATTGTTGTCGTCTTCGTTGTCGATGGTGCTGAGGTTGATGCAAGAACAACGTTCCAAGGAAGCAAAGAAAGCAGAAGCCACGTTTGCACCTACCCAGTTGGCTACTCTGTCGAGTTTGTCGCAGGTCATGAACCCACAAACGACGTTGTTGTTGTTGTTGTTGGAGGTGGCCATTTCAATTTGATTGGAACTCTGTGTTGTGGAAACGTGATGAGAGAGATGAATGATGAATAGAATAGAATAGCCCCTTTTACTTTTCTTCTTGTTTTTTTGGTTTCTATAATAATAATGGACTCATTCAGCAGCATAAGTCCTTGTTTACTGTATCTATCAGTTTGTTCGCTGAAATTGAGGAACAACAAATCATTACTACATTAACCGTGTTACGGTTTTGATATTTTTGAAAGTCACCAAAATGTTTTTTTTTTTTTTTATTACAAAAATTCCCAAAATATTTTTTATGTTCAAAATAAATTCGAAAATATGTTACTCTCTTATATTTTATCCATAAATTAAGAAAACACGTTAAATAATTTTTAAAATTTATGTTTATTCACCAGTTTAGTCCTTAAAAGATCAGATATTATAGAGGCTGATACTTTAAAGCCTAAATTAGTCGACATTGATTAAAGAATGTGTTGAGATGTTAAAAGTCAGAAAATTGATGACTATTAAGAATATAAAATAAAATTAGTTGCATATTACTTTAGTTTGTTAGGAAATTGTTGCTTAACTATAGTCTTTTATTTTATAGAGCTCCACGTATAGAACACAATGTGTTCATTTTAATCGTACTCTAATCATATTTTTCATTCAATAATCAATATGCCTATTTTACGTCATGAACATACCTATACTCTATTCCACTCCTATGAGTATGATTTATGGTCATCTCATCCTATGATTCTTAATATGGTATCAGAGTAATAACCTAGAGATGAGGGTGGCACCTCTCATTTTGATTCAGTCGCGGCTAAAGATTATTTATTGGATTGTGTTGAATATTTTAGCAATGCACACGATAACGTTTCATTGTGGTTGTTCTTGGATTTTGAGGATAAAGATATTTAAGGTTCTCTATCGCAGTAAGAATCGAACCTTTCAAATGTATGTGAATTTGCAACAATGGAGAACATTGTCTCTCGAGATAGTAAAAAAAATTGAAACATAAAAAACAACCCAAATTCAATATTACTAAAATCGAAGAGATATAATCAAAAATAAAAAGTTCATCGGGATCAAAATCTTGTATTCTATTGTTTCATCAACTTACAATTAGCAAATAGTTGTGTTGTGACATGTGAGTTGAAGTTCATCGATCGACATGGCCCCAGTACACCCATACTCTCCAAAGAAAATATTTAACTACATCTCACAACGCTCTAAAAACAAGAGTATAAGAAAAAAAAAGTCAAATACAACTTAAGGTATTTCTGATTGGTGCATTCTGTAAAGAAAAACTTGAGTCCATTATATAGCATTGGTTTTTCTCTTCCTTCACAAACCTAAGCAATGTGAGACTTTTTCAAGATAATCAATTCCAATCAACACAAACAATCTCCACCTTGATTGTCATTTATCAACGAGACATCTTCCATTTTCATTATCTATGATGGGAAATTAACACATAAACACAATTAAGAGGAATATGCAGCGGAAATAAATTCCCCAAACTTGCAAAATCTAAGAGGAGCAACAACGAATATGTGGAAACAAATATAACGAATAAAAACGCACAATGAATACCGATATTTTTAACGTGGAAAACCCCTCAAAGCAAGGATAAAAACCAGGGGTCGTCCAGACCAAAAAAATAGCTCCACTGTAATTGAATAAGGATACAAGAGAGTCTCAACAATATGTGGAAACCGTGCCAACAACCAACCAAAACAACAAAGCACAAAAGCTCACAAATTGAGAATAAGAAGATGAAAATACCCAAAACTACAGCTACCGTGCGAAGGAGATTTCTCTCTCCTTAGACCTAATTTCGGCGATACGAACAGTGAAAGGGCATAACTATGTCTCACAAACCTTCTGTCCAAAATTTAAGACGATCTAATGGTTAACGAACCCTCAATCGCTGCTTTATTGCAACAGGTTTGAGAAAAACAGGGATCACTTTCTCTCTTCTTTTCTCTCTTTTGGTGGTTATCCTTTAATCCGAAAATCTCTCTTATGAAACCATAATTTAACCCTCTCCATTTATAACAAGTGGGAAACATAAGATGATAAAATATTTGGGCCTTTCTCCACATAGGAAGAGAGCCGAATACCTAACCGTCTACACCGACAATTATAGTTCACAAGATCAACTCAGTACAGATAGGCAAAGTGGTTAGAACCTCATGAGCGATTGAGGGTTCGTTAACCATTAGATCGTTGGTGGAAAAATGTTTGCATACGGGGTTCGAACCCCGCTCCTCCTCTCCTCTAACAACTAACACACTAATTACTAACCACTTTGCCTATAAAAAAAAACTTAAAGGACGTTGTGTAATTTTGCTTATAGTAAAAAATAGGCTAAATTACTGTTTTGGTCTTTTATCTTTGGCCTTAAGTTTTCGTCCTTTATCTTATTTTTTCTCATTTTGGTCCCTCATGTTTCATTTTTGTGTCAATTTGGTCATTTTTTGTAATTTTCCATCCATCACATTAACGGACGCCACGCTGGCAGTTAACTGCTGACGTGGTGTTCATCTGACGTGTAATCATTAAATGACATGGCCATCGGAGGATCAAATTGAAAAAAAAAAAGAAACATAAGGGACCAAATTGAAACAAACACAAAACATCAATCACTATTCATCTTCTTCCTCCTTCTTCATCTTCTTCTTTTCTGACAGCCACCACTACCTCCGGCGAGCCACCACCACCCACCGCCACCCTCCCTCCACCGCCACACCACCACCACAACAACACCAAAATAGAATCCTAAATCTCAATACCAATCCTAAATCCCTAAATCCCAAATCCAAGAGATAAACACCATGAAAATAGTTTTTTCTCCAATATTGAAAAGATAGCAAAATGTAGAACCAACCATTTTTTTCCGTTCAATCAAACTTTTTTTACAGAGAGATTCATTCAAACTTTTCTTTTTGACAATACGTTCTTCAAACTTTTTGTAGGGCCTTGTAAGATCTGATTGTTCTTTGTGTTACACGGCAACATTAATCAGTGTTCTTTTAGTTTAATTAGGTACATTATAAGGGGAATGAGAAAAATAAAGAAAAGGAAATGGGTTACTGTGTTACAGGCCCACTGTGGAGAAATATGAAGTTGCTGGTTTTTTTTGGGTTGAAACCAAATTTAATTGGGGATTTGAAACCAAATTTAGGGATTTGAAAAATTGGGGATTTTGGGTTTTGAAGAGATGATTTTGTCTCATGAAATAAGAGTTAAAAAATGATTGATTTGTGGTGGTGGTGGTGGTGGCACGCCAGAGATAGTGGTGGCTCACCGGAGGAGAAGAAGAAGATGAAGATGGAGGAAGAAGATGGAGAGTGATTTATTATGTTTTGTGTTTAGGTCAATTTGGTCCCTTATATTTTTTATTAGTTTCAATTTGGTCCCCTATTGGCCATGTCATTTAATGAAGACACATCAGATTGGACAATTAGGGCCTTGCCACGCGGCGATTAGCTAATCGTGGCGTCATAGGTCCGATAAAGTCATGGATGGAAATTACAAAAAATGACCAAATTTACACAAAAATGAAAGATGATGAATCAAAACAAGAAAAAAATAATATAAAGGACCAAAACAAAATTATGGCCCAAAGATAAATGACCAAAATAGTAATTTAGCGTTAAAAATAAAACAAATTAGGCTATAAGAAGGTAAAGGTAGCAACCACCGGACCTCTCTGTTCCCGCTGGAAAAAAGAAGACTATAAAACAAAAAAAAATAGAATAAGAAATCGCAGAAGAATGTGATTTCTCTTTTTCTAATTCCAGTTTCAACAACCATTACACAATCATCACTACAAAATCAATCATGGATTTCATAACTCTGTTCTTCCCCTTTTTCCTTGTGAAGCTTGTTCTCAAATTAAAGCATCCCAATTCCATCATTCTAAGGCGTCTCTTCCAAGCAACCTTCCACTACTACCATCCCTAATCAATTCCTCTTCCACCTTTTCACTTTCCTTTCTCACTCTCTCTCTTACTTCTCACTCACACTTCTATACTCATTTCAATTCACTCCCACTCTTTCTTGTAAATATATACCCATTATTAGAACTCACCAAAATCTCACACCCTCTGAAAATAAAATCCCATTTTTGAATCGTGGGTATGAAGAAAGTTTCAATTTTGAGTCATGGGTATGAATGAATTTTCAATTTAGAATCATGGGTATAAAGAAAGTTTCAATTTTGGTTATTGGGTATTGAATCTCCACTCATGACAGGGTTAACAGTAAAAACCCCACCTCAAATGCAATCCTTTGGCATTTTCCTCCGTGAACCGCCACAAAATGACACCACCGACGGCGATGACCACCGTAATCCATCACCGGCAACAAACAGAACCATCAAGAAGACAATAATCGCTGACGAGTCCTCTCTAGAAAACCCTGATCTAGGTCCATTTCTACTGAAAATGGCTAGAGATACAATAGCTTCTGGTGATAACCCAGATAAAGCATTGGATTATGCTATTCGGGCTTCAAAATCTTTTGAACGTTGTTCGGGTCCGGGTTTAGAGCTTGCCACGTGTCTTCATGTTGTTGCAGCTATTTACTGTAGTTTGGGGAGGTTGGATGAGGCTGTTGAGGATTTAGAACGGTCCATTTTGTTGTTGGATATTGAAAATGGGTCGGATCATGCAATGGCAAAGTTTTCTGGGTACATGCAACTTGGTGATACTTATTCTATGACTGGACAGTTGGATAAATCCATTTTGTGTTATGAGTCGGGTTTGAAGATCCAAATGGATATTTTGGGTAAGTCTGACCCTAGAGTTGCAGAGACTTGCAGGTAAATTTAACACACCTTCATTTTGATAGTCACACTTACAATAAATTATTTCTTATTCATCATTTTTATATCGGTACATCTCAATTAAACTCTTAGTATATGATGATGTTTCTTTCACAAATGCTTTTTTTATGCATAAATACCACGTAAGATGATGTGCACTTTAATGTTGTTGAACAAAAAAACAGAAAGAAAGAAAGAGATAAGGATAAGAATGATGTTTGAGTTTATGTGAGAAGAAAAATGTTTGTGTATTGATAATTTTAGGATTGTTGTCAGTGGTTTCTGGCAGTTTTCTTTTGGTTTAGGTAGGTGCCCCATAGCCGCATGTCTAGTTTTTAATTTGGGTTCATGAGAAAGACCGTGTGATTTTAGTTTAGGGGGACCGCCCAACTTGATATGAGTTTAAATACTATTGATAGTGTAAGAAAATTTTACAAATGCATGTAGTCTTATCTCATTCTGATGACTTTGTTGTTGTTCTTTTTAAATAAAATATTTCCACATATATATATATATATATATATATATATATATATATATAAAGAAATGATTGGGATGTATGTGTGAAAAAATGTATACCGGTAAATAGTCTTAAAACTCATTTGCAAAACTTCTCTGTTAACAAGGTCTTATTCTATTCAAATAATGGTGCTTTTTTATTTTATTTTATTTTATTATTGTATTGACATAAACAAGATGGGATAGGGATAAATGATTGAAGTCTCCATCCAATGGGCACATGCACAGATGCACTCCCCCAATTTTGTTCAATCATTCTTGATAAAAAATAATGTTATGCTGGACACTGTGTTGTTAACGTTAGGGTTGCGGGCCATGTAAGAACAATGGAATCTACTGTGAATTTGGGGATGGTGGTTACAGATTCTGAAGCATGAAACTTAATAGGATTAGGATATTCATGATTCATGTAACAAGGTGCTGGAGATTTCCCTAACTAATTGGTTTCCTTGAAGGGCAGGTACTTAGCTGAAGCACATGTTCAAGCCATGCAATTTGATGAGGCAGAGTACTTCTGCAAGAAAACACTCGAAATCCACAGAGAGCATTGCTCACCTGCCTCCCTTACAGAAGCAGCCGACCGGCGTCTCATGGCTCTTATATGTGAGGCAAAAGGAGATTACGATCCAGCACTTGAGCACCTTGTCCTAGCCAGCATGTCAATGATTGCTAATGGACAAGACACCGAGGTCGCAGCTATTGATGTTAGCATTGGAGATATTTACTCCTCACTCTGTCGTTTCGACGAGGCTATTTTCGCATATCAAAAAGCACTAACAGTGTTCAAATCAACCAAGGGTGAAAATCACAGTTCTGTAGCCTTAGTCTACATTCGCCTCGCTGACCTTTACTACAAAACAGGAAAATTACGAGAGTCGAAATCCTATTGTGAAAATGCCTTAAGGATATACAGTAAACCTGTGTCTGGAACAACTTCTGGAGAGATTGCAAGTGGTTTGACCGAAATCTCTGCCATCTATGAAGCTCTAAACGAGCCCGAGGAAGCATTGGAGCTCTTGCAGAAAGCGGTGAAATTATTGGAGGGAATTCCTGGACAGTATAGGACAGTGGCAGGAATTGAAGCTCAAATGGGAGTTATGTTTTACATGGTTGGTAGGTTTGTAGATGCTTGGAAATCTTTTAAGAATGCCATCACCAAACTTAGAGCTAGTGGAGAGAGGAAATCTGCTTTTTTTGGAGTTGTGCTGAATCAAATGGGCCTGTCATGTGTTCAGCTGTATAGAATAGGAGATGCTGCCACACATTTTGAAGAAGCAAGAGAGATTTTGGAGAGGGAGTATGGAACCTATCATGTGGACACTCTTGGAGTGTATAGCAATCTTGCTGCAACTTATGATGCCATGGGAAGGTAAGCACTTGACTTTTATTCTCTCTCTCTCTCTCTATATATATATATATATATATATATCATTAGACATGTCTCAAACTCACTTTGGCATTGTTTGGTTTCTCTTTTCTTTGATGTCTTGGAAATACATGGACAATCATCTTGTTGCAGTACATGAATTTATTTCATCATTGTCACTCATTGTGCTGCTGGAAACAATGTCCTTATGGCATGTCATAACCTGAGAAGCATCGACACTTTCGGTTGAAGGAGTATCGGACACCGACACTGATACTTCAATTACTTGTATTTTTTAAATTAAAACCAGTGTCTGTGTATGTCTGGTGTCCGTGTCTGTGTTGGTGTTTCATAGATCAGAAGTGAACCGATTGTTTCCTCTTCCAGTAGTTTGACTTCAAAAAAACATATAAGATATAAATGATGTGATGATTGGTTCTAGGTGGATGAAAATAATTGTTTTTGATATTATTTTGTACAGAGTTGAAGATGCTATTGAGATATTGGAGCACATACTGAAAATGAGAGAAGAAAAACTTGGAACTGCAAATCCAGATGTTGATGATGAAAAGAAAAGACTGTTTGAGCTTTTGAAAGAAGCGGGAAAAGTTAGGAATAGAAAGGGAAAATCACTTGAAAACCTTATAGATTCAAACTCCTTAAAGATGAAGAAGGAAGTAAAAAGGAGATGGAGTGCATTTGGTTTGAAGACTTAAAAAAAAAAGGGTCTCTTTTGTTTTGCACTTGGGAGAGTTTGTTATAAGGTCTTAGACTGAAGGAATTTCCTTGTTCCTATACTTATATTTAGTTATTTTAAAAGTAATGATAGTGTCACATGATTTTTGTTCACATTGTTTAATTTTGATAGTGTCTGCTATCATTACTTGAGAGATAGAGATGATATGGTTTTTGAATGTTTAGGAATGAGAATTATGAGTTTAAGACGTTCTCTAATCATGTTTAAAAGGATTGAGAAGAATGAGGTTGAGAATGGGCACATGAATTGGGAGGAAAGAGTACAAGAACATAATGAGACTAGGCACAAGATCTCTAGCAACGAATGTTTATTGAGTTGATTAAGAACTAACGAACTTAATAAACTATGTTAGACATGGGAACAAAATTTGGGATGTCACATGGATCCTAAAGTACATGCTCAAGCATGCATGTAACATATGTTGTTGTGCTCCAGTTCAGGTGGTGAACACCTGAACTCTCACCACCTGAACTGCGACAAGCTGGATTTAACCAATAACCTGCAGCATAGAGGTTTTTCTTTAGTTGGCAATCCCAACAGTCATCCAAGATCTTCAACTAAGGCTCCACTTTCTTCTTATTCTTTGAAACATTTTCACCATCTCTGCTTGAGCCATATTTCACCATCATGACGACTTTCCTTTCTTATTCAGATCTACCAATGACTAGAAAAGCATCACTTCATTGCTTCTTGAAGGAAAGGAAGGACATGTTAATTGCCTTGCCACATCTCTCTCAAAGATTGTTTTATTATGCTGTTTTAACTAACCATACTTATTTACAAATTTAATTAGTTTTACAAATTTATATAAACTTACTAGCAGTATACCCGTGCATACGCACGGGTGTTTTCGAGTTATTTTTATTAATGACTTTAGACATAATTTAATTAGTCTAAACATTACTCCGTGAAAATCAAAACTAATTTAAAATAGATAAACAAAATGTTTCAAATTGTAATTGAGTTAGTCCGAACACTACCCGGTGAACATTTACCAGCAATATGTAATATTTCCCGTAGAGATTAGAAAACCTAATTTTATTAAATTTCAAATTTTCCAAGTAGAGATTAAATAAAACTTATTGATAGAGAAAAGGGATATATTAATATGAAATTAAAGTATATATATTGTGAACAATAGAAAAATGAGATAGAGTTAGAGGAAGAAAGATATTAGCTTAATAGAAAGGTAGTTTGGTATTTTTGGTAGTGGGTGTTTTGATAAAAGATATAGATGATAGTTGATAATCTCATATCTTTTTAATTGATTTTAAATCCATGGTAATAAATGTGAGTCACAAAAAGCGGAATGATAAAATGTAAAACGGAGGGTCACCTGATGTTTATTTCTGTTCCGGGGTGTATCAAAAATAACGGGAGGTGCAATTAGAAACAGGCCAGCGGCCCAGTCCAACGAAACGGCCCAAGCCCGTGGCTTGGAGCGCAATTCTCGGCGACCGGCCGGATTTATCGCAACGGCCAGGTCGCTCCAACAGCATAAATACGTCACTCGCATGTGGCTTCAGGTACGTGATCCTTACCTTGTGATACCCTGCCCGAGCGATCACTGACTAGAGTGTCGGAGTGTCTTTGCAGGTACCACCCGAGGTGCTCTGCGTCCAGCCCAGACCGGTCCTTTCCCTCACTCAACGACCGGCCGATCCAGCGAACAACAACACTTCATTGGTCTAAGGTACGATCAATTTCATATATTTGTTGAGACTAATATTTTACCCGTGTATTTATTATAATTATCTATGAAATTATTAAGACGTTAAAAGTTGTAAAATATAATAAAAGAAAGAGGGAAAACTCCACAAAAGACGATATTTAAAATTTATTAAAATAGTTGTGTTGCAAAACGTTTTTAAAAAAAGTCGGTATGATCTTATAATATTAATAATAGAGTAAAAATGAGGAAAAAAACAAATGAGATGTAATAATAGTTGTATCTTTCTATAATAGTGGCGCTCCCATTGGCACTTCCCGCTTCTGTTGGTGCTTCTGTTGGCGCTCACGTTAGCTCTCCTGTTGGTGCTCGTTGTTCTTCTTCTTCATTGACCTCCTCCCATCGCGCTCATTAGCGCTTCCATTGGCACCCCCGTTGATGTTGTCATTGCTGCTCCAGTGTGGCTCACGAAAAAAGTGGATGATTTAATTATTGATTTTTTTAGGAAAAACAATTTTGGAATTTTTGCTAGCGGTATCACTTATTTTGATATCGGTAGTGATTAAATTAACCGAGTTTAGTAGTTTAGAGTAGATTAAAGTAAATAATAATTTTTAAATGATTTAATATTAATTTTATTAAGTTTATTTAATTACTGATTTTGTAGAAGAAATAAATTTAAAAATAAAGTGTTTTTTTTTCAAAAAAATTGACTGCGCTCGTTAGTGCGGCAAGCGGCACACAACTTTTGTTGCATTTTGGTGCTCCTGTTTGCACTCCTGCTGCTCCCGTTGGCGCTCCTATTGACACTTTCGTTGATATTGTCGTTGCTACTCCCCTGTAGTTCACGAAAAAAGTGGATGAAATTTAATTATTGATTTTTTTAGAAAAAATTATTTTAGAATTTTTGCAAGCAGTATCGTTTTTTTTTTGACAAATGGTAGTGGTTAAATTAATTGGGTTTAGTAGTTTGAGTATATTATAGTAAATAGTAAATTCTACATAATTTAATATTAATTTAATTAATTTTATGTAATTACTATTTTTAACAAAAAATTAATTTTCTAAAAAAAATTGTGTAGTGAGTATTTGATTACGTTGATAGTAAAGAAAAGTGAAAAAAGTGAGAGAGATGAAAGAGAATAGTAGGTTTTAAAGTGAAATAAAAAAATTAAAATATGATATAAGAGTGAGACCCACTAGTAACAAAAGTTAGTGAGAGAAAAAAGTGAAAAAGATAATATAGTAATTTTGGTGGTGGGTTGATGGTATATTTTTATTTATAGTAGAGATATCATTGAACATAAAAGATAAATAAATTGAACTTTAAATTCAATATTTCACCTGAAAATTCAAAATGAAATAGTGCTCATCAAACTCAGAATTACAAAGACATTGTTTTTGAAATAAAATCAGACAACAATAATTGTAATGCATTATCAATTATGAATTCCTCTCTTTAAAATTCTTCCCTTTCTTGAGCGAGTCGACTTCAAAGAAACTCGCATAAACATCCATTACCTGCACCCAAAAGAAAACACAAGATATGTCAACGTAGCAAAACAGAACATCAAATGCAAGTAAAATGTTAGAAAAGGAAACACATTAGCAACTCAATCTAAAGATTTCACAGAAACTAATAATCACAACCTCAGAGTTTTGAAGAACACACGTTGGAACTTGAAAAAGCCCATTGATACAGTAGTATATATCAACAAAATTAATGAAAGTTTCATTTCATGCCAGCTGATATATATTTTCAAGCCAAAAGGTTACTTGTAATAAGAAACAGAAGCATAGTACGTAGATATATATACATCACTAGCAAAAAAAAATTATTAAAAACTTTGATATTATACGTATCTTAATTTCTTAAATAATCCAGAACAGATATGCAATTTGATATCATAAACATAGTCACAAGAACACTGTGGTTGCAGCAATAACTTCATAAGATGAAAGAGTACGATATATAAATCGTTTAATTATTCAAATGACAACTTATCTTTCATTAAAAATAACAAACAAATACATAGCAAATATTTTTCATTAAACCTTAAATGAGAAATCTTGTTTATATTTAGCAAAACACCCCATTATTCCCCACATAAGGGTTAGAGAGATGGGCTAAGACTTACATCACTAAAGTAACTTCCAATCAAAGAAAAATAAAAACCAACTAAGATTTTTAATTCACTCCCTCCTTAATTTCGAGACTTCTTCCCTCAAGTTTTAAACCTAGCCTCAAATTGATTGATGAAAAATCTCTCGAAAAAACCTAGCCTCAATGATCGTTCCTCTGAATATCTCTCTTGTCAGTTCCTCTCAAGGAGAAAGTTGTCTAATGGATCGATGAAACCTAGCCTCCAATTGATCGTCCATTCGTTTCTCTTTTGGTGAAAGCTCTTCCGTCAGTTCCTCTCAAAGTGATAGCTCTCCAATTGATCGATGAAACCTAGACTCCATGTCTTCAATCTCCACCTCATTGTACGACGTCGTTTCGTGCTTAATTAGGGTTTTTGTAGGCAAGAACGAACCAGGAAGGAGTGTTTGAGGTGATTCGCGACGTCGTACTCCTTCCTCATTACAATGTGAACAAAAAAATATTGCACTTGCAAGACTATCCACAACCAATTTTCAATGTAAACACATAAAATAAATATTGCACTTGCAATTTTAATTGGTTTCAATGTGAACACAAAACTATTGCACTTGCATGACATCGATCTATATCCAACAACATTGTAGCAACATTGACAAATTGGACATCTTTATACCATGAAACTGTAACAACATTGAATAACCTATCTGAGCGCCACGTGGCAACCACCTATTGGTTGTTGACGTGACACACATGTCAGTGCCACTTGGCCATGGTGATATGGGGTGATGACGTGACATTCAGTGCCACGTGGCACAAATGTCCAATAAGATGGTGACACGTGCCAGTGACATCATTGATGAGGTGATGTTGACGTCATCTTCGTTTGGCGCGTCACTTTTTTGGACGAAAAGTTAGCTGATGGGCCAAACTAGAAACACTTATAGCCCTTTTGGTTTGGCGGTGTGATAACTTTGGTGGAAACGGAAGACATAGAAGACACAAGGTCCTTCAATAACGACGACACCCACAAACTGAGAAGTCGAAAAGAGAGCTTATGGTGTTTGGGTCTCTGAGATTATGCTGCAACAAACAAGGGTTCAGACTGTTATTGCTTCTTTCAACCGTTGGATGCAAAAATGGCCCACCATTCACCATTTGGCTCTTGCTTCTCTTGAGGTTTTCTATTCTCTCTCTCTTTAGTCGACTCTTTTCCCTTTGTTTATACAAATGTTTTCATATTTATAAACCTGTTATCATAATCATAAGTGGTTACAGTTACCAATATAGGATTAGAAATACATTCATTAGGGAGAAAATTAGGTAGGAAGCCTCTTTGTAAAAATAGAATCAAGATGATGGGTCTTTCACTCAATTGATGTTGAGGTTTTTTGATTATTGGAGTTGGAGCAATGATCGACTTGAAATGAGATCTATAATTTACAATCTATCTTGATGCAACTGCTTGGCATGACAGAAAATAGGAATTTATGGAAAATAGCTGCACAAGAAAGGATCGATGTCGGAGGTTTGTGAGGCATAATGGGGCTAAATTTAAGGATAGAGCTCGCTTATTTTTCCTAGACATATAGGACCCTCTAGATCAGCTGCTAGATCTAGAGCTAGGAAACATGCTTACACTGCTGAACTAGAAGCTGAACTTAACCAACTCAAACAAGAGAACAACTCACTTACACACGCTCTAAGAGTGTAGGTCACATTCTTCATTTCAGGTTTCAACTTTTTCTTTGCACTTTATTCTACTATATATATATAGTACTTTATTCTACTATATGTATAGTAGAATAAAGTGAAAAGAAAAAGTTGAAAGATGAAATGAAGAATGTGACCACCACCACTACCAGAGCTAGTTTAAGTGAGTTGTTCTCTTGTTTGAGTTGGTTAAGTTCAACTTCTAGTTCAAAGAACAGAAACTGTTTCCTAGCTCTGATCTAGCAAATAAGAAATGAAACTTTACACTCTTGATTTCCAGAGTGGTTTGAAAGGGGGGGTTATAGGAACACACCAATATATTAATCTCATGATAAAATTTGATGGTTTTGGTTGTAATAATGAGCAGCTTAGTATAACCGAAATGCTTTTAGAAACTTTGATGGTTTTAGTTTGTTATTTCCTCTTAGTACATCTTGCTTTGTTATTATAAACGGGTATATATCTTCTACACACAACTGTATAGACTAATTCATCGAACCGTTTAGGATCATAATAGGTGACAAAACTATCTCTTAAGAGTTTTAACGCTGCTGCATTTCAAAGACTAGATTCGAACCCAAGATATATTGATTAAGCTGAAAGAGACTCGACTATGTGGTTGTTAGGATGCTTATGTGTATGTGGCATATCCATGTCATTTTTTAATTTAGTTTTTTGTTAAAAAAAAATCACTTCATCTTCAACCTTAGGATTTGGGAATTAGGGTTCAAATTATCAATTGAAAATCCAACCCAGAATCTGGAAAACCATGCCTTTCTCTCTTCTTTCTTCTCTCTTTATCTTCAAACTTACAACAACAACAACATCAAAAACCAAAACGCTATTTCACAGGAAAACGAAATTCCCACTGTTGATAATATGGTACCAAAATGAGATTATCTATTAGTAGATTATATCGTTGGTTTTGGTGTGTTCCTATAATCCCCCTTCCAAAGCCAAATTGTAACTGAAATTTGGTTTTGAATCATTTTTCTGCGATTGGTTATTCACAACTATTAGCTGAAGTTCTTGCAGTGGAGAAGAAGAAACGGGAGAACTGTTGCTTGGCAAGTTTAAATGGAGTCACGAAATTGCTGGAAAACGAAATCAATTGGTGATGGATTGTGAGAAGAGGGAATGAAGAACATGAAGAAGAAGAAGAAGAAGGGGTAAAATTAGGGTTATGGGTAATTGGTTTTTTTTTGGGTGATCGTAAAAAAAATCAAATTGAATAATTAGTCACCAAGTTTATATGCCACCTAAGCAAAAAAAAAAAATATTACTTAAATGATGACTAGGAATTTTTTAACGGAATAGGATAATATTGACAAAATTTCAAAACATGAAAGATTTATTTGGGACAAAAAAAGATAAAGGACTAAATCATTATTTTAAATAAAGTTAAAGGACCTTGGGAGCGTTTTAGCCAAAAATAAATTAGAAGTTCAAATAAATATATAAATTAGATTATTAAAATACAATTTTAATCTATAAATATCTTAATAGTTAGCTTAATTATCATGAATTTATATCAAAATCATTTATACATATTTTACATTGACTAAATCATGAAGTTAAATAAATTTAACTCATTGTCAAAATAAAATTTAAACAAGTATTTTATGTCATTTTATATTTATTATCTAGTTCAACCGTTAATTTTACCAAACATTTTATTCGTCATCAGTTAGCTTATCCGCTATAAGCTCATTCTCTATCAGCTAACTCATACGTTATCCGCTATTTTTTGTCAAACAGAACCGCAATGATTTGTTTTCGCATTTTCCTCTTTTTCCATTAACACTTTTTTGATCTCTTCTCCACTTCTGGAATTGTTGTATTGTCTTTCTTTATTTTTTGCTTTTGCTTTTCCTTTTTAAATTATTAGAAAACTAAACCACAAACATTTCCTTCCAATTCTTGAATTCCTTAGTTATCTTCTCACTTCTTTTTACTTTTTCTCAATTTCATTTTCTTTTATATATACTGATATGCCAATTGCATTTAATGTTGGACATGTTAGAATTATAATTATTAAGTGTCATACCCCAATTTTGTCCGGCTAATTCAAAATAAAAATTGTCTTTTCGCGAATGCGAGGTTCTAACAGTATTTTTCTCGTAGTTGAAGGAAGGCTCAAAAATATGTTTGTTGTGCTCGCACATTATTCCTAATCGTGTGCGCGTTATGTCACTTGTTGTGCGCGTGTCATACCCCAATTTTGTCCGGCTTAGGTCAAAACCCTAATTTTCCACAAAAAAATAAATAAATTGAAGAGTGAAGAGCCTTATGCACTGCATTTCAGGTCCTAGAAGGCATTCCAAGGTTCTTGAAATCATTTTAGGGTTGGAATGCGTTTTTAGGCAAATTAGGGTTTTAGAGTCAAAAAGGGTATTTTGGTCAATTTTAACGGGTATTTTTCTCGCTTTCAAAATTACAAAATATAAAAAAAAGATAAATAGAAATCTGAACCCAAAATAAAAGAATGAATAACAAAATAATATTGGATACTTATTGTAATTTTAGAATTAGGGTTAATTCCTTTTAGTTGTTTTTGCTTTTATCCATTTTTGGCTAAAGTAAGTAGCAATTCTACACTCAAAGGCATTGGTTCAACTTGCAAGCAACAACATCAGCCACCCTCACTCAATCCTCACATCAGCCCACACATCAAGTGCACATCAAAAGCCTTTCTCCATTTCTTTGGACAAACACACCTTTGAATCCAATAACCTTCAATACACAACATTTCCTTTGCTTCCTTTTCACCTCCTCCCTTTGTAATTTAAAAACAACAACTCATTCCTCTCCTAACTCACCCAAAACCGTGGCCTCTCCCTCTCTCCTTCACTTCATCTTGTTTTTCTTTCATCTCAAATCAACCTTCCCATTTCTCCTACACTAAAAAACCCTAACACACAACTCACCTCATTTGCATCCCTCTTTCACATACTCCCTCCATTTCTCATTCAAAGTTCAAGCATCATCATCAAGTGGGTACTTCTTTGAAGAACATTGGAGTTTTGTTGATTTGTGTCTAGTTTCATCTTCTCATCACACTTTCTAGATTAGAGCTAAGGTAATCCTTAAAACCTTGCATCATATTTGAGTCTTTCCTCAAAAATATAAAAAACATTCATCCTATCATCTTCATATTCTCATATTGTGGATTGTTGTTGGTGAGAAGTGTCATAAGCACTTTGACAAGCACTTAGGGAGGCTTGGGTGCTTATGGTGCTTCTCACCCTTGAATGATTGTTAATTTGTGTTGGTTTGATCTTGATCCTTGCATTTCATGAAATAAAATGTTGTTTTATAGCACATTATGTTTCGCATACTTATAGAAAAAATAGGGTTTATGTTAGTTTTGTGCATTTCTTTGCCTAATCACATGAACTTTTACTAAAGATTGTAAGCTAGCTTGTTCTCCTATATTATCTCACTTGATTTCAAAAATAAATGGGTTTTTGGTTATGTATTTGGGTATTCATATGTTTGCTTGTCATTTTAAGTTGATGATAGGCAATATGACTCTCACTTGTGCCTAGTGCACCTTGCTTAAAGTGATGAGGATTGTTCTATATGATTCAACACTTTTTTTTATAGTTTATGTGCTTGCTTGTCATTTCAAGTTGATGATAGGAAATATGACTCTCACTTGTGCCTAGTGCACCTTAATTTAAGTGAGGAGGATTACCTAGAAATGATTCAATCTCTCTTTTATAATTCTTAATGCAAATTTTGGTTTCTTTTTATGATAGTTAAATAATGCGTGAATGCTTGAAGGCCAATTTGGCCTATGATGGCATTCACCTTGAAAGGTTTGTGTGAATGTAATTTAGGGTTTTGTGTAGGTTTGGCAAAGGATAGGTTGTCCTAACCTTGATGCACCCTCACTTGCAATTGTGGTGTTGATTCTTGGAGTTTGTGTAGGATAGACTCACTCTAGTCTTGATGCACATGTGTTCTTATTCATGTATGCTTGTTTTTGTGCTTGTCATGTGATTAAGTATTGAATTGGTGTTCACAATTTGCTTGCTTGTTTTGATGATCACATTGACTTTGTAATCCGACTTCAAAGTTCAAAACCTTTGTTACTCGTTAGTAACACCTCAAAACCATGTCGCATTCAAATTATACAACAACTTGTTACTCGTTAGTAACAATTACAATTTCAAATCTTCTTCATAACCAAGAACACTTTCAAACATCAAAACCATCTCACAAACTACAAATCAATTCAATTGCGAAAACCCTTTTGTTGACCTAAAGTAAGAACCAATTATCATTAATGATCACTCGCGCGATGCCGCTTTGGTTGTTAATGATAATTTCATTTTCAAAAGAGTTAGTAGTATGACCACTCTAAACCGTTGTTGTTTGGTAATCACGAACACTCAATCCAATTGCGAACTCTTTTTTCAAGTTATCAAAACATTTTCTCCAAATCAAACCAACGAAACGCTTTTCAAAAACAAATCTTAAAAACATCAAAATCAAAACTAATTGTCATTGATGATCACTCGCGCGCATTGCCGCTTTGATTATGGGTGATAATTTCATTCCCGTGGGAGCTAATAGTGTGGCCACTCTAAACCGTTGTTGTTTGGTCTTCACAAACGCCCCCTTCATTTGCGAAAACCTTTTAAATAATCAAAAATAAAAACCGGTTGTCATCAATAGTCACCGCGCGCGCTTGCCGCTTTGATTGTTAGTGACGATCCCATTTTCAAAAAAGAGTTAGTAAGCGCGCCACTCTAAACCGTTGTTGTTTGGTCACCGCGAACGCCAACCCATTTGCGAAAAACTCTAAAAAGATAAAAACAAAAACCTTTTTCAGACAAACAAGAACTACGTAGCTTTTGAATTCTCCATCGCACTGGGAGATACGTAGGAGCGAGAGGCTAACTCTCGTCAAGCGCCAAAAAAATAAATTTTCATTAAGTTTTCCTTTTCATCTTCAAACAAGAAATAGATAGGCAAATATAGGTATTTTTCAAATCAAACGTTAAAACCACACACTTAATTAAAGGTTCCTCTCGAGTAGAGAGGACGCGCGTGGGTGCTAACACCTTCCCATACGTAATCGACCCCTCAACCCATATCTCTAGTTTTCAAAGACCATCCGCCTTGTTCAAAAGACTTTTTTTCAATGTTTTGGTCTTAAAATTAAAATATTGGTGGCGGCTTCAAAAATTTTCCACGTTGTAAATCGAGAAACCCAAACCGGATTTTTCGGGCGCAACAGCTGGCGACTTCACTGGGGAGGTTTTCTTTTTTTTAAGTGGGTCAAGCCTAATTAATTAAATGTGTGGTTTAATTTGCTATCGATTTGATTTGGACACTTTATTTGCTTCTATCCCTTTCGGTTTCCTTTTCTTATCATGTTGCATGCGCTCTCCCCATCTTGTTATGTTCCCTTCTTCTTGCTCTCTTTCTTGAGGTAAGCAATACATTTGATTGTTGTTGAAACCCTAGGCTAATTTATTTGATATTGAACCCTAGCGTAGACAACATGTTATTGCTTGCTATTGTCTAGACTGTTCTGGGTTTTCCTTCGCAGGTGGGGATATATGTGGTTAGTTTTAGGCGGTATGTCCTTGCTACACACACTCACACCTTATACTTATTGTACTTTGAGAGGGGCCTAAAACCCAAGGTCCGACAAAACTTAGGAGAGTGGAAACGTAGTGGGATCGCAATTGACTGTTGTCCTTCCGACTCTCACGAAAGTTTCAACCGAGTATGCTCTTTCATGATGCCTCACACCGGATGGCGTTCCCATCGTTGTGGGTGCTATCGTGAGAGAGAATTAGCTCTGTAACTCAGGTGAGGAAGTGACTAGAACCCACATGGGAGGAACATTCGAGATGTCCTAGAACTTAGGTCCCCGCCTTCGTAGGACACAAGGGGCATACCAAGTTGTGTGTTGCATTGTAAATTAGACACGTTTTCAAAAAGAAAAGGAGATTTTTCAAAAAAAAAAAAAGAGGAAATAGAGAAAGAGTTGCCGTTGTAGCCTTTGCATTGTTTAATTCGCATGAAATGACATATGAACCGCTTTATTTTAAAAAAAAAAAAAAAAAGTGGAAAAGAGTTACCATTGTAGCCTTTCTCTTATCGGTCCATATGAAATAACGTACGACCCGCATTTTCCAAAAAAAAAAAAAAAAAAAAAACTTTAATCACTGCCAATAAGGACTTTTCTTTGAGTTACATGGGCGTAAAACATCATCATCATTTGCGCACATCCTTTGCATAAAACATACATTTTCAATAATTTTTGCATGCATCTTTGCATTTCATCATGGTTTGCTTGCCGAGAATCCCAAGTAATAAGAAATTTTTTGTCATAGATACGGCATGGAATCTAGAAGGGAAACGGTGTATACTCCAAGGTACCTACCAGAAACAAGGTAGATGTGACTAGTCCGAAAAATGTGTTGACTGATGGGACCTATTGAAAGGGGATCGCTTGACAATGCTTATGGGAACCTCCTAAGTTGTTGTTGCTAGAGGTGCGACCAGAGGCTATTGTGGCTTTGAGTAGATTCTATGACTCGGGATTAGGTGCTTTCTTTTGTAAATTTCCAATTGGCTCCCACATTGGAAGAATATCAACAGATTTTGGGTTTCACTCAGTCAGAAGTTGTCCCTTACCGGTATCAAGAACAGTACTACACAGATGAGGGGTTTGCTGCATTGTTGCAAGTGGGTGTAGAGGATCTCAAGCTCCAAAAACAGAAGAGAAACAATGTGATAGGTTTCCGCAGAGCTACCTTGAGGTTTAATGGAAGCCTATGCCGAGTAAGTAAAATTGGGTTGTCTTCAAGCGAGTTTTGGCCTTAGCAATTTTTGGAGTTGTCCTCTTTCCGCAGATTGAGAGGTATGTGGATGTGATCATTATTGGTATTTTCCTAGCTTTTCGTAATGGAAGGAGCCCCATTAATCCAATTTCCGCCATCCTTGCCGACACTTATCTCTCGCTTTTACTCATCATTGTGACTTGAGAAGGAAGAAAATCTCTTGCTCTTCTCACATTTGTATGCTTGGCTTCTCATTCATGCCTTCACCAATCCAACACGAGTTGAAAAGTTGATTGACTACGCTGTGACTTGTGAGGTGAAAGCTATGAATATTCAAGAGTGGATCCAGTTTCTAGGAGTCTAGATGAGCACTCAATGCTTGGTATCTCTCATCTTGCTTTGGGAAGATAGGCCTCACAAAGAGTCTTCCGCCGTGGTGGTTTTCAAAATGTCCCACGATGGTTTCTAAGGGATGCATCAACTACAACCCGTCTCGACTCGAGGCGGTTGGGATATCCGATGAGGAATTCGCCATCAAGAGATGATACTCCGTTTACATCTTTGAAGGAGGACCAAAAGATGACAAGCTTTGCTTAGAAAGGCCTTGCAAGCCCGGAGTATGGTGGTTCGCATGGGAAAAGTAGAGCTTGCTCGAGGACTAGTGGTATTACCTTCGCTCGGTGGCTCGGAAAAAGAATCTGAATGTTCGATTGCCCTACCAAAAAGAATTGCAAGTCGAAAGTGAAGTAGTAGACGCCAATATCCCCGTCTGTCAAGAGTTAGGCGAGGTTAAGTTGGCTCGATGAAAGCAGAGGAAGAGAAGAGAGCTTTGCAAACCGAGATAGAGAAGATGGTTCTCAAGAACAAAAGGTTGAAAGAAGAAAATGCCCTCAAGTCCATACCATTGAGAAGTTCAATTCGAAACTAAAAGGAGAAGAGGAGAGCAAGTTAGAAGTTCAAAGGTATCTGCAAGGAGCCAAGGAGGAAATCAAGAGGCGAAGCTTGAAAGAGAAGAAAGCCCCGGAAGAAGCCAATCGATGGAAAGAATTATGGGATGAAGCAAAAATGGAAGAGAGAATGCGAAAAGCTTGCTTGCCAAGTCAAAAGAGAATCCCGCATGTTGCAAGTCTGAATGGGAGAGTAAGTTAGACAGTGTTGTGCAAGAGAGAGACTCATTTGAGAACATCCTCGAGAGAATATCAGCGGGCCCTAAAAGCGGAACAAGAGGATTCTCGATGAGTTGAAGAGGCGCTTTGTCACATCGTTGATGCATACCGCCAAGTGAGGATGAAAGTCAATATTGGGAACATCGATATGTCGAAATTTGCTCGGTAGGATTGAAGAGCGGCGATCATCATTGAGTTGAGGATGAAGTTCAACACCGGAAGGATAGGTTCTCCAAGTTATCGAGTTGGTCAACCGTGCTCTTGCGGATGTGCCCAAGAAATTAAGAAAAGCCGAAATTGAGATGTATCCCCTCAACACCCCGCTGAGGTGTACGAATTTGTGGAGTCTTTGCAGAGCCCTAGTTGAGGAAGCCAAAGAGAAAGCCGTAAGTACCTCTACCAACAACAAAAGGAAAAGGAGTGGAAATGTCAAAGCTCTTTGTATTTGAGTTTCTTTATTGTAATTTTCCATTTTTGTTTTTATTGTACCTTTCCTTTTTCAATCATTGTATCAGAACGTTGTACTTTTGGATTCAGATTTTGAAGCATTTTGTTTAAATTCAAATGTATGGAATACACTGCTTTACTTCAGATTCCAATTTCAGGTATGATCCAAATAAAGTAATATAATAAAAATAATCAAAGATCTACCGCGATCTATGACAAGACATAATACAATCGCGATTCTCGAAGACAAATCAAACATGCATTCGTTCGCATTACATTCATTTACGCATTCATACTTGTACTCATAAAAACGTTCTACCAACAGAAAAGAAAGGCAAGCTGGTTCGCCAACACCGATATTACACCCGTCTACAAGCAAGGTTGATGGCTAGTAATCAGGATTTCGAGATTGAGGAATGCCCGGGTCAAGAGGAGTTGGCAGTGGAAATTCTTAACCCTGAGCAGCTGGCTCGGGAGAATCAGGCTTTGAAGACCAAAGTTGAGGCTATGGAAGCACAGATGGCCGAAGTAATGAGTATGCTACAGACCGAGAGGCGGGCCGCTACTGGATCGCTCATTGTGAATCTGAAGGGGTTGCTACTTTCGTTTCTCCTCCGGTGGACCGTGAAGTTACAACTACTCACACTCCTCCTGGACCAGGGGTCAGTCACTTTGCTCATTCTCCAGGGGTGAACGGACAGAGTCACCCGAATGCACAGGCATATCCATGGGGGATGCCAATGGGTTATGTGCCGTCCGTTCTGAAGCTATTCCTGTGGGGTCGAGTCAACTGCCACGGTTATACCTAGTGGAGCCATTATTGGACCACGAATTCATACTCCTAGTCCCGTGATTGTCTTTGCCAAGAAGTTCACCTAGTCCTACTCTGGGAGTTGCCATAAATCCTCAGAATGATGTCCATCATATGGGAAACCCTGCTCAGTATGGGGGTTATTATCATAGTCCGGGAACTATCCACAAGGCCATTTGTTTGAGAACACTCAAAGATAGGGATCGGTATCACTTGCTTGAAGAGCGTTTAAGAGCTATGGAAGGATCGGGTACTAGAGCCAAGGATGCCCGAGATTTGTGCCTTGTCCCGGATGTTGTCATCCTCCTAAATTCAAAGCACTGACTTTGATAAATATCGCGCACGGATGTCCATCCACCATTTGACGATGTATGTTAGAAAAATGGCCGCTTATGCTCATGATGACAAGGTGCTCATTCACTACTTCCGAATGTACTGACCGAGCATCATTAGATTGGTATATGCAACTACAATCCTCCGACATTCACGGTTGGAAGGATCTCTCTCAAGCATTTCTCAAGCAATACCAATTATAACATGGACCTTGCTCTGATCGGTCTCAATTACAAAGACATGAGTAAAGGAGATAGAGAATCATTCAAAGAATATGCTCAAAAGTGGAGGAGCATAGTTTGCTCGAGGTGAAGCCGCCATTGACTGAAAAGAGATGGTGTACATGTTTATGGAAACTCTTCCGTGGCTATATTACGATAGGTTGGTGGGGAGTGTTTCATCCAGCTTTCTCGAGATATGGTTGTCATTGGAGAACGATTGGAGCACCAGATTGCGCGGCGAAGAATAGCTCATGGCCCGACACCTCCCGCCAATCGAGAAAAAGCCATTTTTGGGTCTCATAAGAAGAAAGAAGGTGAAACTAATGCAATCATCGGAGCGGTGGTTCGTCGCCACGACAATCCACCGCAAGCTATTCCTGTTCCTTCTCGAGCACCACCGCAAGACAACCTTTTCAATCAAACTATCGATCACGAGCTATAATGAAAGGAAGCCTGCTGCCTCTTTGATCCCATTCCCATGTCCTACGGACTTGTTTAATTATCTCATCACCAACAAAATAATCAATACTCGCCAAATGAAGCCATATCGGCCTCCCTATCCCGGAGGGGTACAACGCAAATGCTACTGCGCGCTTTCATTCTCAGGGGCGAGGTCATGTGGTGGAGGATTGTAAAGCATTCAAGTATGTGGTGCAAGAATTACTTGATACGAAGAGCATATCATTTCAACAACCCAATGTAGCCACCAACCCGCTGCGGGGGCATGGAGGATCTGCTTTGTTAATGCCGCTTGACCATCGTGGGGCGGTGTTTGGTTAGAAAAGTTGATTGCATTCAGATGCCTTTGAATTTTATCCATGCTGAATTATGCCGTTTTGGTGTCATCCAAGAAGGGTGTGCTAGGAAAGATGCCTGTGATGATCCTCGCTGCATCGGGGCATGTGAAGGCTTCAAACCAATCCTCCAAGATCTCTTAGACGCACACCGGTCCAAGTGGGAATCCAAGAGAAAGGAGAAAGTGTATCTACCTTGCAATCGTGCAATGGAGGCTTGTGGAGACCAATTGAAATTCCCCGCAACTGAATTCCACCCCAACCGTGACGAGACCCTCGACTATTGTTATTCCAGTACCTGCTGCTACCCCTAGTAGGGAGACTAGGATGACTCCATGGAGCTGCAATGTGCAAATGCAAGTGGAGGTCCCTAAAGGCACTTTGGATATAACAAACATTGCTGGAGGTAGTGGTATCACAAGGAGTGGAAGGTTGTATGCTCCTGAAAACCTTAGAGGAGAGCAATCCAAGGAAATGAAGAAAGGGCCCGTAAGTGGAAAAGACAAGGAAGTCAGTAGAAGTCGAGTGTGACAGAATGTTAAGCTCAAGAATTCACGAGAGTAATGAGGCAGAGAATATCGGTGGTAGACCAAATTGAATCAAACCCCATCCAAAATCTCAATGCTCTCTTTGCTGCTTAGTTCAGAGGCACATCGTGCTGCACTACTAAAGATCCTGAATGAAGCTCACGTCTCCCATGACATTACAGTAAACCAGCTTGATGGTATTGTTGGCAACATTGTGGCCTCTAATTACCTGACCTTCTCAGACACTGAGCTCCCTCCGGCAGGAAAGAATCATAATCAAGCTCTTCACATCTCAGTCAAGTGTGGGGACTATATGCTTGCCAGGGTGCTTATTGATAATGGTTCATCCTTGAATGTACTGCCTAAGTCTACAATGGATAAGCTGGATGTAGATTGCTCATACCTGAAGCCGAGCTCTACCTTGGTTAGAGCATTTGATGGGTCAGTGAAGGAAGTTTTCGGAGAAGTAGAAGTACCGCTGCAGGTAGGCCCTGAAGTATTTTATGTCGTCTTTCAAGTGATGGACATCAATTCCTCCTACAGTTGCCTGCTAGGACGTCCTTGGATACATGCTGCTGTGGGGCAGTGCCATCCTCGCTTCATCAGAAACTCAAGTTTGTGGCTGAGGGAAAGCTGATAGTGATCCACGGGGAGGAAGAAACATTGATAAACCGTTCACCACCTGAATATTATGTGGAAGCAGCGGAAGAGTCCTTTGAGAGATCGCTTCCAAGGACCCGAGATCTCAAACGCCGCTTTCGTTGAAAATGAGCCTCTGTGGAGGCCTAAGTGAATCCAAGGTGACATGATGGTTGCAAAGGTGATGTTAGGACATGGGTATCTGGTGGTAAGGGGCCTAGGAAAAGCGGCTCAAGGAATTGTAACACCTGGCCCAATTGAGAGGAAACATTGAAAGGTTCGGTGATGGGTACATCCCAAGTCTTCTTGACGACCGAGAGGTGGCATCCGACAGAGAGAGAAATGGTGGCCAAACTCATAGGAAGGGCACCCAATCGGGGAGGATTGTCATCGCTAATCTTAAGAACAACTTCCGAGTCTTTGGTATCTTTGAACCACGACTGTGTCAATGTGGTTGAAGAAGGATCAAGCTCAAGTGGCGTCTTGTGAGGTCCAGTGCGCCGCTTTGTCTTTCTTTGAGAGAAGCCGCAAACCGGGAGATCATGGATTTCCCGTATTTTTCAATTTAAAGTAATTATCGTTGTAATGCAAATCCTCGCCTCTGCCAAGGCCTTGGGATATTTCATTCGGGCACACATGTTTTCGCCAAAACTCATCAATCAATAAAATGTTATTTTGAATTTTCAATAAAATCTCTGTCTTCATCTTTTATTTGTGTGTCTTTTCTTTGTTTTTATTCGCGCCCATTCTAATGCGGATCAAAAATAAACTCAAAATAATAATGCCCATAACTCATACTGTGACTTTGATTACCCGGTTAATCAAGCCGAGGAAGATGTTGAAAATGATTGGGATACTCCTCCAGAAATCATGAGAATGGTAGAACAAGAAGAAAAGGTCATTGAACCCCATGAGGAGTCTACAGAAATGATCAATCTGGGTACTGAGAAAGACAGAAAAGAGGTCAAGGTTGGTACTGCAATGGAGGATAAAGAGCGCAAAAAGTTGATTCAGCTCCTATTCGACTACGCTGACGTATTCGCATGGACTTATCAGGACATGCCAGGGTTGAGCACAGACATTGTTGAGCATAGATTGCCGGTGAAATCGGAATGTCCCCTGTGAAACAGTTAAGGCGGATGAAGCTCAAATGTCTTTGAAAATCGGGGATGAGGTGAAGAAACAGCTTGATGCAGGGTTCTTAGCTGTGGCAAAATATCCTGAGTGGGTAGCAAACATTGTTCTGGTCCCTAAGAAAGATGGAAAGGTCCGAATGTGTGTCGACTACCGTGACTTGAACAGAGCAAGCCCTAAAGATGATTTCCTCTACCCCACATTGGCGTCTTGGTGGGCCAGTCGCCTCGGATTCGATGTTCTCCTTCATGGATGGATATTCAGCTATAACCGGATCAAAATGGCTCCAGAGGATATGGAGAAACCACCTTCATAACCCTTTGGGAACCTTCATTACAAGGTCATGCCTTTCGGGTTGAGGAATGCCGGGCAACCTACCAAAGAGCGATGGTAACCCTATTCCATGACATGATGCATAAGGAGATTGAAGTCTATGTGGATGACATGATCGCCAAATCAAAGACCGATGAAGAGCATGTGGTTAACTGCGCAGGCTGCTCGAGCGTCTCGTAAAATACAAACTCGAGTTGAACCCCGCCAAGTGCACCTTTGGGGTTAGGTCGGGGAAGTTGTTGGGTTTCATTGTTAGCTTGAAGAAGGAATTGAGGTAGACCGGACAAAATACGAGCAATCCCGAGATGCCAAAGACCTAAAACAGAGAAAGAAGTTCGTGGTTTCTGGGAAGACTAAATTACATTTCTCGATTCATCTTCCAGCTGATCGCAACTTGCGAACCAATTTTCAAACCATAGTGCAAAACCAAGAGATGAAGTGGAATGATAAATGTCAAGAAGCATTTGAGAAAATCAAGGTGTACCTCCAAAATTCACCCGTCCTGATGCCACCCGTGTCTGGCAGGCCTCTCATCCTATACCTCACCGTACTAGACAATTCTATGGGTTGCGTGCTGGGGCAACACGATGAGTCAGGAAAGAAAGAACACGCGATCTACTACCTGAGCAAGAAGTTCACAGACTGTGAGACACGGTATTCACCATTGGAGAAGACTTGTTGTGCTCTAGCCTGGGCTGCACATCGACTGAGACAGTATATGCTGAGTCACACTACCTGGTTGGTGTCCAAAATGGACCCAATCAAGTACATATTTGAGAAACCTGCACTCACAGGTAGAATTGCTCGTTGGCAAATGCTTCTGTCAGAGTATGACCTCGTGTACGTAACCCAGAAGGCAATTAAAGGTAGCACACTGGCAGATTACCTGGCACATCAACCAGTTGAGGATTACCAGTCGATGCAATGTGAATTCCCAGATGAGGACATTATGGCATTATTCGACGAAGGGAAATCTCAAGATGATGAAAGGTGGAGAGTGTTGTTTGACGGTGCCTCTAACATGTGGGGGCACGGGGTCGGAGCAGTGTTGATCTCTCCAGACAACCGCTTCATACCATTCACTGCCAGACTAAGCTTCTATGTCACAAACAATATCGCAGAGTATGAAGCGTGTATCCTGGGTATCCAGGCAGCTCTCGATTGGAAAGTCAAGAGGCTCGACGTGTACGGAGATTCAGCTCTAGTTGTCCATCAAGTAAAAGGAGACTGGGAAACAAGAAATCCTGATTTGGTTCCTTACTGTGACTACATTCGAGAATTAATCAAACCCTTTGAGGAAATCACTTTCCAGCACATACCCCGCGGCGAGAATCAGTTGGCAGATGCCTTGGCAACTTTGTCATCTATGTTCAACGTCAGCTGTGACAAAAGTTTGGCGATCCGTCGAGAATCCAAAGACAAAGGACGACTCGCTTATCACCTGCAGATATGGCGATCGAAGAGGATCGATAATAAGCCTTGGTACCATGACATCAAGCGGATATCACAAACAGAGTATCCTCCCGGGCTACAGAGAATGACAAGAGAACCTCAGAGGCTGCCAAGCGAGTTTTTCTTCTTGAGTGGAGACGCCTCTACAAGAGAAACCATGACTTGGTACTCCTCGGTGTGTAATGAAGAAGAATCAATAAAGATTATGCGAGATGTTCATGAAGGTTCGTTTGGGGTTCATTCCAATGGCACGCAATGGCTAGAAAAATCTCGAGAAATGGATACTCACTGGTTGCGAGATGGAATCGATCATATGGATTTTGTGAGAAGATGTCATAAATGTCAAATCTATGCAGATCACACCCATGTACCCCCAACTTCTCTGAATGTCTTGAGTGCACCATGGCCATTCTCAATGTGGGGCATGGACATCATCGGTCCCATTGAACCCAAAGCTTCCAATGGCCACCGCTTTCATTCTCGTTTGCTATTGACTACTTCACTAAGTGGGTGGAGGCTGCTTCTTATCCCAATGTAACAAGCTCGGTGATTGCTAAGTTCATCAAGAAAGATTTGGTTTGCCGCTCGGCCTTCCAAATAAGATTATCACGCATAAACGGCGTAATTTGAACAAAGAAAATGATGAAGGACTTGTGTGAAGACTTCAAAATACAAACATCACAATTCTTCTCCTTACCGCCCAAAGATGAATGGGGCGATTGAGGCACTAATAAGAACATCAAGAAGATTGTGCAAAAGATGGCGGTAACATACAAGGACGGCATGAAATGCTCCTTTTTGCCTGCATGGTTCTGAGAACCTCGGTGCGCACCTCGGCGGTGGCAACCCCTACTCACTAGTTTATGGGTCTGAGGCGGTCCTCCCCATTGAAGTTGAAATACCATCCTGCGGGTGTTAATGGAGACAAAGCTTGATGAAGCGAGAATGGGTTCGGTCCGTCTTGACCAGTTGAACCTCATTGATGAAAAGCGGGTGGCGCAATGTGTCATGGACAATTGTACCAACAGAGGATGAGAGGAGGGCTTTGACAAGAAAGTTCGTCCTCGTGAATTCCAAGAAGGAGATCTTGTGCTCAAGCGGATCTTGCCGATCCGCATGCACTCTGTGGGCAAATGGGCTCCCAAATATGAAGGACCTTATGTGGTGAAAAAGCATTCTCGGGAGGAGCTTTAATTCGCGCGATATGGACGGAGATGAGATCCCAAATCCAATGAAACTCGGATGTGGTTAAGAAGTATTATGCCTAGAAAAATAAACGAAAAAGAGAAAGATAAGCCAAGGAAAATCACTCGCTAGGTTGAAAACCCGCAAAGGCGGCTTTAGGCAAAATCGGAGCGACCGGTGGATTGAAAACCCAGCAGGGGCGATCCGCAAAAATTAGGTCGAAAACTTGGGCTTGAGAAAAGAAAAGGCAATCAAAGATTCCCAAAGGTTCGGATAAAGGGTGATCGGGGTTATGAGTATGGACGATGGGCACCAAGTACTTGAGAGATGAAATCATGAGATCTGCTCCCTTTTCTTGTATTTTTTTAGTTTAAAAGAAAGATTGCAATGTATTTTCAATTGGTGTGACTTTACGCACGTCCAATTTCTATATCAATAAAAGTCCAACTTTTCTTTCATATATGTGCCTTTCGTGTCTCGCTTTCATCCATTCAGCTTCTTTCAAAATAATAACTTTTATGATTGATGAAATTGAATTGCAAAACATGTCACATTCAGAGCATTACAGGATCATTACGAAATCTTTGAAAAATACAAAAAGAAATGATTTCCCAAGTGAATAAATTGCGAAAGAAGCAGTCATGACGAACCAGTGCGCAATCCTCGCGTGATCATCGTCTTGGAACAACTTCCGTCCGACAGATCGATTTAACCAGCAAAAAAAGAATGCCGAAGAAAAACAAATAAGCAGAAAAAAAGAAAGCTGCTTAAAGAAAATAAACAGAATAAACAAAAAAGCAAAAAGAAGAAAATTACAGAAAACGGAACATAAAAGGAACACAACATCTTCATATCATTCATCATTCTCATATCATCCATACCATTCGTCACTCCATGGCATCAAACAGTAGTGCATTACACTTTCAAATGCGCATAAATCAATCATTGCATTCATGAGCATCCAAATGCCCAAGTGCATGCATTTCATGCACCATCCAAGAGGGAAGTTACTTCGGACCAAAGAGTCCCAAAATCTCATTTTTAGAAAATCTCCATCAACACCGAGTTAGTGAACTCCATCAACCCGAGTTAGTGAACTCCATCAACCCGAGTTAGTGAACTCCCACGAGTTAGTGAACTCCTTCCACGATCACAACATCGTTACGCGACGCCGATGGATCCATCGACCGTTAAGTCCTTCCCGGATTAGTTGTGTCGACCTAAGGCATAGTGTAAATCCTTTGATCAAATCGATTCGGACTGATATTGATCGGCGCTCGAAAGGCCACCCCCCAAAGCTCGGACTCGACAAGAGTCCGTTAAAAGGTTTTTAGGCAACCTCGAATTCCCAATTTACCGCTTTTCCCAATTTCTTCGCTTTCCGTTAATCGACAAGTGTTAACCCCTTTCTCCAAAGGAAAATAACAATAAGATTTGAACATTTTCTAAAGCGGACAAAATTAGTATTATTTCTATATCTTTATTTCCATTTTACCAAAGAAATATGAAAAGGCCAATTCATATTTCTTGCCAAAATGTGAAATAAAGAGGCGCAAATGTAATAATACCCAATTTTGTCCGATCAAAAATAATAATGACTTTTATTTATTTATTTGTAGTTATATATCTTATTTTGTGGAAGTTGAAAAATATAGTTATTTTCAGTTATACCTTATTTCCTATTTAGTTAGTACATATATTTAATGGCATAAAAAAAGAAACTAAAAGGAAAAAAACAAGAAAAGAGGAAGGGTGGCGATTTAGTAAAACAAAGGGGTGTCGTGAGCTTTTTTTTTAATTTGGTGTTATAAACGATTTTGGGCCATTAGAGGCCCACGTTTTTGGCCCGACCGGATTATTATCTCTCACCCTAAACCTAGTCGCCACACTGTAACCCTAAAGCAACAATCACCCATTACCTCCAAAAAAAAAAGCGAAAACGTTTCCACCTCTCCCATCAAACCTAGCCGTCCCACTCTCCTTTCTCTTCCTTCCATGGCTTCTCTTTCTCCCTTTCACACGTTTTCCTTCTCCCATCAAACCATACCACCCGCCCAACTCATTCTTCCTTTCTACACGTTTCCTTCTCCATCTCTCACCCACGCTCTTTCTCTTCTTTCTCACAAGAAATCTCTTTTTGGACATCTTTTCCTCTCACGAAATCCCCATTTTCGGTTGCCAATCTTCAAAGAACCAACGGTCCTATGGTAGATCAAGAGTTCACGCGCTTTGCTTCTCGCTTTTTCATGGAAGGTTTTGGTTTCAAAGCAAATCCGAGATGTTTCATATGGATCCATTTATAAAACGAAAGAACAAAGCATGAATTGCAAGTTTAGGATCTTCACTATAAATATAGGTCGAATCATTAATAAAGGGGGACGATTTTTTCCGAGAGAGAAAGAGGGGAGAAAAAGTGTGATGGGAAGCAAAGTTTGTGTTTTTTTGTTTTTCTTAGTTCCTTCTTCTTCTCTCAAGTAAAACACGTTAGAAATTTTTCTCTGCTTCGCTCTTGGGAGATCCGGAAAACTAGATTCACAGTAGAAGAACATTTGGTAATGGTTTTTATCTCCTCTCTATTCTTCTCGCAAATATTTATTTTATTTGATGTTGTCCAAAGCTTACTACTGTTCATGTTTTAGACTATTCATATACTCTGTTAAATCATGTATGTTGTTATTGCTCATGTAGTGTTTCTTTTTCCATATGTACATAGTGCTTCTTTATTCATATCGCCCATTTAAATCTCCACTATGATTCCTTCCTTTTGAATGCATCGATTGTTTGAAAACATAGCAAAAACATCTTTCCAATAATATAGTAATTGTGTTGGTTTAGTCAAAAAAAATAATAATATTGGTCATAAGAGCAATAAGTCCTTTTAAAAACAGAAATTAATCCAATTAAATGCTTATAAAGAGATATCGGCACCTCAAAAAAAAAAACAATACAACTCTTGGTTGCAAATATCATGTTATTAAAGGTCAAATAATTCTTTTTTTAAAATAATCAAACATTTCCTTTTTTTTTAAACGATGATGATGATTTATTTATTTATTTTATTTACAAAAACAATAATAAAGTGTTAACTATGAAAATGATGATTTTCTTTTTTTTGAAAAATGTTAATAATGTAGTCATTAACCACAATAAAGTTCACACTCTTTTTCTTAATAATACAACTTTTCCTTTTTAACATCAGACTACTACTTGCACCCCACTTTCCAAATGAAACAACCCTTGCTATTCCATACCCCCTGTTTTCTTATACAACCATCTAGCAGCTAAATAGCACCCCATTTTTACTAGTATCCCCCTTCAAACAATTCCTTTTTGAATAACCAAACTCTTCACAAAAAAAATAATTTCCTGCTAATGGTTATTCTGGGTTTTACTCATTTGATTGTTAGTAACAACTTTAGCTTTCAAATGGATCATTAGTGGAGACCACTCTTTGTTAGCTCTCGGTGAAAATTCGATTATAAAACCCTTTTGATTACCTAAAACAAGAACCGATTATCATTAATGATCACTCGCGCTGCTGCCGCTTGGTTATTGATGATAATTTTCATCTTCAAAAGAGTTAGTAGTGCGCCACTCTAAACCGTTGTTGTTTGGTCATCACGAACACTCAATCCAATTGCGAACTTTTTTTAAGTTACCAAAACATTTTCTCCAAGTCAAACCAACGAAACGCTTTTCAAAAAAATAAATCTTAAAAACATCAAAAGCAAAACTAATTGTCATTGATGATCACTCGCGCCCGTTCTTGTTTGATTGTGGGTGATAATTTCATTCCCGTGGGAGCTAATAGTGTGGCCACTCTAAACCGTTGTTGTTTGGCCTTCACAAATGCTCCCCTTCATTTGCGAAAACCTTTTAAATAATCAAAATAAAAACGCGGTTGTCATCAATAGTCACTCGCGCGCTGCCGCTTTGATTGTTAGTGACGATCCCATTTTCAAAAAAAGAGCTAGTAGTGCGACCACTCTAAACCGTCGTTGTTTGGTCACCGCGAACGCTTTCAACCCCTTTGCGAAAAACTCTAAAAAGATAAAAACAAAACCTTTTTCAGACAAACAAGAACTACGTAGCTTTTGAATTCTCCATCGCCCGGGAGATACGTAGGAGCGAGAGGCTAACTCTCGTCAAGCGCCAAAAAATAAATTTTCATTAAGTTTTCCTTTCATCTTCAAACAAGAAATAGATAGGCAAATATAGGTATTTTTCAAATCAAACGTTAAAACCACACACTTAATTAAAGGTTCCTCTCTCGAGAGAGGACGCGCGTGGTGCTAACACCTTCCCCGCACGTAATCGACCCCAGAACCCATATCTCTAGTTTTGAAAGACCATCCGCCTTGTTCAAAAGACTTTTTTTCAATGTTTTGGTCTTAAAATTAAAATATTGGTGGCGAGCAAAAATTTTCCACGTTGTAAATCGAGAAACCCAAACCGGATTTTTCGGGCGCAACATTAAGGAAGTGCAACATTTAACTAGGGGAGAATAGTGACAATTCATGACATAGTTGGACCACAAAACCATAGCTTTGTACAACCTTTCTTAAGAATGAAAATAGTTTTGAATGCATTTTGAAATGTGAGGTTGCCTTCCAAAGCCAATTCCTAATATACAGAAAATGACTTAAATAAATATGCCAAAAGAAGAAAATTGTTCCAAAAAATTGAGTATAATTCGTGTTTTATTTAATAATTTGACAAAATAAGAGTGAATTTCGACAATGAAAAATAACTCGATCTATTCTCTAGTGTCTAATTTAATAATTAAACTTTTAAATGCATTAAATGGCGTATAGTATCATAATGATCAATCTATTTATGAATAGACCAAGTTGACCCTATGTTATTCAGTTCTGGACCTAGTTGATTGAATTATTACAATTTTTCTATAAGATCACATGCCATACTATATAGTATCATCTTGAGTTGTTTTTGTGTAAATATTTTTTGACTTAAAATATTTGTTATTATTTTTAAGTTTTTTTCTTCTATATTTTGATGGAAGTTATTTATTTTCATCTAACATAAAATGGCCTCATTGTAGCTATTTAATAACTTTAAGCCTCATTAATATGATTCGATCTTCACCCTTCAACTTGATAGATATTGTGGACTAAATTATTGTAAGTGAACACATCTCTAGGCATCGTTATTATCCAAGGATCCAAACAAACAACATCTAAATTGGCCTTACATTATTTGTCTTATGAAAGTGTAGAAGTACATTGATTTGCCTCACATGCCTCTACACCACCCGCTAAGCCCCCTCTATGAAACAAAGTTAGAGGAATAAATCCACAATTGACAAACAAAACAAAAGCAAAAGGCACGCATTGGGGAGGAATAATATCTTGTCAAAACGAAAAACCTTATTGACAAACTCAAGCTTACAGGAGCTCCTATCACCAATTCAGAAATGATGATTCAAACCTTGAATTGTTTGGATTTTGATTATAATCCAGTTGTTGTCAAACTGCCTTATCAAATTAATCTCAGTTGGGATGACTTGCAGACACATCTGTTAGCCTTCAAAAGTAGGCTTGAACAGTTTGAACAACTTCACCAATCTCACCCTAATCAGACAATCAAGAAATGTTGCGAGCAAGATGAGTTTAAGTCATCTTCACACATAATCTTAACACTCTTTAGAGTAGTTAAGAAACCCATAATTGGGAAACAAAGTTCATTTCTCATCGTAGTTATTTGAAGAAAGAGAATCACATAACTCATATTTTAGCCTATCATTGACTAATTCTAAGTTTGACAACAAGCGTTCAATTCATGCATATGGTTAATGAAGTGTTAAAGTTGTTTCGTAACCATACTAAACTGGGGTTGAAACCCTCTCACCATATTATTGCAATTCTTTATATATCAATTCAAGTTCCTTATTCACAATTTTAAACGTCATTAGCTTAAATTTGTTGGCATTATAATATTGTGATTAATAATGTTTTTTATTTTATTTTATCAAATACTAATTAATAACATGTTTATTTTCCAAAAATAATTAATATAATTGAAATTTCTATTTAATGATATTCAATTGATTAGACAAATGGAGTCAAATTTTCGTGAACTAATTTGTAAAGTTCATTAAACAACAAAATTGTGAATTTTGATTTCCTAATTTATTTAATATATTAATATGTATAATATAATATCCAAATAAAACAGTTCAACTTAAGTGTAACAATTTTTTCAAAAAAAACTTTGAAGTGTAACAATGTCTGGCTTCACTTGAGTAAGAGTTGATCCACCTTCTTCTTCTTCTTCTTCTTCTTCTTCTTCTTCTTCTTCCCATGAGAGAAATCGAGATTGAGGAACAATGACAGACACAGACAAAGAAACCATGAACCCTACCGACAACCTTCCCCTCCGTCTTCTCAGATCCGACGTTGTAACACCCGCTCCCACATTCTCCAATTCCACAATCGATTTCCTTCCTCACTTTGCTGGCTACTCATGGATCGCTTATGGAGCTTCTTCCATTCTCGTCATCACTCACTTCCCTTCTCCTCTCTCTACCCATCAAATTCGCATCGGCCCAATTTTCCGTCAATTCTTTGAACTCTCTTCCCATCACTCTTCCTCCGTCTCCGCCGTCTCTTGGTCCCCTCAAACCCCTTCCTCCGGTGACCTTGCTGCTGCCGCTGAAAATTGTATCTGGGTTTTTCACCATGATTCTTCCACTTCTAAAGGTAACTCAAAGTTTCAATTTTTTATTTTTTTTTATTCATTGCTGAAATACTTGATATCATAAAAATAACTCGATTTTTAATAGGCTTGGGGTGTAATTTTTAGTGTGTTCACTTCAATTATCCATTAGCTTAAGGTGATATAAGTTTGCTGTGATTTTTGGATTATTTGTACCTTATGCTTGATCAGCATAAAAATCCTATTTGTTACTTAGGCCGTGTTTGGATAAACATCTTAAGAGCTTTTAGCATTAACGCTTATTGTATAAGGCCCCGTTTGGATACACAGCTTAATTAAGCGCTTATGGCATAAGTGCTTATCATATAAGAGCTAATGAATAAGTTGTTTGTCTGTTTCTATAATAAAGGATAAAATAATGTTAAACTATTTTTTTATAAGCGATAAGCTCTTTTCATAAGCTATCATTGAGAGCTTATGGAAATTTACTGAAATTAGCTTATAAACATGTCGTAAGCTGTTTCCATAAGCTCTTCCTAACAGTCTCACAAGTGCTTATGCCAATAAATAAGCCTAAATTAGCCGATTCAAACGGACCCTAAGTGTTTATGTATTAGTTATTTTTATAATTGAAGATAAAATGAACTAAAACTGCTTTCATATAAGGTATCCACAATTTTCATTAACTATTTTGGAGTGCTTATGGAAATAAGCTGGGAGCTGTTTGCATAAGCTGCCCCTAACATTATTGTAAGTACTTATGGCAGTAGATAAAAGAGGTAAATTTTACAATAGAAAAACGAACCACCTGTTTGATTAGTTTTATATATTTAAAAAAATCTTGTCACTCATATTCAGGTTCTTTTTGTTGGAGCCAGAATGCAGTTCTTGTACAACATACAAAAGTGGAGACCATCAGATGGACAGAATCAGGGGATGGAATTATATCTGGTGGTATGGAGGTAGTTTTTTGGAAAAAGAGTAATAAATGCTGGGAAATTGCTTGGAAGTTTAAAGCAGATCAACCCCAAACTCTCATAAGCGCAACCTGGTCTATTGAGGGACCTTCAGCAACTGCCGCACATCCTATTAAAGAACATATTGAAGGGTCCTTAATCAGTGATGCAAGTAAATGTGTGATAGTATGTCAGAGCAATGGACTATCTGAGTATTCAAAAGCCAAACTACAGCATCCTCTACCTATTGCGACGATTCAATGGAGACCGTCTAGGGAAAGCTGTCAAACAAATATGGCAGGCATTCAAAAAGGAATGTATTACTGACATGCTGTTTGGATGGAACTGCAAGGTTGTGGAGTGAGATTGATAATGGAAAGGCAAAGAGGACAGGGAAGAACATGGGATGCTCTTTTTGTGTTATTGCTGTTATTGAGATTAATCAATCCTTAAATGGCACTCTTGGTTCGGATATATTTGTGACATGGGGGACTGAAAATGAGGGGATATTTAGAAGAGGTGAAGGTGTCAAACAAAATTCTACCAAAGAAGGATTTGAGCATGACAATAGAAAATGCGATTGGTTAGTTGGATTTGGTCCTGGAATGTTGCTTAGCTTTTGGGCTGTCCACTGTCTTGATGATGTTTCTCCGCTGAGATTCCCCGAGTTACTTTGTGGGGAAACATGAACTTCAGAGCCACGACATAGGAAATAATCATAAGTTTGACTTATCTGATTTTAAAAATGCATTACTTCTTCATAAAGTCATTATATCGAGGAACTGCTTGTCTGGTCCACTGAATATATGCTCTCCACTTCAGCTATTACCTTGTAATTCCCTAGTTTGGTCATTTTTTAATATTCAAACAATTCATGATGCTATGGAGAGTTACCTTGATAATGGTAAAGCAGATAACATCTCCCATTTGACTGGTGGAGTTTTAAACTTAGATGGACACAGTGGTAAAATTTTAAAGGTTTCAATTCATCCGTATATGTGCGAAGTTCAAGTTGCTGCTTCTCTGGACTCTAATGGGTTGCTTCTTTTTTGGTCACTTTCTAACATTTCAAACTGCATTTTGGGATGTCCAACGATAGTTCCTATTTGGGAACTCTGTGGAAAGCTTGCAACTCAACACTCATGTTCCATGTATACAAGCTTGACATGGGCACCTTCAATACTCGATGACAGACTTGTTTTCTTTATGGGACATACCAGGGGGATTGATTGCTTTGTAGTCAATATTAGTCGAACTGAAGAAGAAAACATAGAATGTCACTACTTATGCACTATTCCTTTCACTGGCCATGGTCCTTACGAGGATGGCCCGTGTGATATCTTTGCAATTCCTTTGAACTCTACTTGCAATAAAACATTTCGTGATAATAAACTTACACTATTGGCAATTTGGATGGGGAGATTTCAGGCCCTATCATGGGAGGTTAACTTGCACTCTTCTGACATGTCGTCAAGCTGTTGTAATCTTGATTCTAAAAACCTCGATGACTCCAACGCTTGGGCATTTGAAAGTACATTTGCTAGTAAAAGATATTGCATTGCGGTGGTTCCATGTTCATCTGAGTTTCCTAGTTCCAATGATCTAGTTACTAGTTTTGCAGTGACTGATCCAGGCATTCTGAGTCATAGAAAACAGGAGTCTGGCTTTGCAAATGATCTCTGTAGTGGCCATCCATTATATATCATGGCCACAGGCTGTGCTGATGGGAGTTTGAAACTTTGGAAAAGCAACCCGGGCAACCCAATGACCCTGCACGTGCCATGGGAGCTTGTGGGTATGTTTGTTGCCCATAATGGTCCTGTCAAGGGTATATGTTTCACTGATTGTGGGCAGAAAATTGCTTCCTACTGCAATGGAAACGACTCGATTGCTGTCAGTACCACCCATATATGGGATGCTGTAAATATGATCACCGCAGGGACTTTTATTTTAGAAGATACGATAACGTCGAAAAGTGATGTTATTACTTTAAAGTGGTTAACTTTAGGGTCGGGTGAATTATTGCTTGGAGTTTGTTTGCAAAATGAATTGCATGTATATGCTCGGAAGCGTTGTGATGGTCTGACTTGGTCAAATTCTGTAAATTTTCCAAAATTGAATGTATGGATTAACATTGCTGTTGGTCTCACTTCCCTTCCAATTTATGATTTCTTATGGGGACCCTGTGCTGCTGCAGTAGTAATTCATGAAAATTACTTCAGTATATTTAGTCATCGGTCGTTCCATGTGGATAATAAGCAAAAGAGTAATGCCTACAAGTGCATGGTTGAAACATACGAAGACATTATTTCTGCAGTTTTTACTGATTGCGACATCGGTGCATTCAGAGAGCTGTCAACTGGAGACAGTCATGCAGATTGTGATACCAAGAAGTCCATCAAAAATAATATGAAGGACTCCAGTAGCTTGTTTCTGGCCAAGGAACAATTGAGATATGAACTTCATACCAAGATTGGTTTGTGGAGCATCTTAGAAGTAGCTGAGATGATTGGTGGATCTTTGCCTACTTATCACCCTGATGTACTGCTTACTAATATTAGTTCAGGTAATGGTTGAATAAATTGTTTTCTTTCAGGATTGTTAATGTTGTACTGATTTTTTTTAATGTTTTTCAGGCAACTGGAAACGTGCTTATGTTGCTGTGAAGCATCTTGTTGAATGCCTGATTTCTGATTGTGATCCTAAAAAGAGACACATCTCCAAAAGGAATGGTCTTCCAAATATCATATTGTCAACTTATTTCGAAGGCTGTATATCAAAAAGCTCCCAAGATACGGGATTCAATTGGAGTGGAGATACTGCTTCAATCCATTTTCCATATCATTTGGGTTCCGGTGCTGAAAATAAAAGCACCTCAACGAGATCTGAGCTTGATGGCTTTATTGAATCTTTTAAGAACTTTCCTGATTTACCACATTTAATCAACATAGAGAGTACACAGATTCTTTCAATCATTGACCTGCTTCGTGAAGTTAGTAGTCCAGACTCGTCTTCTGCATATCAAAGTCTTGATGAACCTGGGCGAAGGTATTCATATTTAATATTTTTAAGGTTTCCTGTTACATCTTCCTCTTATGTTTTCCTTTTATATTACCCCCCTCTAATTGATAAATGATAAGTAAATTTTTTTGAGGGATAGAAATAAAATATTCCAATCAAAGTCATTTTATACAAAGAGATATCCTTCAACGGGCCAGGACACAAGACAAAGTAGAAGATATTATATCAATAATATCCACGGTGAAAATTTGGGAGTAGAGACAAAATACAAGACCAAGTATATGAAGTCTTGATTTGAAATTTTTTTGAATCTCTGCAATAGAACTTGGTGTCTTTTGAAAATCACCCACTAGGCTTCATTAAACACGTGGCATATATATATATATAGTTATAGTTATACTTGGAAAACTACCCAAGCTTACCTCTCGAGACATTAGTGCTCGGTTATGCTCGCACTTGGGACTTATATAAGGCTTAATTTGGGTCTGTGCAGATTGGTAACCATTTGTTGGATATTAAGATGCGTGTTTGCTGTTCTTATGTCATGAGAAAGGCTGATATAACATATTCCTACTAAAAGAAGAAAAGGAAGAAGGAAATGTTCTCTAAGTAGAGAGTTTCTGGTTTTTCTAGCACTGAGAGTTTGAAAATTTTAAATATACTTATACATTGTCAAGATTGCCCACAAAATTAAGTCTTACAGTACCATCAGCAACGTACCATACTTACGGAATCATCTAATTTATGTTGTTGAGAGACAACGGAGCCATGTTTCTTCTGCCCCTTCAAGAACCATGTGTTCTGTCAGTATTTTAGAACAGAGATTCAATGACCCATAAATAATGTTTTTCACATGTCAAATTCTTTAGAAAAATGATCGTGGAACAACAAAACTATGGAGTACCAGTGCAGTTGATAATTATGAAATATGAACTTACGATGATGCGATGGTGGGACCTGATGTGTATTTGGTTGCTTTTTTGTACATGATAGTGATGAGGTTTCTAAACCTTTCTTTGTAGGTTTTGGGTTGCACTAAGGTTTCAGCAGCTACTTTTTCAGCGAACGTTTGCTAGAGCCGCATCCGTCGAAGAGATGGTTGTTAACTCAAGGTTGTTTGTATGGGCTTACCACTCTGATTGTATGGATAATTTATTTGGTTCTGTCATTCCCAATGAACCATCGTGGCAGGAAATGCGTGCTTTGGGTATGGGCTTTTGGTATGCTAGCACACCTCAATTGCGTGCAAGGGTAATGCTTGGTCCTTTTCTATTTCCCATTCTTCTCCATGTTCTTCTATATGGGGAAACAAACGTAAAACAAATTTTTGAAATTCAAGTCTTTTAAGATTTTTGAATGTGAATCCCTATATCTCAACAATTATGTCCATTTAGTAACAATTACTATGGAATTCCTTAGTACTAAGGCAAAGACTTATGATACTAAAGAATTCCTTAGTAACAATTACTAAATTTTTCGGTAACCATTATACAACAATCCAATAGTTAGTACATACTAATCACAATTTAGTGTTTGTGTGGTTACCGAATTTTTTCATTGATAGGGAAATGACTATTATGCCCATTTAGTGACAATTACTAAGGAATTCCTTAGTACTCTAAGTCAGACTTCTCAACAATGTAGGTAGTAGTTTCAGTTAAGAGACAGATTTTTCCATAATAAGAATAATGTTTCATTCAGTTTGTTTCAGCTCTCTCTCTCTCTCTCTCTCTCTCTCCCTCCCCCCCTCTCTCTCTCATTAGCTTTAAGAAAGGATTAAATATGTTTTTCGTCCCCACAAATATAGCGATTTTCTAAATAAGTCCCTACAATTTTTTTTTTTTCAAAAGTCCTTGCAAAATAATATTTTTTTAAAAATACCCGTCTGTTAACTTTCTGTTAGCCATCTGCTGTGTAATTTTTGATGTGTAATTTTTTTTTTCATTTCTAATATTTTATAAAGCTGATGTGGCATGCCACATATTATATCACATGTTACAATAAATTAAAACCCTAAATTCCCTAATCCTAAAATTCCCAATTCATTCCAACACTCTTCTTCTTCTTCATCCTCCCAAGGTTCTGCATCAGAAACATTTTTCATCTCTTTCTCAAATTAAAACACAGAGATCATGGGTGGTGCTCCTCTGCCAAACAAAAACTTAGTAATCTCAAATCAGTCATACATCTCTGCATCTCTCTTTCTTTCTTTTTCTATCTCTCGCAGCCACTTTCCCTCACTCTCCCAAGGTCTCTCATTTCCCTCTCTATTTTACTTTGTGCTCCCTTCCCTGACTTTCTGGGAATACTTTTTTTTAGTTCAATCCAAAATTTCATCATTGAAACTAGAAAAGAAATGTTCAGCAAGAATGAAAAGAAGGACTAGATCTAAAACTATAACAGAAAGTTCAAGTCAAATACTTTCCTTCTTCCGTGAAGAATAAATAACCCTAAAAAAAGAATTTAATCAGAATATATGAAAAAACTCTATCCTAACATCTCATGGCAGTCCCAAGGTTGAGGATACCCTTTGCATTGCAGAACCCAAAAATGAAGGGGTCGTTTTTTAACTGAAAATTGTGGTACCGAAGAAACGATTTTGTTGTTGAGGCAGATCTCTAGGAACTCTTGATTCAAAAGTGGATCTTTGGAGTTCGGGGTTTGAGTTTAAGTTTGAATCTAACTCTAGACCCATGAGCTTTGCAACGACGGTGGTGGATCGCTTTTGGATGGATTGTTCCTTTTGAATCCATAACCGCTCTACTATCAAATGATTGTCATGGAGCTTCTCTGGAGAATTTCCATGGAGATCTCATTCCTTCTTTGAAATTGAAAACTGGAAGGGATATTCACTGAACATACTTGGATGACTATGGAGGGTTGGTGGTGGTGGGTGGCGGAGGAGTGGGAGAGGAAGAAGAAGAAGAGGAGGAAAAAACCCTAATTTATACATACGATCTTTTTCTTTTTCTTTTTTTAAAAAAAGAAGAGGATTAATAAACCCTAATTTAATTTAGTGGTTGATTTTTTTTTGACAATTAATTTTTATCCAAGTCAGCATGTTAAAAGAAAATAAAAATGATTACATGTAAATGCCAACATAGATCTCTGTTAGCCATGTTAGCAAATGGCTAACAAAGAGTTCACAAAAGGGTATTTTTAAAACAAAATTATTTTGCAAGGATTTTTTTTTTATTTTTTAAATTTTGCTGGAACTTATTTAGAAAATTACTATATTTGAAGGGACGAAAAACATATTTAAGCATTTAAAAAATTAGCATGTTGAAGGAAAAAAATTATTTCCCAAATTACTGATTTAGCTCTTGTTTGTGCGATTGTCTTCTGTGGATTGTTACTGTCAGAACTCTGAATATTTATTGTTTATTACCCCTTTTCCAATTCTGACAGTTTAAATACTTCCATTTTTCCTCTTAACTCCAGATGGAGAAATTGGCTAGAGCACAGTATTTGAAGAACAGAAATCCTAAGGATTGTGCATTGTTGTATATTGCACTGAATAGAATTCAAGTTTTGGCCGGCCTTTTCAAAATCAGTAGGGATGAGAAGGACAAGCCTTTAGTGGGTTTTCTCTCGCGCAATTTTCAGGTAATTTGTCTGACAGCACATCTGTAAGTATTGGGTTTGTAAATTCCTCGCTTTTCATTAAGCCAACAAGGCAACAACTGGCTACTAGTTAGACTACTAGAGTAATTTAGATTTCTATATATATTTGAAAATATGGATTATGTCTTTGTCAAAAAAAAATGGATTATGTAAATTTCAAATTTCCTTATCCTACTTGCATTTGTTTTGTCATGTTTATGGCCTTCGACCCTTGAAATAATCGTAGCAAGTTGATGACAGGATGAGAAAAATAAAGCTGCTGCTTTAAAAAATGCCTATGTATTACTGGGAAAGCACCAGCTGGAAATGGCAATTGCTTTCTTTTTGCTTGGAGGTGATCATTCTTCTGCTATAAATGTTTGTGCCAAGAACCTTAAGGATGAACAGCTTGCGCTGGTGATTTGTCGCCTTGTTGAGGGCCATGGTGGACCATTGGAGCATCACCTAATTACAAAGTATATACTTCCGTCTGCAATTGACAGAGGAGACTACTGGCTGGCTAGCCTTCTGGAGGTGCCCACCATACTTGCATTCATTTATCCATAAAAATTGTTATTCTGCTAGTAAGGCTTGTTTGGTACTTGTTTCTATCCTACGTATAATTAGCTTTCCTTGATTTGCAGTGGGAAATGGGTAATTACTATCAATCTTTCCATAGAATGCTAGAGTTTTCGGTAAACACCGTGGCTCAGGAGTCCATCATCATGTCTAATTGCGGTTCCTTTCTGGACCCTACTGTTGGTTTTTATTGCCAAGTGCTAGCAACAAAGAATACCCTGCGGAATGCTGTAGGAGAGCAAAATTCAGCCATCCTTTTAAGGTGGGCAACTTTGATGAAAGTTACTGCCCTAAAAAGATGCGGTATTCCTGTAAGTTTATATTACATATTACACAGTTATTTGGGTTTTGTAATTGTACTTTAAAGATGAGTAAGCTTGAAATACAAGCATATCTAGCCAATTCAAGGTATAATGTTAAAACTTCGACTATTTGTTGAATGTGTCTTAATCTCTGTTAATCTTGGGCTGGTTGACATGGAACCTCTGTACTTGCCCACTTTGGTCTTCCTATGTGAGGAATACTTATTATACCTTCAATTTATATTTGACTTTTGACGTGGTAATCTTCTTTTGGCTTAAATATCATTTTGGTCCCTGCAATTACAACGATTATCCATTTTAGTCCCTGTAAAAATATCTTTTTTAAAAAGGTCCTTGCAAAATGTTTTTTTTATCTATTTTGGTCCCTAATGTCATTTGTAAGCTGATGTGTCTCTATTTTTATTCTTCTTTAGATGAAGTGGCCTATTTTAATATAGTTGGCAATGTTGACTTGGACCCATTGGCCACACACTTCATTAAAGAAACCCTAAATCCCTAAAATTCTCAATTCTCTTCTCCCTAAATTCCTCTTTTTCATTTGTCTCACCTTCTTCTCCAACAAACTGACGTGGGATTGGTACTCATCTCTTTCCTTCGAAGAGTGGTGTATTAGTCCAGTGGAATGCTCCTTTTGTTGATTTGCAAGAAAGTGTTGCAGGGATGAGTCTTATTTGTTAGGAGTGGTATTATATATGTTCTGTGTGATTGATTGGAGGGTGTGGTTTAGGTGCTGTCATTGTGTTCTTTTGTTTGGGAGGGGTATTATACTGGCCAAGTGTTTTGGCCAAGGTGCTCTTGAGGTAGATCGAGGATGGGAGTATTGGAGCTGCTGTTTTTGACAGATCTTTCCTTCGGCTTTGGCTGTGCAGCGTGAGTCTTGGTGATGCTTTGGAGTGTCATTCTGGTGTATTATTTGTAGGATTTTTGGGTAGTGTTGTTTTGCAGGTTGGTTGTTGTTGGAGAAGAAGGTGAGACAGATGAATTGAGGGAGAAGAGAATTGAGATTTTAGGGATTTAGGGTATTTTTTAATGAAGTGGAAGGCCATGTGGCCAAGAGGTCCAAGTCAACATTGCCAAATGTATTAAAATGGGCCACCTCATTTGAAAAAAGATTAAAATAGTGACACATCACCTTACAAATGGCATTAGGGGCCAAAATAGATAAAAAAACATTTTGTAAGGACCTTTTTCAAAAAAATATTTTACAGGGACTAAAATGGATAATCGCTGTAATTGCAGGGACCAAAATGATATTTAAGCCTCTTCTTTTTGAAAGTGGTGAAGTTAGTGACTTATCACCTTGTTTATAAAATGATTCATTTTGGAGGAGATTCTTGTCTACCTTTTTGCAGTATGTTTCTTATGCCTTTCTCATGTAAATGTTCCCACTTCCCCCTTGTTGCTCCTAGGAAGATTCTGTGCTGAAGATGATTAATATGCCCCTCCAATACCTAGCCAAATTCTTAATAACAACTATTCTTAGAGTTTTCAAACAAATCTAATCCTTAATTTCAACAACTCTATAATCCTTAAAAAAATTATTTCACGGAAGCTCTAGATTAATTACTATTTGGTCTTCTATGCCTGAAGTATTGTGTGCCCGCAAAGATACTGGATATGTGTCTGTACAATGCCAATAAGTAACATTATATATCTATGTCTACCTATGTTTCTGGTTAGTAATCATTTGTAACGTTCTCGTGTTTCAAGCTTGAGGCGTTGGAGTATTTCTCATCTTCACTGAGCATGCTTGGGACTGCAGATCAAGAGAGTGAATTGGGTGATGGACATGATGTTCTGTCTAGTACATTAAAGCCTTTGCCAAGAAAATCCTCTAACTGGTTGTCTGCCGATATATCGGTGCATCTGGAGTTCTGTATTAAATTGAATTTGGCACTTAGCTACTTATCGAAACTGATAAGAGAGCATCCAAGTTGGCCTGACACTTTTACAGAATCTGATGGGGAAGTCTGGGATTCTGAAGAGTACATGATGCAATACGAGAAATCAAATGAAAGTTTTAAACAAAAGCTATACGCAGGGCTTGATCTATTTGAACAGAGGTTTTCATTGACTCGGACCTATCTAATCAGTATGGTATGGTTTCTAGTCTAGTATTTATTTTTTATTTTTCCATTTCTGTGTGTGAGACCATATTCGACAAGAGAAATGACAGATGGTATGAAAAGAAAAGTAAGAATAAGAGGAATAACAAAACAAGACATTGCCGTGTATTGTTATTTGGTGCCTACAGTTTAGCTTTTAGTGTATTTCTTACAAAAGTTATTCTTACTAAATTGCAGTTCTCATTCGGCAATATACTTTTGGTAATCACTCTTTCCAATTTCCCTTTTCTCTGCAGATTTCACTCTTACTTTTCCATCATGGATTATGGTACATTGGATATGATGTGACAGATGGATGCTCTCAAGGAGAACTGTCTCAAAAAAAGAGTGATAATGTTTTCATTTTACCTCACTCTCGGTTTTTACCCCGCTTGAAAACTGCAAAAGAAATCTCCTTTTTATATTCCAGATTTTTTTCTGCCTGCAGTATGGAATATTCTCAACAGAGTTCAACTCTTCTAGAGAAAGGTGCATCTACTGAGATTAGCTCTAGATTTTTGGATGCTTCAAAGTGTCACTTTGAAGGTCTTCTGATTTCATTGTGGTATTTAAGAGCTGTTTTGAGGAGTCAGTTGGGGCATATTAGCAAAGATCTTATCAAAAGGCATCTTGACATCCTTGATTTTTTTGAGTATTATTTATATTTTTCATTAGCTTGGCTTCAAAGAAGCTCAGAAGCCCTTTTATTGATGGTGCAGCCTTTCTTGATTGCACAAGATGGTTGTAATCCTTATGAGGTTGATATGGTGAATCTGAAGAAGCTTATTCCAAAAGTTGCTCAGTTGTTGGCTCAAAATTCTTTCATAACTTGTATAGAAAACCTCGAAGTATCCAAATGTGCAGAAAATAAACTAGATGCAGATATAAAGTGTTCAGTTCCTGAAGATGAAAGATGGAAGATCTTAGGGACCTGCTTGTGGCAGCATATGTCTAGATTCATGATATCTAATGTGAATGTGGTTCTTGCTAAACTTGAAGATGAAAATGCATCTGCTTCTTTCCACAGATATAGGGAATCTACTCACATGAACATGGATTCTGATAGCATCAGCTTGCCAGAGCAAATTATATTAGTCACATTTAACTTATGTGATTTGCTGACAACAACAGTTACTCACATTTCTTCTTATCATGTTAAACAACTTGCAGAATTTCTTTGGAAGAAATTGGAGAATGATTCAATTGTAGTGACTCTTGAATGGTTAAAACAAACAAGTCAATCAGAATCCAATCAGATCAAGAACCTCGACATTTTGGAACTGTTGAACAGAAAAGATAACTGTCGAGTTTATCAGTTATTATGGGATTGCTGTGCTGATCCCAAATTGATATGTGACTGTTTTGCTCAGGAAAAACTCAATTGGTCTAAAGATTTTGACCATAAGCCTAGTAAAGTATGGAATGATCTCTATAATAAAACTGATGAGTCGCATGATGATGAACGTAAACTCAGCACCAGAGATGCTAATCATGAAGTTGCATCTTCTGTTAAAGGAATGCTAAGTGGCCACGCTTCTGCAAGATCCAACCAGAAAGATATAACTTGTATAAATAGTACAGTTTTCCAGAGTCCTAGAGAAATTTACAGGAGAAATGGAGAACTACTGGAGGTGATTATTTCATCTATTTAATCATTTTTTTCGTATGGCGACATATGTATTAAGAATGACGTTGGATATTCGTTTGAGCAGGCACTGTGTATAAGCTCTACCAATCAACAGGAGGCTGCGGTTGCCAGCAACCGGAAGGTTTGCCCTCTGATTCCTGTCATTATTAAGCTTTGGATGGTTTTATCTTTAAAGAAAACACCATTCACATGCCTTTAGTTTTTTTATACAAAAAGATTGTATAATAGTTTGCATCTGGGGGCATTTAGTATGGTTTCAGTTCAGTCTTTGACTCATTGAATAGTAGTTTTTTGTTCTTTCTTAGGTTAATATTCAGTCTTTTGTTTTGGGCGGGGATTAAAGGTGGAGCTTAGAATTAAATTTGGCAGCGGAAGAGAATTACAATGAATTGATGATCTGAGTTTTTTAAAATAAATATTGTTCAATTCAAAGGGTAAAAAGCTAATATTGAATTTCACAATTTATGAGTATTTGTTAATATTAACATGACTCTAAAACTGAATCAACAAGTGAAACTATCCATTTAAAACTATTTCTCAAGGAGGAGATTAAAGGTTAGCATTAAAATTCATGAGGCAATTGCTGTCTCTCTGGTCCCTCCTGAGCTGTGCCATTGGTAAATATTTCCAAGTATTTCTTTTGATCATAACACAAGTATGGATATAGGATATGAACAAGCTAACTTTGGAATATTCCTGACATTCATGTTTACCCTTTTATTGTCATGCGATGATCGATAAACCAAGGTATGATGTAAATAAAAATATTGACATAGTATTTTATTGAGATTGTGACGATCATACATATGTTTATTGTTATTATAGAATGAAATTATAATCATAATTATAACTACAATTATATTACAATTATACTAAGTCTTCCTCTTAGATTGGTTCATGTTACCGTTGGAGTTGTGAGGTTTTAGATAAAAGAGGAGAGAATATAATAAAAACTTTGAATATTGTTGATAATAACCTTATAGGAGCTTAATACAATAGATGAATAGAGTAAAACACTAATCCCTATTTATAGGGATGATGCATAGACTCAATGCTAAATAAATAGGGAAATTAGGAAACAAATAATAATAATAATAATAATAATAATAAGTAAGAGATATAGAGATTAATTCTAGGAGATAATCTAAGATACACTGATATTGAAAACTGGTTCTAGGTTGCGTCAAAAAAAAAAAAAAACTGGTTCTAGGAGTTAGGCTAAGATATTCTAGCATAATGTAAAGATATTATGAGATATTATTTATATACTAACGGTTACAATTTCATTGCATTCGAACTGACAATAGAAATGTTATCATCCAACATCTGAATATACAAAAGTGTGTAAATGTGTATGTTTCCTCTTATCTAATATAGGGTATCGTATTCTTTCATTCGAAGATGGGGTTCCCTTCAGTGGTGAATCAGACCTTTTTGTGGACCAAGGCCGATTGGCCACAAAATGGATGGGCAGGTTCAGAATCCACCCCTGCTCCTACTTGTGTTTCTCCTGGTGTTGGCCTTGGGAGCAAGAAAGGGGCACACCTTGGTCTGGGTGGAGCAACTACCGGTATGGGTTCTTCAGCTTGGCCCAGCCGAGACTTGACGGGTGGTGGAGCACTGGGAATGCTAGGTTATGCTGGTATTGGTGCCTCGGGATTGGGTTGGGAAATTCAACAAGACTTTGAAGATTTTGTTGATCCACCTGCCACTTTGGAGAATACAAGTACCAAGGCTTTGTCTAGTCATCCAATGAGGCCTTTCTTCTTGGTTGGTTCAAGCAATACACACATTTACTTGTGGGAGGTAAGACAATCTTTAGTTGCTATCATCCTCAGATTCCCTTGTCATCATCGCAACCCGCCCCTGCTGCAAATGCTAAAAGACAAATTGCGTATATAATGAAAGACAAATAATATCTGGACTACTCTAGTGTAATTGATTTATTGCATTTATTTTTCGATCTTATGGCTAATGAGGAGCCTTGTAAAATACAGTTCAATAAGGATAAAGCTGCTGCTACATATGGAGTGCTACCTGCTGCCAATGTTCCTCCTCCCTACGCTCTTGCATCGATTTCAGCTTTACAATTTGACCACTTTGGACACCGTTTTGCCAGTGCTGCATTGGATGGAACTGTCTGCACATGGCAGCTTGAGGTAGGAGGAAGGAGGAACGTTCGTCCAACAGAATCATCCCTCTGCTTTAATGGTTATGCATCGTATGTACTTTGTATTTTCTGAACTCTTAGTTATGATTTTAGTCACTTTTTGTGCTTTGTTTGGAAGTGAACCGTTGATTAAAAAAATTCACTATAACTCTATTGGGAGAAACCCAAGTCCTACATTGACTATAGATAAGATCTCAGAAGTCAGAAGAGTATATAATGAAAGGGCATTCCTCACCTTACAAGCCGATTTTGTAGGGTTGAGTTAGACCCAACCCACATTCTAAGATTGTATTAGAGCCTATCCTAGATCCATAGGGCCACCCACTATTATTATCCACGCACCAAGTCGAATAGTGTTGGGAATGAGGGGGGTGCATTGGGAGAAGTCCAAGTCCCACATTGACTAGAGATAAGGTCTCAAAACAGTATATAATGAAAGGGCCCTCACCTTACATGATATTTTGTAGGGTTGTGTTAGGCTCAACCCACATTCTAAGAAACTCTAAAGGAAAGGTTTTTTTCCACTCTCTGGTCTACACTTCAAGCATAAATTGCCTTTCTAAGTTTGCTTACTCTATGGGGGATTTTGCCGCAATTGGTTATTCTACATTGTGGTTCTAGTGGTACGACATAGAAATCAAAGGACAAGGGTAGATTCAGGACACTTGTCTTTAGAACTATGTTAAAAAAATAAAACATTATCCTTAATCGGGTTTATGTATTAACTATTTGAATCATATTTTGGGTGGAGTTCTACAAGCTTGTCTAGTTATGTTTTGTTGAATGTTGATGTTTAATTATTATCTTCTTTGTAAAGATGTCATTTGTTTCAATTTACTTGCGTGACTTCAATTCTATTTTACGTTTGATTTCAGGGATGTCACATACTTTTCATCAAGTGGATCTATAATAGCTGTGGCTGGATATAGCTCTAATGGTATTAATGTGGTTATATGGGATACTTTAGCTCCACCTTCAACTTCTCGAGCTTCTATTTTATGTCATGAAGGTATTTTTCTAAATGAGCTTAATGAATGTTCATCATTAACTAATTATTCCACAAGCTTGAGCAGTTAGGTGAAAGTATATGAATGGTTTATATTTTTTAACATCGCTGATATAGTTCTCACGCAAGAGCTCATTTTGTGAAGGTGGTGCACGCTCCTTTCTGTATTTGATAATCAGTTTGGAAGTGGTTCTGTTTCCCTCTTATTGTGACCGGAGGTAAAGGTGGTGATGTTGCGCTGCATGACTTCCGCTATATAGCCACTGGAAAGGCTAAAAGGTACAAGCGTGCTGATAGCATTGCACAAAGGTCTATCACATCTTCGACTTATGACAAGGACCAGAACGTAGATGGGATGCTTTGGTATATTCCAAAGGCTCACTCAGGTAAACAAAAATCATTTGCTTTGCTAGTTGTGAGTGGTTTATTCTTTATCTAATAATCTGCTTAAATTTATGATCTCAGGGAATGTCACAAAAGTAGTTACCATCCCAAACACCAACTTGTTTTTGACTGGAAGCACAGATGGCGATGTCAAACTCTGGGATGCCGAGAACACAAAGTTGGTACATCATTGGTCAAAGATACATGAAAAGCACACTTTTCTGCAGTCAAGTTCTCATGGATTTGGTGGCGTTGTCCGGGTAATTTTTTTGCACCTGCATATTAAAATCTTTTATTTTTACACTTACATCTTGCCAAAAATGAAATATCAAAAGAATCTTGCAATAACTGAGTATTTTAAATAACAGCTTCTTGTATAAGCTGAAATTAGCTTTTGTATTTTACTTTTTCAGAAGTTCTCTTATTTAACTTCTTCATAAATATCTAAAAGCTTCCAAGAGCTTCTTCATAAGCGAAGATATATAAACTTGTTATAAATGTGTAGCTCTCATAATCACAAGCCAATCTACACTAGCCCTTGGTCTATAGCTATTTGCATTGTTCCAAAGTGTTTTTTTAAAAAAAAATAAATAGATAGTGCATGAGACAAAAACTTCACACTAATCTTGTTAGCTTAATTTGTCACAGGCTGCCGTTACAGACATTCAGCTTGTTCCCGACGGTTTTTTTCTTACATGCGGCGGGGATGGTTCTGTAAAGCGGGTAGAGTTGAACAACCACCTGCATGGCTTTGGAAATGAGTTATGATACTTTTGAGACTGAGATGCTTTATTTTTGATATTAAAATCTACTATCCTACGAATGCCATCCATAGTGAAAGTGATCATCAATGAGAGTTGGTTATTGTTTTCTGGATTGCTGACTTTGAAAACTTGCATAAGAAATATGTAAATCAACAAAGCCACCATCTATTCTGAGAGCAATTCTACAAAGAGGCAGAGCATAACTTCATCTGGGACATTCTGAAACATGAACATCTCATCCTATTGAACCACATTGCTTCCAAATGCTTGGATTCATTTTAGTTCTGTTCATTTTTTTTCTGTATAGTAGCTGGCATAGAATTATATGTTATGTATACCTCATGCCTGGCAAGATTTTTGAGAAAAAAAGTGGTCTTGTTTTTTGTGTGCATTACCTGTATGGTTGAAATTGTTCAGGTATGTCTTTTATGGATTTATACACATAGAGGTCTCATTTGTTTGTCCCTAATTAGTTTTGTTTTATGTAAACTCGTGTATATATTTATGGATATGGATTAAGAAATTGTCATTGTCATTGATTGATATTCAGAACTCAGAAGTGGAGCTGAGTGGAAAATATAATGTACGAGATCCATAACTTTTGGCAGGCAAAATTCTCCCTTTTCATGTACAAAAGTAAAGTAATATAAGGTGAGAAACATGGCAACCACTATCTAGAGTGATTAAGATCGAAAGAGAAACGTATATTCCCTTGGTTTCATATTATTTGTCAATTTTTTAGAAGAAACTAGTATCATCTCCGTGCATCTACATGAGTGATATTGTATTTGTTATACTTTGCTACGAACTTATAAATATGTTGAGAGTTGTAAAAATTAATAAAAGAAGGCAAAACTCGAGAATTTTTTTTTAAAGTTTCATAAAAAAATTGTGTTGCAGAAAGTTGCAAAAAAACAAGTAAACGACGTAAAAATTAGAAAAAAGATGAGATGAAGAGAAGATGAAGGAAATATGCATGTTCCCATAGTTGTGGTCGCGCCTGTTGCCGTTCCTCATTGTTGCTCACCGTTACAAAGGTGATTTGAATTTGTCTTTTAGTGAAGATTTGACCTCTTCATTCTTGAAATTGGACAGATGGCATGCTCAGAAGTGGATTAAATTTGACATTTTCAGGTTGTCGCCTCCTATTGACACTCTGCGTTGTCGCCTGTTGTCTCTCTCTTTCTCTCGTTTCCACTCTCTATCACCACCATCTAAAAAAATTAAATTGCAGAAAGTTGAAAAAATCAATATCTTTTTATACGAATAGACTCGAGTAGAATTCAACAAGTCTGAATCAATTTTATAATTTACAAATAGACATCTAGACTAAAATAATAAATTTTAATTCATGTCTATCTCTTGTATTGGAACCATCCCATAGGCTGAGAGGATCACATCCCTACACCCCACCCCACTCTCAAAAGAGGAGAGAAAAAAAAAATAAGCCCATTAAGAAGAGTTTTTTTTTTGGTTTGATGCCGGCTCGTAAATATCAGGACTTCACACACAAACGAGAAAATCAAATCTCACACCCAGACTTGAGGGATCCAACCCGACAAGGCGACAACCGAGTATCCATAAACATCTCTACTATTGCGACGAATCAATCTCGAACTCATCAAAAAGAATTTGTATATACTAACCTTGAAAATTCTCTTTTTCTTCATCTGTTGACGAACCAAAAAGTAAAACGTGGATCACAATTATGCTCCATGACCTAATTTCATGCACCATTTTCTTATTAAATCAACCAAAACCACTATAAAACTATGGGCAAGCATGAAGTAATAGCACACTGACTATGAAATTTGACTGTGCCTAGTGCCTACCCACCGCCAACATGAAAAGCTCTTAATGAAATGTAGGTAGCCTACCAAAACAATACGGAGGCTCGAGCGAATAAAAAAAAGTGGGGCCCTAATTATATTTTTACCAAATAAAACTCAAACTTCAATATTTAAATTGTAAATAATATTTTTTTTTCAATAATTGAAGATAATAATATTAATCATCATTTAGCTCAGCATCATTGACATCCGCTCCGCTCACCTTCTAGGAAGGGTTTGAGAGGATGTCCAATCATGTGCTACAGCTAAAAGAACCAAATATACTAAGTTAAGGATTGTGTTATTTTTAACAAAGAGGGATCAGACTGTTGTAAACTAGTAGTAGGATATGGTCGAACAAAAAAAATTGGGGCCCGTAAAATGTGTTTTGGCCTGAGGCCCTGTGCACCAGCACAGGCTGCACAGCCTCTAGGTCGGGTCCGATGAAATGCAATTCACACATTCTCTCTATAGGGAGAAACTTCTTTCTTTAAATTTGTCATTAATTGAAAATATTATCATATAAATATATGTATATCCCTCACTGTTGCTTGCATTCACAATTTCAACGATATGAGACACCAACTCCTCTTGCTGAGTTTGAACCAAAGTGTGAACAGTAGTGTGTGTACGTGGTATTTATGTGTTTCTTTTAAGCAGACAAAAAAACTTTTGAAAAAATACTATATAACTTTGTTCTATTTTTTTGTCAAAATAGAAGTTTGTGTTTTTTTTTACAATAAAAGAGTTTATGGAGATGCAGGGTATCGATCCCCGTACCTCTCGCATGCTAAGCGAGCACTCTACCATCTGAGCTACATCCCCATTTTTTGTTGTTTATTTGTTACTTAGATATATAGTTACATGCAAGTTTATAAATGACGAAATTTTCAAAGGAAAAAAAGTTTATAGATGACGAAATTATCAGCTGAGATGTCACGTGAAGATTCATTTCTTTCGTAGGTGGTTTGATTTTTTGCTAAAGACACCGGAAAAAATGAAGACTTATTATTTTGGCAGAAACGACGCCGTAATACCCGTCCACACGACACTTCAGTTGTTACTCCAACCTCTCTCTCTCTCTCTCTCTCCTGCTTGTAAAAACCGACAATATAGAATGATATTATAACTAAAATACAAACATAACTTACATAAGCATTCTCAAAACAAGAACCATGCCCCTCTCATACTAACCACTAACCACCCCCTTCTTCTTAATCTGATTCTTTTCTTTTACATCTATATATTCATCCTTTCATTTCATTCTGATCCTCTCTGGTCCCACTTTTCTTCCTTCTACAAATCCTTCTCTCATGTTTTATTCGAAGGTAAAGTTGCTTCTTAATGAATTATCATAGTACTTATTTCATTGCATGCTTCACTTACGATACATTTATGTTAATGTCAAGACTTTGTTTGTTTAATTAGTAAAATTGTGTTAATTGTTCTGTGTTGCGAATATCTGAATGTTGTTGATTAATTGATTTTTCTGCTTGTCATAAAACATGGGTAGTTATGTTATGTTAAGTGCTCCTTGCCCCACTTTTTAACTTAGTTAAGAGTCTAGACCGTCCGATCAAAATGTAACGATCTACATCCATTGAATACGTGGTTGCGCAACTTTACCGACTGCACAGGATCCGGATCCAATTGCACAATATCTTCTTCCTAGTGGCTGTATGGCTTATAAATTTTGACTCATATATAATTCATAAAGCATTAATCCAATTATATATTTAACTACCAACATTTGTTGTTTTGTACAGAAATTATGAAAAGAAGAATAAGTAACTGATGGCAACAACAGAAGTGAGGGCTGTGTGGCATAGAACTTTTAATCATTGCTTTGTTCAAGAAGATTCAAAAAGAGGACCCAAATTGGCTTGTTGCCAATCTTCATATGCAGCTTCAAAATTAGATGATGTTGGACTTACCAGTGCAGGAGATGAATATTCTCATAATACTGTTAGTATCACTCATTTTAACCACAAATTTTTAATTTCCTATCTAATGCATATTTAACCTCATCATGGTTTTAAAAAAAAGTTTAGCATATCAACAGTTAAATGCATTAGAGAATGAGGCTAAAATTTTGAAAGTTAGTGTTAGTAACTATGTTGTACGGGCACGGTATCTCCGTACCTGGTACGGGATACATGATTTATCAAAAAACTAGGGTACGGGTACGTGACATAAATTTGATATAAACATGACTAAAAGATAGGAAACACAATGAAATATATGAAAGAGTTATTTTTGATAAAAAAAAATATATGAAAGAGTTATTTATATAGCAGAAAACAGAAAAAAGATCTACAGTCTAATAGAAAAAGTTTTAGAATCACCAAAAAAATAGAATGAAAATACTGAGCTTTTACTATACGACCAACATATATTATCCGCATGCAGATGCGACTCACGATTTTGAAATACCCATGCTTCACAAAAGTTAGTAATGAGAATATAACATGTAAATGATATGCTACACATTTTGGTCATGAGAACCCTCGATTTACTTTTTTTTTGTCAGTTTAGACAAAATGACAAATAAACACTACAAACACACACATTTTCCAACGGTCAAACCTAGGTTCGATCTCGGGATCTGACGTCTCCATGCCGCTGAAATTGCCAATGCAACATGCAGTGGAGAACTAACCATGATTCATCTGATTCTATTCATTATGACTTTCAGGCTGGTATTATGAAGAGAACTAACATGGAAGGAATGCAAGAGACAGTTAGTAGAAATTATAAATCATTTTCAGAACTAATAGATATGGTGGCTAAACATGAGACAATTGAAACTGGTTCTGTTGGTTGCTTAGTGTCCAAGAAAACCAAGGATTTCTCATTGGATTCATATTATTCTTGGATTGAAGGTGACAATGCACTGCCATGGTGGAAAACAACAACAGATAGAGATGAATTAGCTTGCTTGGTTTCAAAGAAATCACTCAATCATATTGAGAATTGTGACCTTCCTCCACCTAGGAACAAGTACCTCAGAGGACAACCTTGTGCTAAATGCAGTGTATTTTCCAATTTGACAGTTCAAACAAAGGAATGTTTGGATTTAGGATTGCTGCAAAGAAAGCTGGGGTCTCAATCCAATAAAGGGCATTTATACTTTGCTTCTGACAAATCTTCAAGGTATTTTCCTCATAATATTGTTGGTTCACTTGACGCGACGGTAAGGTTGCTGCCTTACGACCTCGATCGAGGTCATGTATTCAAATCTCGAAACAACCTCTTCGCTTGTAGGGCCCACTTGGTGGGAGCCTTGTGCACTCGACCGCCCTTTTATTCGTATTCACCGGGTTCAATTTATCATTGTTTGTTTCCTTTGTCTCATGGATGCTCAATATTTTATTTTTTTCTATGAATGAATAAAACTCTTAAACTTAGATTTTGTGAGTTGAAATAATGGCATTTCAAGTTGATTTGCTTGGACTTGTTGTAGTGATACTACCATTCAAGAGGGTGTAACAGAAGAAGCATTTGAGGAAAAGCAGATGAAAAAAGTTCAAGTCATGGAAGCATTGTGTCATTCTCAAACACGAGCAAGGGAAGCAGAAGAGGTAGCAAAACAGGCTTATGCTGAGAAGGAACACATCATTGCACTCTTTTTCATACAAGCTTCACAACTTTTTGCATACAAGCAATGGTTTCAACTTTTGCAGCTGGAAACTCTTCTTAACACTAAGATTAAGAAAAAACAACATGTTTTATGCAAGACAAAAAGTGATGTATCAACATATGCTGTTGCATTTGCTTTAGAATTGAGTCTTGTTGGTGCTGGCTTACTTTTAGGATGGACTGCTGGTTGGATGTTACCTGGTTTATAGTTTTGTAGGATTAATTTAGACCATAGTTCTGCTTTTCATGAAGATTGGTTAACAAAGAAACAAGGATAATTTATTTTATTAGATTAGATGTTCGGATGCACGAATATAGTACTAGTTTTAAATTGAATTCAATAGCTATCTGCTATCTGCTATTTTTTACTGTACATAGCTTCCGTGAATAAAATAGGTAAATAGATCATATATAAGAGTTTTTAAAACTCTAAGGCAGCTGCTACCAAGGCCAATACAGTGTTACAGTGGTATAGTGACAGAAGAAATAGGCTGTAAATGAGAGCTGTGACATTGATTTTGACCTAAGGCCACCAACAACGATGATGTTTCTTCAGTTTTTCAGTCTTCCATGTTACTGGTACCACACGCTTCCATCCCTCACATATCTTTCTCTGCAATATCAAAACAAGTGCCAACATTATAGATAGAGGGTATATACCACAATCACTTTAAATTAAGATTGATTTTAACTTAAGATTGAAATAAAAAAAGGGTTAAAAACTAAAAAGACTTACCCAAACAAGAGACTTCACCTTTTTAATCCTCACATTCTTATTCTTATGATGACTACCTCTAATAACATGATCCTGCTGATTACCTTTACCAACAACAGAAGATTGAAAGACATGTTTTTTAACCTTGAAATCCTTAACCATATTACCAAGTTGCCCTCTTTCAGCATTGAAAGAACCATACCTGTAGGGTGTATTCAAGACTGTGGTGGGTGAGGGTAGTTTAGTAATGTTGTTGGCATGATTAAATAACAACCTTGGAGGCAATTCCAAAGACTTGTTTGGTGTGCAATTAGAGAAGCTAACAAGTGAACAACAAGGTCTTGGTTTTCCAGGCTTTTCTTCCCAACCAAATGGAATTGTTGCTGAAGTGTGAAGTGGAGGAGTTATCATTCCTGGTCTCTCTGGTGAATGCTTTGTTGGTGGCTTCAACTTTTGCAACCTTGGTATCTTTTTCTCTGCAAAATGCATTCTTTTGTTTTGTTTTTTTGGCTATCTTTTTTATCATAAACAGAAGGAAAAAACACACAAGGGTTGGTGAAGCCAAACTTCAATATGTTTATGTGCTTTATTTTTAGCTCTACCAGGTTCTACTACTATTTAAAAAAGTTCAAAAAAGAATTTTGAAATGATTATTCAAAACTGATCCAATGTTTTTAATGAGTAATTAATAACTCAGTTTAATTGCTTGATTTTATAGAGTGGCTGAGTAGTTTCGTTATCAAATCAATTTGTTGACATCAAACTAGAAATGCGACTAAGTTTATGTGGATGTGACTAGGATAGGTAAGACTTTAAACAAATAAAAAGTGGACATGTTTTACACGGAAAAGGATCCCCTGTATTTAGGGTGCACTGCATTCTCGCATCTGAAAAATAAATATTTAAAGTTTCTTGTTCAACCGACTTTAAATGTATATATATATCTAAATATTTAAAAGTCGGTTGAACAACGAACCGACTTTAAATGTGTTATTTTTGCAGATCGATCGCATAGTGCGCCATTTCTAAATACAGGGGATCCTTACCCGTTTTACACTCTCTTTAAATAAAGACTTATATATATATATATATATATATATATATATTCAGACCCTGCAAATATGGTCATAATCTATTTGAGCCCCCGTAAAAAAAAACTTTAAAATGACCATTGTAAATACTAAGCATTTACGGTTAAACCACTCGGTCAATTTTTCATCCAAAAAAGCTTTAAAATGACACTTGTAAATATTAAACGTTTATAGTTAAGCCCCTCTGTCATCTTTCCATCCAAAAAAGTTGTTATCAACACTGACATGTGCCATGTTAGCACCCAATATGGGTGGCTGTCACGTGGCACTGGCATGCCAATGTGGAGCATAGTGTTATACTAAAACAATAGTTATTTTGGCAAAGATGGGATTTGAACTCATGACGCCATAGTGCTAGACAACACCTCTTACCATTGTGTCAAATGATTACTTGTGTAGGTTTACCCACTTGCAAATATATAATAAATATCTTTATTTTCAACCTCCAGAAAATACAGATCTGGAAAAATGGGAAACATACGTGCCTGAAATCCAAATACGAAATCATGACGGATTTTGTTTTTCGTTCTAAAAAATTGAAACCTAGAATCAAAACCCCTAATTTTGTTTGCGTTTTCGTTTTTAATCGATCGTTTTCGGTTGAAACCCAGAGTCAAAACCCCTAATTTCGTTTACATTTTTGTTTTTAATTGAAACCCAGAATCAAACGCATTGAACGATTCAGATGATCTTTTTCGTTTTTTAATTTCAGATTTAGTTTCGTTTTTTATCTGTTTTTGTGTTTCGAATCTAGATAAAGGAAATTTTTTGTTCTGGTAGTGTTTGGAATCTGAAAAATGGAAAAAATAGAAGTTTTTCTAGTTGCAGATCTGAAGAAGATGAAGATTTGTTCAAAATAATAACTATTTATGTAATATATATATATATATATATATATATATATATATATATATATATATATATATATATATATATATATATATATATATATGTTAGTTGGCATTATATTCACAAATATGTATGTGGCTTAGTTGTATTTATTAGTTTGCATCACTCAAGAGTCCTGAGTTCAAATCTCTTGTTAGTCAAATTGTTAATATTTTTGGCATAAACGCTTAATATTTACAAGAGTCATTTTAAAGTTTTTTTGGATGGAAAGTTGACCGGGGGGCTTAACCGTAAACATTTAAAATTTACAGGGTCATTTTAAAATGTTTTTTGCAATGACTTAAATGGATTATGGTCATATTTGCAGAGGCTGAACATATATTTAAGGCTTAAATAAATAACTTAATTAAATGCCTATAACATAAGCATTTATCATATAATTGTTTATGTATAAGCTATTTTCATAATAATGTCCTATGTCGAAATAATGTCAGCACTATGTGGAAAACACACACAACGCGCTTCTCAATTTCCTCTCACTTTTCTCTTCTTTCTAGATCACCATCAAACGGGGTGGTTTTAGGTCAATTTTTGACCTAGAATCCCTCCCTCTGTATCATTTTTTAATCGAAATAAGTGGTTATCAAATAGATCTAGTTTCTATTTTGTCTTTTTTTTTACAGATTTCGTCGGCTACTAGATGTGACGTTATTGTTGCTCGTCGTCTTGGTGCGACATTTTTGATTTTCTGTCTTGTTGCGGTGGTTTTGATTTCCCGTCTTGTTGTATTGTTTGTTTGGTTCATATCGACAGACCAACTTTGACCTATAGCAGATTCAACCAATGACTAGGGTCTCAAAGTTACAGATCTTGAGGCGTTGGTACTTCAGGGGCTTTTGTTTTATCATATTTTTAGGCATTTTGTCATTTTATGCTATTAACTTGAGTGTCACAGATTCATCCTTTGTGTTTTTAGGAATTCTGACTTTGTATTATCATCACGTAATCTATCAATTTGAATGAATGAATATCATTTTTAGTAAAAAAAAAAAGAGATATAATAATGTCAAAGTATCTTCATATATGCTATAGGTATTTATAAAAATATGTTAAAAATAGCTCATGACTATATCATAAGTGTGTCAAAAAAAGACTATATATATCATAAGTTGTTTTATAAGCTCTCCCAAACAATTTTACAAATGCTTAAAAATCAATCTAAGTGGTGATTGTTTTCTAAAATCAGCCCAAAATACATGTGTTTGTTGTGTTTTGTTCATTTGTTTTAAAACCTTTTTTGAAAAGAAGAACTCTAGTAGGCTTATTTTTTTTATAAGCAATGTTAGTTGTTAATTGTTAGAGGGGTGGAGAAATGTTAGTTTTCGGGGTTTGAACTCTGGACCTCCTTCTTACTCCTTCAATATTCCTTAGCTCGCCAACTGAGCTACCTTCTCGAGCATCTTCATTTCCATGTCCATATTGCAAATATAATTTATAATGGTGTTTCCTCCCTTTTATCCTATATCTATTCGTTGATGATTTAATCTTAGTGACTGAAGTAACTATGGATCAAGTCTCCCTTTAATAAATTCAGAAGTTTCTCCATTTTAATTCACATCAATACTTTATTTTATTATTAAGAGTGAACCGAATTGGTAATGTTGAGGTCACGAGTGGTGGCCAGAGTCCTAATTCAACGAAGGTGCAAAACAATGAGGTGTGCCTACAAGTACTCTGATGCTTTAGTTGGTTTCAGTAAAGAGTAATAAGTCAATAATAAATACCTAATCCTAAGAAGGGTCATTACTATTTATAGGTGACATGAGAAGGACATCTCGTGATGTAATTTTGTTTGAAGTGGGGCCCTTTAGTGTTTAACATCGATTGCATGAATAATCGAGGAGATAGAGTTGGTTATGAAACCCATGATAGAAATGAGGAACAAAGACTGTTATCTCTCTTCTCTATATTGTCTCTCCTATGTTCTCTCTCTCTCTCTCTCTCTCTCTCTCTTTCTCTCTCTTTCTCTTTCTCTTTCTCTTTGTCTCTCCTCTCTCTCCGCTATCCCTCTCCCTCCTCTATCACTCTCTCTTCCCCTCTCTCTATATTTGATTCTCCTCTCTTCTTTCTCTCTGTCTCTCTCTAACCTCTCTCTTGTCTCATTTTTATCTCTCCTTTCTCTGTTCACCTCTCATATCTCTTCTATATATATTCGCATATCATGACCTATCTTTCCCTCCCCCTCTCCCTCTCCCTCTCCCCCGCTCTCTCCTATACTCTCTCTTATATTATTTGCACTATGATATTCTAATTATATTCTAATGTTATATAAAATTATTATAAACTGCATAAAAAGAATTATAGTAAATTTTACATTTTTTTTGCTCTTGTTGTCCAATATTCACCAAATCACATCTTGAATGAACATGATGTCAAATACTCTACTTTCCAGCACAGTATTGTCCAATCCAATACTTACATATTTACAAATCAAACGAACCCTTAGTCTCTCACAAGATGATGAAACAAGTTTCTAATTACATTAGAGATGCGCTTACATTTAATGCAGGGAGAGAACGTGAGACACTAAAAAAATCACTGATTACTTTGTATCATCAGTCAAAACATACGTTAATTTAATATCACATTAATTACTATTCAATATCAAACTTAATACTAACAACCTATTACCATGACGTTATTAAATTATACTATCACGTTTGTTTTTACTTTAAATCTTAACAGGTTACTAATGAAGTCATCAGCCAAATATTCAGCAGTTGTTATGATAAACGTGAATTGAATACCATTAATAGCCAAAACCCAAACACAAAATATATATTCCTTTATTAGCACCAAGAATCTAAAACAACTGTATATAGAGACAAATTTAGCAAAACACGTTCGCATATATTTAGGAATTCCAACACAAAACATCACATCACATCACATCACATAGAAGAAATGCAAACTTGTTTACAAGCTGATGACATTGTAATAAAAACTAAAGAAAAAAAAAAAGGGGTATTCACAAATATAGAGTACCTAAAATTAACCAACCCATACCATTTCCCTTCTCAAACCCACCAAAAAAAAGTTGAAAAAAGCTAAGGCATGTGAGACTGTTGAGTCTCATCTCTAATCTGTGAATCATCATGACTCAACAATGTCTCTTCAATCTCTGATGAAGAACCAGCAGGTAGCTTGCATTTCATTTTCTTCAAATCTTCCCTTGAACAAATGAATATCTTCTTTACCATGTTGCAAAACTCCCTAGCATATATAGGTAAAAAACATGTTATGTGACAAAACATCATGTGATTTAAGGTAGCAGCAAAGGGTTGATGTTGTTACTCACGGATATGGATCATCACCAACTAGCATAGTGTCATTTTCATTATCAGTGAAAGTAACTCTCCAATATTTGTTTTGTGATCTCAGCTCTCCTTTAATATCAAACAATTTCTCAAGCTCATCTATTAGTTCATCATACCCACTTAACATTGTCAAATCAACTGCACGTCCAACAGCAACACCTTGCATTTGCACCTTCTCAACAAACAAAATTAAATTGCATTACACTCAATATTATTCCTACCAACCTACCATTGACCTCATTTATTCAAAGTGTAACCAATTTCCTCCTTCTGTTTTATTTAACATTATTTAACTTCTCTCTCCTAAATCTGAAAGGAATCTTATCTTGGAATATTATTAGTGGCTTGGCTTCTAGAGTGATGGATCAACTAAGTCCCTCACCAGTGTACCGGTCAAATTGACCGTCGGATATACTGTAAAATGTTCTGGACCGTTGAGATTTTATGATGGTTGATACAATCTCAACCACTCATAACAGTTTATACTATACTACCTGACAGTCAATTTGACTGGTACGCCAGTGAAGAATTTAGTTGATCTCTCACACTAGAAGGTAATGAAAATAATAATTATTATTATTATTACATTAAAGGTGAAAAATGTACCTTAGTACGTGTCCTCATGGATGGTGCAGAGGCCTGCTTGTTCTGCCATTCATTTGTTGATGCATCAGAAATAATTTGCTTCTGACCCTTAGTGGCCAGTGAAGGACTCTGAACCATTTCAGTTTCACATGCAATTGCAGTCATAGAATCTTTGGGACCACTAGGAACAACAATGGTTGGCCTTGGCCTTGGACTTGGACTTAAACATCTTCTAACTTCTTTCTCTGAAGGAGTAGTAATAACATTGCTTGATTTGTTAGTCAAATTAACTCCAAATAACCAACAATCTAGGGAATTCTCAACCTTTTTCCCGTCTTCAATTGGATCGCGTGTGGGGCCATCGGTTGGTCTTGATGCAATGTTAGAAGTGATTGTGACACCTTTGTTGTTTTTGGCATCAGAAAAGAGGTTAGAATTGACATTCAAATGTGGTGAAGAAGGCCATATTTCTGCAATCTGGTTTTCCCTGCATTGGACTTCAGCTGCACCAGCTAACTGTGTAAGCTCATGAGACTGAGAAGATCCAGGATACCAGAAAACTGAAGCAGCTGTATAGGAAATAGTGTTAAGATCCATTTAATATTGAGTTAATAAACATTAAACAATTCATTAAGTGTCTCGAGAGCACAGTCTAGTGGTAAAACACATGTGTTATGTGGACACCAGAAGCGCAATGTTCGTACCACAAGATGAAATATCAGCAGGTCTAGACCTTTTGCTCTTCATGGTTGGTTGATTGACATTCAAAGCAGGAGAAGCTATAAAAGGGTCAATCTCCCAAGGAGAAACTCTATCCGGCCTCGGAATTGTTGCCGGTTCATCCCATTGAACCTAAGTGGCAAAAACTTGTAAATGCTCAAATAGGGTGTAATCTATTAACAGGAAAAAGAATTAAGATTTGGCAATTTTGGATGAAGTTCAACCTTTAATGACCGCCATTTAGAATTTGACCATCCTGAAGACACATCTCCAACTCCAACAATAGTACCAGAAAACCTGAGGATACAAACTACACATTAATAAAAATGCCGATTTATAGCATATGCGACACTCTGACCGCTAACCGCAATAACTGTTTATAAGAATACCTTCTCTCAGGTGAATCATCTCCTTCAAATCTCATCTTGAAACGCATACCAACGGTAAACTTATTATTATTGACTGCCTCCACATATTTATTCAAACCAACAATAAACTGAGTAGTCCTGAATGGATCAAGTGAGATGTTTAAGGAAAAGTTTTATAATCTAATGACATCTGCAATATAATTCAACATTTTTACGAACCTCGGTTTGTAATAAACCACGAACATGGTACGAGTCATAACAGCATGGGAAGCAGTAGCAAGCACACCAAGATGCATGCTCTGACTTGATATCACAGATGAAGGCATAGGACTTTGATGTCTAGCCATTCGCCTAACGCCAACTCTAAGTTGTCCGTGCTCTCCCCCCCTTAGGAAAACAAAAGCATCTCCAGCAACTAATCTTTTCGACGCGACAAATGTGCTCCAGCCGGTTGTAAGCAAATGCCTCCTTGGTTGACCTAGATAAAATTAGTGGAAGGGATCAGCCAGAATCACACTTTCACAGCATGTAGCGCCGACACTACATGTTGAAGACGTGTCCAATGTCGGACACCAACACTGACACTCCAATTACTTGCATTTTTCAAATTAAAAACCGGTGCCTACGTATCTGTGTTAGTGTCGTGTTTGTGCTTCATAGTCTAATGAATCAATATAAGGACTATATACCAAGCATTTCTCATTCAATGCAAGCCATAATATTCATCCATTCCCGAAGCTGAATATGCAATTAAAATCAAAGAAGATCCAATATAAGTGCAAAATTACCTCTATATATATGCTTAAACTTCCACTCATATCCATGAAGATCCTTTGCTGCAAGCTCTTGAGTTGGGGTTGCTTGAGTCATATCCTACAATATGTAAATTAAAAGCTTATGAAAAATCAAGAAAATTAGATTGCCTCAGCCAAATGAAACTCAGTGACCTAATTACCAAAGGGGGCAAGCACTCAGTAGCATGCTTCCTCAGAACAGAAAATCCTCCATGTGTACTAGTATCCGAGGCGGTTAATATCTTGCAAAATGAGTGAAAATTCTGTTTTGGAGCCTCAGATGGATTTGGATCAGGATCTGCTGGCTCAGTTTGCTGCATCAAACCATCAAGAAAAACCAACACTACTCTTAAAAAGTGTTAAACTTCTAAACATATGGAATATATCTCTTTGGCATGATCATGATGATGTATCTTTTATTCAACAGCTGAGAAACCAGAGAAAGTCATAAAGCTGAATTAAATAGGTAAATAAAGAGGGGAAGTAAAAGTTCAATTCAGAAAATGTAAGCTAATTCTTTCAGTAACCAAATAGATAGACAAGACTAAACCAAAAAAAGAGTAGATGATAGATATATTCTCACATCTGATTCTGGAAGCAAAGCAATACAAGCATAAACCTCATCAGTTTCTTGCTCAGCCTACAAAAAAAAAAATTGAAAAACAAAGATCCTAACTAAGTGTAAACAAACAGAAACCATCATTTTCACAACAAAAAGAAGAAGAAGAACAAAAGAAATCAAACAACAGTACCAACAAGTGAATGTTAACAACACGACAAAATATCTTTGATGGTAGATTGAAATGAGGAATTTCCTGGTTCAATTCCTGATCCATAGATGCTTGCAACTTCAACCAAAAAAAATACCCAGAAAGCCAAAAAAAAAAAGTTTAGTATCAAAGTACAACAAAGAAAGTGATTTGGTTTATTTAGACAAATATTGAAGACAAACACAACCCAAAAATGGCAAAGAAAAGAAACATACTTGTTCCATGTGACCTTGAGGAAAATAGAAAACTTTGTCACCAGTGTTAGGAACATCAACCAAAGGTCCTGCACACAACTTCCATAGTTCTGTATACAAATCATCACCATCCCTCATACCTGCAAAACACAAAGAAAATAATAGAAGCTCAATGAACAATGCTCTTTGCATGGTTTTTGAGAAAGTTAACAACTTTAATTTATAGACTTTCTTCTAAACTCTCCCCCAATTTCCTCCCTGTTAACAAGGCAAAAGGGTCATTAATTCATAACTCAAAATCTCATATTTTTGTGTAAATACAACAACTTCAGTAATTTCAGTAATTGACTAAAAAAACACAAGCATTCCCCTTTAGTGTGATAACCAAAGAGAGTAATCCAACATGAAATTTTAACCACAACAGCATTGACCTTTTTCTTGTGTGACCCTTTGATTACACTCCATAATTGCTGCCATTTAACAAAGAGAAGAACACAAAGGCAACAACAAGTGATGATGATTGAAGAAGCTCCTTGACCACCACCACAAATAGATTACCCATGAGAGAGAAAATAGAAATAACCAGACATGACAGTTAAATGCTGTGTAATGATAATTAGTGAGTGGTTTTTCTCTTGTGTAACTGTAACGACTACTATGAATCGGTTACAGAAATCATGGTCTTTATGTTTTGTTTTGTTTTGGGTTTCTTTTCTTTGTCTTGGTCTTGTAGGGTGACCAAGAATCAAAGATCACTTTTTTCTTTCACTGTGAAGCTTCAAAATCACTTTTTTGAAGCTTTGAACTGAAAGCTCTTTTTCTCTAATTTCTGGGTCTTCTTCTCTCTCTCTTCTTTTTGCTGCTGTCGTTGTCTTTGATAGTTTCCCCCAAAAGAAGACCTGAATCAATCCACGTTACCAAGTTGCCAACGTTGTTGCCTTTATCAGCTGCTGCCTCTCATATCATAATGCAGTTCCTCTCTCTCTCTCTTTCTCTCTCTAATTGGGTTTCATTTTTTTCTCTTTACACTTCTCTATAGACTGTGGTCCTCTAGTCTACAGATTCAGCTTAGCCTACTGCTACTCAACTCATTGGCCACTCTTTTTTTTTTATTTTGGTATAAACAAATTGACCACTATTTTAATTTTAAACACCGTTTTTCTTTTTCATTCATTTTCCACTATTTTTTTATTGGTATACACAAATTGGCCACTACTATTTGTTATTACTCCAACGGTTACCTAATATATCAACTCTTTAACTAATTTACTTGCATGGAAAATTTAGTTAATGACATTAAATTTATTAATAATTACATAATTATTACTTAAATGGAATCTCCTAAAATCAATTTGTCAAAAAGTTTCCATATAATGAAATGAGAGAGAATATACATTTATTTAAAAAAAAAAAAGTTTTGTTAACAAGTGTCCTTAGACCATTACTAATGAAGGAGCTTACTAAATAAGCATGGGTATTATATAGGTACACATGGTGGGAGCTCAATGACATGACATAGAATAGTACTAATAATTGGGATATTAATTTCCTTTGATGCTGGATTTGGATTGAGTGTCTTTAGGCTTATTTTGGAGCGAAAAAAATAAAAGATAAACTTAGATAAGATCATAGAGAAAATAATTAATGAGAGAGATAAACATAAGTAACTAAAAGTATGAGTGTCTTTCTCGTCCTAAAAACACATAATCCCTCATCTTCCATGCTTTGGACAAAGATCTCTCACCCGAAGAACTAATTTTATGCCAAACACGGTCCTTAATTAAAGTTACAACCTCTTTTTTCTTCCTTCCAATCTTTAAGGGCAGTCCTAGTATTTTCTTGTGCCTAGGCACACACTTGCACCTCTAGAAGAGAGGACAGAGCTCCCTTATTCTCTGTGCCAACATTTTTGCTAAATAAGATTTCTAACTTTTGGAAATTGATTTTTTTTGCTCTGATGCTTCTTCATGCTCATTTAGTGGTTTTCATGACTCTATTGAAATATTGGTATTTTATCTATCAGGTGAATTTTTGTTACTAAATATAAAAATTCTTAGATTCTATTACATATTAAAAACTTTTTAATGATAGTATTAACTATTAAATAAACTTCAAAAATGGGCATGGAGATTTTATGAAAATTGATGATGAGAAATTGATTGATCAGAATGGTGGACATCCTTTTGAATATCAAAAAACACAACCCTAGTAACGACTTAATTGAGTGGATATGACCTTCAGAACGACTTTGGAGTGGATATGGTGGACGAGGGACGAGTATGTCTTCTCTAGCGTCACCCAAATTCAAAGTTGATTGGAAGAAGATTCCAAGGAGCAACAACATTGTTGTAAATGCCCTAGTCGAAGGAAGCTTGAAGATGACAAAATTTTAAGTTTTGAGACTCAGTTCCCCTATTTTTAGTTTTGTGTCTATGAAGTCAATGGTAATGGAGCGTTTTCTTTAGTTTGTTGTGTTTTTTGAGGGCCTTTTCCCCTTTATTTTCACCCCAAAAAATGGTTGTCTTTCACTTTTCCTCCTACTAACTTATGGAAGCAGACAACTTTTGTGTTTTCCAACAAATAATCGATTTTGGCTACGACTACAGAGTTTACAAATTAATGATCTCAGCCACAGCTCAAAATCATGAAATGAAATTGCAATTGTTGTCAAAACATAATATGCACATGGTGTATTTCATTAATAAAATCAAATCGGTAATACATGTAGGAATGTCATAGTAATCTCGAGGAATAGTTGTGAATAAGGCCACCCCAGCAAGGGCATGAGCAACCTTAATAGAATTCCTCCTAGTAAACTCCACATGAGAGTTGTTACTTAAGAAAACATAGTCTTACAAGCAGATAACAAACAACCAAATTCAGAAACTACGACTTTATTTGAATTGAAACTGTCAACTACCATCTTCGCATCCATCTCAAAAATAACATTTGTATAGCCCAGCTCTCGAACCCAGTTGATCACCATATGCAAACCCATTGTCTCACCTACAAGAACATCCAACAATGGTGAGAAGCTATGTCTCCTAGCCCGGATAAAAATCACATGATCATCTCGCAGACATAAACCAATATTGACACGATTCTTCGTCAGCGAGAATGAGACATCAATGTTACATTTAACGCAACCAGCCACCGGTTTACACCAAGTAGTCGTACCATCACTCAGACCAACCTCATTTTGCACACGATCAAGGCTAGCAAGCCCACGAGCGTGTGATCAATCATGGTATAGGCTCGAGTTAGCCCAAATAATCCCATTAGTATCTAGCTTTTAATTGTTCCGGATATACTGCGTTTCTAGCTCGCGCATGAGCTCCAAAGAGTCATGCACCCCCTCTTTGATTCATTAGTAAGAGCCTCCATAACTGGAAAAAAAAACATTCAGCAAAAGTAACAAAGCCAACAACTAAGTTATTAATTACATCGGTGATGCCTAGAACATTCCAGTAGGCTGATGCCTTGGGGCAAGAAATAAAGAGATGTTGTTCGGTATCCCCAACGCCTACACACCAAGGATAGTTCTCCACCACCGTGACATCCCTACGAATCAAATTGGAGCGAACCGATAGAATAGTTTGACACAACCGCCACAAAAAGTGTTTCACTTTTGGTGGAACATTAAGCTTCCAAATGGATCGCCACCTCCTGGCAACCTGAAGGTGACCCATCTGCAGCACATCATTCAACAACAAGTTGTTTGCACTTCTAACACTATAAACGTCTGACTTCTCTGGTGACCATACTAACATGGAAGAAAGGAGTATTAATAATCACACCAGCAGCTTGAGAAGTGAAAACAAATTGAATTATATCTATCCTTCAAGTTTTTGATGTAGGCTCAATCAAATCTGATGCACACACATAAACAGATTAAATTGGACCGAATCCAAAGGTGTGAGGGGTTGCAAATTAGAAGTCCATTAATTTTCTCCAAAGTTTGGGATTTGATACCCACCCCCATCCTCCATCTACACCCCTCGTGGAGCACTAGTCGCGCCTCATGAATGTTTCTCCAAACAAAACTAGAATTACTTCCTTTAGATGCGTGCATAAAATAACACCTTGTATAATACTTGGATTTATAGAGTCTTGCAACTAGAGAATCAGGAGAAGAGATTACCCGCCATTGCTTTCACAAGAGAGTCACATTAACGATATAGAGACTACGAAAATGTCACCATGATATTTGTCAAGACAAAGTTTATCCCAAAACATCCACCTTATACCCTTGCCATTCGCACCACCTCCACCAAAAACCATGATCTTTGACTGGATATAATCATGTATAATAATACGTGCACATTACTTTATTTATGTCATTTTAATAAATTTCAGTTAAGTCTATTAGCATATTATCGTGTTGATTTTGAAATATTCGTGTCCATAAATGATAAATTTATGTCTTTTTTTTTTTAATATAATAGGGGTAAAAACCCAAGAGAAATTACAACGAGATTATTCATGGAGTAGACACTCCTACAGCATCATTAGCAATAATGAGCTTAATACAATCAAGGGGTGGGGTATGTAATAAACGGGGTATCATTAGAAAAGGAGAGGCCCAATTTGGCCAGCCCATTGACGACCCTATTTCCTTCACGGTAAGTATGAGAAATTTTGACGATCCAGTCCCTGGCTAGAAGCTTTTGTATCCTTCAAAAACATTGCAAGGTGAGAAATATCAGCGCTCAGCGAATCAATGGAGAATCAAACGAGGATGACGCCCGATGTTCAAGGCTAATATCGGTGAGCCCAACGAGAACCGCCCAAGCTAATATCGCGAGAAAACCCCAAGATCCAGATTCCGATTACATGACAATCGCGAAAAACACCACCACAAGCAGCACTAGAGGCTGTGGAAGCACCATCACAGTTAAGGCAAACCCATCCAGGCTTCGGAGGCGTCCAATTTATGTTGATTTGACGAGGGAGACGACAATTAGGGTTCACAATGTTGTTGCTTTTAGTGAAATAGCTGGAAAGATAGTTCAGAATAAGAGATGCAGGACCAAAAGGAGGCTTGAAATTAGGGTCGTGAACATCACGATTGCGCCAAGTCCAGATGTGGTAGCAGGAACTAGCCCAAATGGTGGGCCAAGGGTGGGTGTGATCTGAGCTAGAAGAAAGATTGAAGTTGAAAGTAACCCAGTCTCTCAAATTTCCAGAGTAAAAAGCATTTGCATGATGAAGAGGAAGGAGGTGTCGCCAAACTCTAGTTGCTTTCGGGCAGTCACGGAGGACATGGAGAAGAGTCTCGATCTTATCAGTACAGTGCTTGCAATTAGGGTTAGTCCCATTCCATCTGCTACACAAGGCTTTGGTGGGGAGGCGGCCATGGGCAATTTGCCACACAAAATACCTGATACGCTCAGGAGCATCGATCTGCCAAAGCGAATACCACTCCGGGTCAGGCTCAAGCGTGTGAAACTGATTGATGAGAGAGTAAGCGCTAGCAAATGAGAAGAGACCATCCTTGGTGTTTGCCCAAATGCGTCTATCCGGACCATCAGTCCTAGTTGGAGCAGGAATGTCAAGAATGCGCTTGTACTGCTACACAGGTATGATGTCTTTAACAGAATCAAGCTTCCAAATACCCAATTGAGTGCTAATGTCAGCTATAGTTAGATTAGTAAGAGTAGGAGAAATGTTGTCAATTAAATCACTCAATCTAGTGTGTTGGTCAAGCCAATTATCAATCCACACATTAATGGTGGTACCATCACCGATTTCACAAACTTCAAGGTTAGAAAGATCAGTCCAAGTTCTGGCAATACTCTTCCATATGAAGGAATTCGTAGGTTTAGAAATAGCAACCCCATTACTAATAGCACTTCTACCATACTTGCCCTTAAGAACCTTACACCAGAGACTGTTACCCAGTTTTGATAGCCCATCCCATTTTCATAGTACAAGCCTTGTTCATGAGAGGCAAATTGCGAATAGCAAGACCACCACTAGTCTTAGGAAGGATCATGGTTTGCCAATTCACCATGTGTAATTTCCTTTGATTATCATCACTTCCCCAAATGAAATTCCTTTGCAAGTGTTGAATCTTGTTAAGACAAGCTATAGGTATCATAGAGTAGATAGGGATAGCCCGAATCACAGACTTAGATAGAGTAACTCTACCAGCAAAAGAAAGGCGTTTTGCTTTCCAACCAGCTAATTTCTCTTTAACCTTGTCAATGAGGTACTGAAAATCACTCTGTTTAGAAGCTCTCCCCATGAGAGGAATGCCTAAGTATTTGCCAAGTTGACTAGTTTCAGTAAAACCAGAAACTTGGTGGATTTTCCTACGCATGTTCCTAGGAACATTCTTGAGTACAAGATAGTAGTCTTCTCCATACTAATAAGTTGACCTAACATAGAGCAGAAAGCATTAAGAGTATCATGAACACTCTTGAAGCACTCCTCAGTAGCTTTGCCAAAAAGGAGAAGATCATCAGCAAACATAAGGTGAGGAACCACAGGACCATTTCTACCAGCTTTGATAGGAATCCACTCCCCTTTATCCACAACCTCAAGAATTAGGTGAGTAAGTTTATCCATGCATAGTACAAATAAGTAAGGAGACATAGGGTCCCCTTGCCTCAGACCCCTGCCAGGCTTGAAATATGTAGTCCTCTTACCATTCCACAGCACATTGGTTTGAACACTGGTCACACAATTCATGATAATATCAATGGTGTGAGGAGACAACCCAACCTCCATAAGAACTTTATGAATAAAATTCCAATTTAACCTGTCATAAGCTTTAGCAAGGTCCACCTTAATAGCAAAAAACCCAGTCTTACCTTTCATCTTGTGCATACTATGCACAAGCTCCTAGCAACCACTATGTTTTCATGAATGCTTCTAGTGGGGATGAAGCCAGTTTGGTAGGGAGAAATAAGAATAGGAATGTGAGTTTTCAGCCTCTAGACAATAATTTTGGTCAGAGTCTTGTAGATGACATTACACAAGGATATAAGTCTGAATTGAGCCACAAACTCAAGTTTATCAATCTTGGGAATGAGACAGATATCAGTAGTATTGACCTGCTCAATCATTTTAGGAGTATGCCAGAGGTGAGAGACATAGTCACAGAATGAGGGGGCAATGATATCCCAATGAGTTTGATAGAAACCAGCAAGGAATCCATCAGGGCCAGGAGCTTTCCAAGGAGACATAGAGAACATAGCCAGCTTAATATCCTCAAAGGAAACATCTTTCTCCAGATCATGATAAGCAGACTGAGAGAGTTGAGTAAAAGTGTGCTTAGTATGATGCATAGTGCGTATAGGATGGCTATCAGTAAATAGATCTATGAAGTGTTGATTGACCAAAGTCTTCAGGGCATGCTCATCATCAATCCAATGTCCCTCAGAATTACGCAACATCTTAATAGTATTCCTCATCTTCCGGTTACTAGCCTTGATATGATAGTAGTGAGTATTCCTATCACCATCCTGCAGCCATTGAGTACGGCCTCTCTGAAACCAGTGTAATTCCTCATGATGAAGTATATCTGCAAGCTCAACTTGAAGAACCTTTTCAAGATTGAGAAGAAACTTTATATTACCATTCTGGAGAGTCCTTTGAATACCTCCAATTCTAGCCAAAAGCTGATTCTTCTTAATTCTAATCTCCTTATAAGTAGTGTTGTTCCAATGCTTAAGATCCACAGTAATCTTCTCAAGATTAGTAAGAAAATCATGAGAATTGGACCACCACGTAGGAAAATACTCAAAATAATTCTGATGCTTGAGCCATGCCATTTCAAATCTAAAAGGCTTATCATTCATGTGATTAAAGTTGTCCTCTTGTTGCAGGTAGACAAGAAGAGGATGATGATCTGAAAATTCAATTCTAGGCAGAACCTTGACAAAAGCATCAACAAAATCAAGTCTCCACGCAGCATTGCAGAGGCACCTGTCTAGCCTAGCATAAATGGTAGAATTGTTATGGTAAAGAGGCCCCTTCCGGGTGAACTTAGGACCCACATAACCAAGATCAATCAATTGACAGTCATGTATGCGATTCAGAAAGTCAGTGTATTTGAGAACATTAGCAGGAGCTCCACCTTTCCCCTCATCAGCAGCAGCCACCTCATTAAAATCACCAGCAACCAGCCAGCTCTCAGTCATGATAGTAGAAATTTGTTGAGGATGTCTCCAGAGATCTCTTCTAAGGACTTCATCAGGGCTAGCATAGGTAGGTGTGAAGAACCAGGTCGGGCCCCCAATGTAGGAGACCTGAAGATGCAGGAACTGGAAGTTGTTGATAACTTCAGTGATAGTCACAATATGGGTTTTCCATGCAAAAAGGAAGCCATCAAAGCCAAGCTTGTGAAAAGTATGAGACAAGTTAGTTGGGTGAGTTCTAGTTTCCATGATAATTAATATATCAGGATGATACTGGTCAAGATATTGCTTGCAATTACGATATAATTCTTGGCTAGCAGCCCCTCTACAATTCCATATAAAAATTGTATTGTTTAAAGTCATAAATGTAAATAGAAGATAAGAAGTCAACTCCCTGATTTACAAAAGTGCAAACAAAGAAACCAATTACAATTGGATTGGGTGTCTCTTTGACACACTCCATGGCAGCAAGAAGCTCCTCTTCATAGGTGCAATTAATATCCTCACTCAAACTGGCCTCCTCAGGGTTGGTCTTAGGTTGGTTAAACAAGTTGCATATGCTAGCATGCAACTTATTAAGAGGATATATCAGGGGGTTTCTTAAGAGAATGAGGTATAAGAGTAGGAGCTATTGGAGGTTGATGAGAGTTAGTCTCATGTCTGAGGTTACCCTAATCACTTTCATAGCACTTGTCCTTATGAGCAGTTCCTATATTGGTATGTATGCCTTCGATAGCTTCTGTTATGAATGTCTCTATGGATTCCAATGCCTGTTCCTTAGTATGCTCTTGTAGATCTCTATGAAGTCTAGCAATAGAGTGTTTACTAATGCCTCCTGTAGGGGTTCTAACTTTGGCTTTAACATTGATTCCAGGTTGATCCCTAGGTGTGGAGATGTGTTTGGTGGCTTGGTCCTTCTTCCTACTTTGGAATCTATCATGAGCTCCTTTGGTAAGGATTTCACTAGTAGTATTATGTGGTATGGTTATAGCAGCACTGATGAGGAGCTGGTTTTGTTGATCTTGCAGGTTGCCTTAATTCACTGGGATTATTATGAGGAGTTGTAGTAGCTACATTATTCTGTTGTTGGGTTTGTTGTTAATGCAGGTGACCTTTAGCAGGGTTGGAAAGATCAGTATTATGCCTATTGGGATTATCACTCTCAGTTTCCTCTTGAAGTATATTAAATCTAGAGCCTCCATTTGGTTGATTAGGTTTAGGCAAGGTAGTGGTTGACCCGGTGCCTTGCTGAGAAGAGCCCACAGCTTTGTTTTCCAGTTTCCTTGGTCTCCTCTATTTTTGAACCACAGACCACACACTAGTTTCTTCTATTCCTTGCTGATTGTTACCTTCTTGAGCACCCTCCATAGACACCGTAGGCTTAGCAGCATTTTTAACCAAGCAGCCTTCCTTACAGTGTCCATATTTACCACAATTGAGACAGAGATGGTGCAGCCCTTCATATTCAACTCTATATAATCTACCCTTTATTTCAAACATAGCAAGAAGGGGTTCCCGAAGATCCACCTCAACACATATCCTTGCATACTTTCCACGTTCTTGTTGAAGAGTGGTTTTATCAACCTTGATGATCCTTCCTATTCTATCCCCAATGAAATGCAGCATTTTGGGGTCATAATATTCAATGGGGAGCTGTGAAAATCGGATCCAGACAGCAACATGACTTGGAGGAGTACTAGAAGGTTGAAAATCAGGGTACCAATGGCGTATTATAAGATAATGGTCATATATGAGCCACGGTCCACCAGTTAATGCACGAGTTCTATCAGCTTCATTATTGAAAAGCACCAAGAAGAAGCCATGGTCGAGGTCAATAATATTCAGAGTACTATTCTTGGTCCATAACTGATGAAGACAAGTCTCAAGAGCTTTATAATCGATCTTTCTACCAAGTAATTTAACAATTAGACCATCTCGCCATGGCCTCTGTATACGGTATTCCTCAGTAGTAGTTAAACAAAATGTAGGACAATCATAGGTGCCCATTTTATTTTCAATAATTGACAAACCTTCATTATCATATGTATCCATGGATGCATCATCTATGTAGTTGCATGATTTATCATGTTCTTGATTGGTTCCAGTGACCATGGCCTTGTAAGATTTACGTTCTTGAATTTGCTATTGAATTGGATTGTTTTCATCTTGCAAGATAGGAATGTTACCAGGAACCGATACGTCGGGAATCTGTTGTGTCGTGTTGTTTCCAGGTTGCCGAGTAGTATTGTTAATATGCACAGCTCCGGTGGAAGCAGTAACCGTACCATTAGTTAAGTCTGGTTTCAAAACAGACCTTGTAGCATTGTCTTCCAAGAGCTGGTCACTGGCTTCTAACATTATTTCAGTAGTTGTTGTGGTAGACATATTGGGAGGTGCTTCCACGAGGGTGGAAGTGCCGCGGGGTTGGGCCTCCGCCATGGGTGGTTTCCCACTCATCCGGAGGGAAGAGCTCAAGAGAATCTTGAAGTTCTTGGAGCGTAGCTACGTACACGTGTAAATTTTTTGGTATAAAAGTACTTTTAAATTTATGTCATTTTAATAGTTCATTGTTTTTACTATAATAATTTTTTCGGGGATAGTAGAGATGTTTGAATTTTTGATCGGACCAATTTAGGACTTTTCTAGGTGTTATCATTTTTGTTTATATGAATATTTGTTATAAGGGTTAATTTCGATTGTTTTGTTTTTGGTCTTTACAATAAGTCGTGCTAAGGCATTTACCTTTAGTTGCAAAATTGTCACCGAATTATTCTTAACATTGGCTTTCACCAAAACGAGTGATAAATTTCTAACTAAAATTTATGTCATTCATACATACTAATGAGTATTTCCTCCGATACCTATTATAAGAAGATTTTTGAAGTAATTTTGGTCCTAAATATAATAATTTTTTTTAGTTTTTAGTGTATATTTAATGTTTAAATACCAATTTTACTCTCATTGAATATTTTGTCCTTTTTGTTTTTAATGTGTGCACAAAAATATGACTTTAGGGGAGTTCACATGTGGAGTTGAGTGAAGGGTATTTTGCAGACTTTACTTTAAAAAGACAATAACTAAATGAGCACATTGGTAGTGATGATTTTTGTATTTTTTTCTTTTGATTGGGACCGAAGGGAATGATTTTTAGGTGGTCACAAATATTTAGTCACAACATTTGGTTACACACACAAAACAGAAATAAACATTTGGTCACACACACAAAAGAGAAATAAACATTTGGTCACACACAAATATTCATATATGAATATTTATTTCTATTTTGTGTGTGACCAAATGTTGTGACTAAATATTTGTGACCACCTAAAAATTATTGTATACTAACCAACAAATCAACTATTTAACTGTCCAGATCAGTTATAATTCTAAATTAAAAAGTGTTCCAAAACTTGATTAACTTCCTTAAGCGACTAAACAATGCTCAATTAGTAGTGGTACATTTGTTTTAGTCCCTTTTATCCTCTTAACTCTTAAGCTATATATGGAATATATTTTGTTAGCTATAATCTTCAAACTTTCGCAAAGTAGATGCCATGCATGACTTTGCATTTTTACATATATATTAATCGTTCTGATTACTACAAATAAACCAAGTGAATATGCTATTAGAAAATACTCTTATATATATCTGTTTGATTGTAATAAACTTTTTTATGACTTTTGTTATTTTTAAAGCAAGTATCAAATCTCTAGTCCGTACGGAAATCAAATCTTTATAGCATCTTCATATAGAAATCAAAGAATGTTGGAAATAAATACTGTTATTGCTTATATATATATATATATATATATATATATATATATATATATATACTAGTATAATTTATTTCGTACAAAGACATGGTCTAAATTCATTTTGTTTAGATATGTAAGGTAATTACTTCAACTATTTTAAATATTTATATAATAGTAGGAAATTAAATTTAGATTTATATATATATATATATATATATATAAAATAAAATTATATATTACAATTTCAATTGGGATGTGGGGTTTTGTCCAGAAAATGATTTTGTTTCTTGTCTTATAATGTTCGTAATAATTAAATGAAGGAAAATTAATATAAAAGTATTCAAACAAAGTACTCAAACGAAAATTGAAACCGATGAAAATATGATTATCATCTAATGTATTCTGAATGAGTATATAGAAAAACACATTACTATTACTAAAGGAACATTTATTTTGTAATATATCATTCATAATTTGTTTTCTCTAAGCGTGTGAACCTGTGGGAATTTGATTTTATTGTTATAAGCAATACGGGTATACATCTCATTTTGCCATAAAATTTTAAATTATTTTTGGCACCTTTAAAAATGCAATTGTATTTTTCGTGTGTTATATGACACGCCGATTTCTTTGTACACCGCTTTTATCAATTCATTATGATATATATATAATATATATGTTTATACATTTATTTATTTTTTTATATATAGTGAATATTTTATATACTATTTGACTATTTAAATGTTAATTTTGATTTAATATATGTACATATATTGCGAAAGAACCCTTATGGTATTTTGTATATTCCTATAAAGAAACTATAAACGGGAAATATCAAACTAACACTTCAGTGATTATTAGAATATGAAAAATCTAGTCTTATTCGTAGATGCAATGTTTATATAAAAATCTTTAAGATTATATAAAGATTAATATCTAAAACTCTAAATAGTAATACATAACCAAGGTCCTGGATCGAATCCATACTTGGATGAGATGGTAAGGGTCTCTTCCAAACTTAACCAAGGTCCTGGGATCGAATCCACTTTGGGCATGGGCATGCGTGTTAAATCTCTTGAGGAGAGCTTTGCGCCAATTGTGGTCCTACCCGCTCGAGGATTAGTCTCTGCAATTGCGCGCAGAGGATATCCGATTTATACCAAAAAAAGACACAGTAAGATAATTACTTCAACTATTTTAAATATTTGTATAATAGTAGGAAATTAAATTTAGATTTATATATATATATATATATATATATATATATATTATAATTTTGAGATCCCGTGAAATCAAATAATACTTTAGTAGTGACAACCCATAAATAAAAATACTTTAAAAACTACATAAGTACTAATCAAATAATACTTTAGTAGTGACAACCGCAGTGTATATAATTTCAGGGGTATTTTCATATTGAGATGTTATTACAACAGGAATTACTTATAAATATTATACGGTCTAAAATAGTATTAGTAAATAGTAACTTACAAATATATAGCAAATATACCTTTGCATAAGGACATGTAGCTTGCTTTTGACTAAGTTGATTGACGTTGACAACCGTAGGATCAATGTTCTCATCATCTTGTTTATTCGCTTTACTTGTTTTCTAAGTGCGGCAGTAGTGAATAGAAGAATATTAAGCACAAACGTTATAAACTACAAATATACCGATCGATCAAAGTTGTATATTGATTCTAATTGTATGTGCATCAAAATTCGAATACAAAAATATGTGACAAACATTTTTAATATATAACATTATTTATAAGATGAGAATTAAAAAGGTTGAAATGGATAAAATTACTCATATTTAATATTGATCTTGTCTATTGGCAAAGATTTTGGTCTAGTCCCCTTCGCTTTTCTCTGCTTTTTTTTCCTTTTTTATTAATAAATTCGGGCAATCATCCGTTTGTTAAAAAAATACTCATATTTAATAATATTCTAGTTAGTAAATATATAGAATAAAATCTATGGAATGTGATACAAAATATTAGATGGTAAATAAATATAATATATAAATGTAATATATAATAACAAATATACATGTATCAAAATAATAATAAATAGATATAAAAAGTAGGTAAAAAGTTTTGCAATAAAAGAAATAATAGGATAAACATTATGTAATATGTTTTAGTAACATGAAATTGTGGTAGCTCAAATGGTCGACATTTAGAGGTGACGATTGTGGGGAAATGGGTTCGATCCCCACTTACTTTTTTTGATATATTTCGAAATAACATGCTGAGGTGGATTTAATTGGTGCTGACATATTTATTGACGTGGCTGATTAGGTGGATGCCTAGGTGTCAGATTCATGGTTATATATAACTAGTTTGCAGTGCCCGTGCCAGCACGGGCGAACATTCTTTTTTTACCATTTAAACACTTTATACGGTATATCAGTCTCGTACCAGCAATGATGTACAATTCTTCTGAGCGGGAAATGTGCCTACGTCGGTTACACAATAAAAAAAATGGTATTTACCGGAGTTCGTCAATGGTGTTGGTGTTTTGGTATTTAGTATTAATTTTAAATACCACAAATAATTTAACCTTTTTTAAAAAAGTAAAACTAAAAAATATTAGTACTATTAAAATAGAAAATAATGTGGGTCACGAAAATATATTTCTTCAATTAACATTACTGATCCATCGAATCGAGAGAAATGGATCTTGGCAATAGAGATTTACTCATTATAATTGATGGTCTTCCTAATAATTGAAGTGAACTTCAATTTACATTAAATATCCATTGGGTCACAGAAAAATTAGGGGCTTAAATTTTCGGACCCCCCTCCTTGACCTCCATACCCCCATAATACGATTTAATACCAAAATACCCCTGTCATTTTCGAAATCTTCCCCGAATCATCACCAAGAAGGTAAATCCGTAGTCATTTTTTTTTAAAATTTTCCGGATTTATATTATTTGGATGTTTCCCGGAAACATCAATAGGAGATGATTTCGTAAACTTTCCAGAGTTGAAACGTTTTTTGTTTTTTAGTAAGGGCAAAGTTGGAAGTTTGGCACAAAAGGGGGTATAGAGTCTAAGGGAGGGGTACAAAGATTAAAACCCAAAAGTTAGTACTATCCAATTTACATTACAGATGGTTCGGCTTCAATAATTGAAGTGAACTTTCCTCTTTGCAACAACACCATCGCACGTTCGACGATCTCCCAGAATACCGGCTTTTTAATTTCCGCTCACAAATGACAGACATGGAACGTTCGACGATCTCCAATAAATACCCGACTTACTTTCCATTCATCGATCTCCCGTACCTTTTGATGGGTGCACAACTATTGGGTTGTTGTGGAGAAGTCCATACACAAGTTCCTTTCCCTCATTCTCCTCTCCATTGGGGGTTATTTTTGTTCCACTGAGCATCAAGAAATCAAAGACGATGGAGAGGAGGAAGCTTTGTAAACTCAGATCTGGGAATTTTCGAACTCAGATTTGGGAATTTTTCTAGTTACTTTACCTCTATTTTCTCGTCATTAACTCAGATCTGGGAATTTTTGTCTCCATAGCTCGGCATCACGGTGGAGACGAAACGTTTTTATGCGTTGATTTCATATCCTTCAGCATCACAGGTGGTTCAGTCATGGAGAGGAAAATGACGGAGACGAACGATGGAGATGGGTGACAAGGTAGTTCGTATGCAATTAAAATTATCAAAGACACTGGAGGGACATCAGTCAGTGAGTTCTGGTATTAAGATGTCAGCATTTTAATTTTCAGTTTTTTCATATGCAATTAAAATTATCAAAGGAATTTGTATTCTATAAGGTCATCAAGTAGAAACTTACTTTAGTTTTTTGACAATCAACTCAAGATTTCTTACTTCATATTTTCCTATAGGAATGATCCAAAAAGAATACCAGACAATCTAAGAACAACAGAGAATGAAAAATCATGCACGACTTATAATATGTTGAAGGTACTGCTATTCATTCATCATTTTATTATGTCATCATGTTAGTATATAGGTGTATATAGCAATTCCGATTATACTGATGACTGCGATTAGTATATACGTGTATATAGAAACATGTATATTGTTATATATGCGATTATAGGTAATGATAAATTGCTATTGGAACCTACACACATTATTGAAAACAATATGCCTTGAACATCAAATACATAATTAATATAATAAGACCAAAAACACCAAGCCAAAACTAAATGGTTTCAAAAACTGAGCGGTAAACAACGTTTTTAGTAGACCTCATCAGGTTGTTGTCCTCATCTAGAATTAATAGTTTTAGTCCCTTCCTGGTCTTCACACGGGAAAGTGCAACGTACAACTGACCGTGAGTGAAAACTGGTTTCGGTAGATAGATGCCAACCTGTGATAGTGATTGCCCTTGGCTTTTGTTGATAGTCATGGCAAAACACACGCAAACCGAAACCGCTCAAGCGTCACGAATTTAAATGGCAATCCAGCATCACTTGGAATAAGATTCATGCGAGGTATGAAGATTTTGTCGCCTATGTTTTTCCCGGTCAACACAGTAGCAGTAATTATGTTTTTGCCAAGATGGTTTACCATCAACCTAGTACCGTTACATAGACCTGCTGATTGATCTATGTTCCTCATAAGCATGATAGGCACACCTACTTTCAATAACAACTTGTGGTTGGGGATACCTGAACATTTAACGTCATTCAAGAACTCTGGTGTGAACCACTCGCTTTGAACCTCACTATCCTCATCCGACTGGCAAATGGTATCTGAGCTTAAGTACTCGACCACATCCCCTGGAATTTGAGACAACACGTATTCATTAACGTGCTCAACGGGTCTCGAGTGTTGGGGCTAAAATGGCTCTCTCTTGAAAAATCCATTAGTGTTAATGTTATCTAAGAGATGTGGATACGCAAAGTCAATCAACGACTGGAGTGGATTGCTTGACTCTAATATTAACAAATCTTCTGGGATTTCAACGTCCATCTCTCCGTACTCATCTGACTGAGAATCTCCATCACCAATTTTTAGCAACCATTTAGCAAATTCCCTAATTTCACATATCTCAGACTCTAGATTGGATGTACCCAGTCGCATGTTGACAGTTAGATTGAGCACTTTACAACTTGACCATATCTTGGATGAGTTGATAGAAGCAGCAATTACATCCTCCATGGTACCTTTCGTATATGATCGGGAGTATTTGCCTGAAGTCACCCCCAAGACAACTGTCTTGCCACCGAATGGTTTGTCCATGTTTGATCGGTCCACAGTGGACATGATATCCCTTAACGTACGGTCAAGTGCCTCAAAGCAGTTCCTATGCAACATCGGTGCCTCATCCCAAATAATCAGTTTTGCTTGTCTGAGCAACTGCGCTCTAGGACTACCTTGGCTTATACTACAGGTAGATTCATCCTTTGGAACCAATGGGATACCAAATGTCGAATGGGTCGTCTTCCCACCGTGGAGCAATAGAGCCGCAATTCCGCTAGATGCGGTGTTCAAGATTATATAACCCATTGAACGCAACAACGCACTCAACGTGTTCCAACAATAGGTCTTACCGGTACCACCATATCCACACGTAAAAAAAGAACCCACCACTACCGGACATTACGGAATTAGCGATCTCATCACATGCCTTCTTTTGATCATGGTTGAGATTTCTCCTTAAAGAATCGTGTTTCCTAGACATCTCTCCTCCTTGTCGTAACTCATCTCATCAACGATCAACTTATTTTGGTAGTCATGACCATCAACTATATTTGGGTATGGCATTGAATAGTCATGCAACGACCGACCGTTCTGCTGAAGTAGCTTTTCAATTTCAAGTAGACACATGTTCTTCAATTCATCACAATGATTTGCAAATCTGCGTGATACACAAACCAAAGAAATGACAAAATTATCATAATGTGTTTTAAGAAAAATATAAGTCTGGATCAAATATATATTAGTGTTGTATGATCATTATAGGTAAAGGAAAATAGAAGATTAATAAGCTAAGACATATAAAATTACCCGGTCTCTGAGGTGTCTCAGTATATTGTACACAATCTGCTCGCAAGTAGCTTCCATGTCTCCTCCCATACATATGATGCCTTGTTCGGTGTACCCATAGCTAGCATGGTAACAAACAAACGACGTAATTGTGGACCGGATGCCGGTTGCTTGCTTTGGTAATTGCATCGATGAATTCCCTATCACCACCCAATAGGCCCAGTTTGTAACACGCATCTTCAAAAGTTGGCTCTACCTTGCCATTGACCTTCCTCAAAGACTTATAACTCGTACAACCTCATTGAACATTTAGCAATATGAGGAGGTAGTACTTCTCACCGATACCTGGTGGTACATAACTTATCCGACCAATGCTGTAGCCTTGTTTCCTTGGTACCCAGATCTTGTCCACTGGATTGTACACGAATCTCGAAGGAAACTCTGCATACGCCAAATCGCGCCTTCGATGTATGTCCTATTTGCTGCAAACCATGCAAGGAACATTGTGTCATAATGTTGGGCCCTCCAAATGACATCATTGATGTTTGCATCATCATCGAAGAACACGGTCTGTTCGTTCGGGAGATGGAAGCTCAACCTTTGAACAGGGGGCCATTTCTGGTGTATGTCAAAGGCATAAAGTCGCCAGGCAGCCTCAGACGGGGACACATATCTACAGCTATAAAAATTGCGGATCTCATCAAGATGCCCATCCGGATTATCTGAAGTGCGCAACACCTGAAGAGTTGCACGGTCTGGACCTTTGTTGACATACTTGAAAAGGTACTTAATTGAATTGGACTTGTTGCGATTACTCAACATTAACATGGCCCCTATATCTCATCGAGAATGGTGAGGATTGTATGGCACAACGAACTCATTATCGAATATAGTACCCCCCTTTTCAACTGTTATGCCTGTGTTGTGCCGCTTGTAGTGTGGATATCCATCTTCATCAATCTTGGTTGATAGTAGAAACGGTTTGGGGTAGAACTTCGTACAATGTGTACCCTTGGTGCAAGTAGCCTTGGGGTTAGCGCGATCACATGGACCATGAAGCATACATGAGGAGACTACCTGGTGAAGATTTGGATACAAATGAGGATCTGTAACTCACCGTGATATCGCCTATCAATGTCCTTGTCGTGGTAAGTTTGTTATCTTGAGATAACCACAACAACAAATGCGCATGCGGTAGACCTCTTTTTTGCCATTCAACCGTATACATAACTGCAAATTATGACAATATTCGACATAATATTAGTTAAACATGAAGCTAGTACTAACATATATTTTAGCATATATACTCAAATTCACAAAAACAACACTAACAATACTTCGCAAGTTATACCAAGTGGTGAGCATAATACCTGCATCAACCTTCCCAAACATCTGGTCTTTTTTTAAATCGGTGATGAGTTGGTCCAGCTTCATCTTAAACACACGTGATACAATATCTGGTCTATCGGAAGCAGCCAACCCACGTGGCCTGACAAAATCAACGATTTCCGGCCAATTGGAGTTACAGGTGATTGTTATGAAAAGGTCTGGATATCCGAACCTCTTACAGATAGCCATAGCATCCTGACAATTATTAAACATGTACCTAGCGCCACCGGTGAAAGATGGTGGCAAAATGACACGTCGTCCAATTGCTGATGCATCAAATTCCCCTCTCGTAACAGCATCTTGTAGACCAGACAAAATTTCCGACCGTATGAGTTGTTGGTTGTTCCGAATGAATTTCAGCCTCGTGGACTCAACCATAGTATAACAGTCAACCAAAAAGCTCTGTTGGAACAACCGCCGTGCATAAACTATTTGACCAAACTCAACTTGCCTTTCTTGGACTCTGAAAGCAATAAATTCTCTTAATGTGACAGTATTCCTCTTGTCAGACCTAGTGTACCAAGACACTTGCCGAAGTGGGGTATTTTCTCTGAATCCATCTTCACCGCGGGCAAATATCAATGGGTACTGCAACGGGAGCAATGCAGTATGTGTTTCATAAACCCTTTCTAGATCACCAGACATGTGTTTGACTATTATATCCCTTCCTCTCTCAATGTCAGCATCATCCCCAATGATTAGAGCCGCAACTTCATCACACGTGGGGGTGTTGTGGGTCCGAGGATCGCTAGACTGTCCCCTAATCAATCTTAAGTGATTGTCTCGTGGGATTTTGTTCTTGTACATCACGCACTTCTCTGTACTTCTTTGCAATTACATTATATTGGTCAACCATTTGTTTAAGGTCACATACTAATGTTTCGTCGAGGACATTGCTTTTCTTTATTAGACTGTAAAAAATTGGGACAAAGTTAGTACATAGTAATACCAAAAATGAGATAAACAAATGAATTGAGTTGGATTGATTTGATTTACATGACATCGATTTTAGACAAATGTCATTGATAAATTATTAAATTATGGTGATGATGAATTCGATTAAGTGTTGATGAAGTATCTCAGATTTAATTGCAACATAGGTATACTTATATTGTTCTCACCGAAATGGCTCATTCTATTTTCGACTGCGTTTCTAGTGTCCCAAATGTATAGTCATGCATATTTTGGGTTAGTGCCTTCGGTGGGCAGCAGGACTACCTATGCGATGGTAGTTTTGACCATTTAATATGAATTGTGGTGGACTACCTCCATCATTGGTTGTCGTAACAACTTTGCCACCCATTGAGGTGAACGCAAACATCTTTGTTATATGCTCGAATGTTGTCACGCCGCTTTTTGCTTCTTGAATCTACACCTTGAATAAGGTTCAACAACAACGGTGGTGGCTCTTGAAGCAACGGTAGTTGGACTTGCCCTTTCAAGCAACACATGCCAAATCCGGATTTGGTGAGCGGTTTGACTTTACTGACCCTTTCTTCAACCAAAATAACGCATAACAATGCCGACATTGATGAGTTGGAAGCCCAAAGTCGAGTGAAGCTGTGATTTTCAAATAAATGTGCCTCCATTGTTAGTTACTTGAGACACTTGAAATAAAAGCTTTTTATCTCTAATGTGTGTGTGTGTGTCTATTACCATATATATATATATATATATATATATATATATATATATATATATATATATATATATATATATATATATATTATATATATATATATATATATAGTATATATATATATATATATATTACAATTGATATATACACTTAAAGTACATATATGAAAATACCTTGAGTCTCATATTTGGCATAAAGAGGTGAATGGTGAGTAGGTTCATGCGATCCACTGCCAGCAGCTGTAATAAATGAAAGGCTAAAGTGTCACGTCTAGAGGGCCACTTATCCATCATGCGTAAAAAACACTTTGCTCCACACACAACCGAAAGATCAAAGGAAGACATAATACCTGATTGATAATTCGTCGTGTTGACTGAAGTAGTTTGTGGGTCGCTGTCAAAATCTAGTCTCATTATTGGTAAAATTGAACATTGGGCACCACGGGGCATTGTTCGATCACTTGTAGTTGTCGGGACCTCTTGGTGTGTTATATCTGAATGTGACATGCTCGACAGTCCTAATGTAGATATAAAATAACGTGGCTTAATATTATCAGTTACATACCAATAGCAGGCACATGTCGGGTAACTAAAATTGAATATCCCAAATTGGGTACTATCTAAGATGTATCATACTTGATGGTACAGATGATTGATGTCTTTGATGCACGGGAGTCTCCAACCCATTATTGCTATGTGAGCGTCCTTCTTTGTTATTGACCATCTGCTGGTCTCTTGAGGGACCTACGAAAAATATTGTTAGTCAGTTGTCATGCTCTGCTATCCTCATTTACAAATCTAATATATATGTGTAACCCATTTTGGATGTAATATATAGTCCTTATAACAAATGATACGTATTCCCAACTTGTCTTCTATATGCATTGTGGAATTTGAGATATCATTTACTTGCAAATGGTCTGCCATTCTACTACTCACTGGCTATTTCTTTGTTGCATGGTATATTTGATGTAGATCTAGGGGCTGAGACAGTATCCACCAAAGGGGTCTTCCTCGGTCGACCTGGCCGTCTTCGCAATCTTTGTAACAACATTGAGGACCGAAATGTGTTAGTTCAGTTTATAAGTCCTTACAATGTAATGGGAAAATGAATTTAGGCAAACATAAAAACATACTGTTGTGTATCTCAGCAAGAGGTATGCGGGGTGTTGGGTCCATAGCATTGTCATGTCTATGCAAAGTGAGAGCGCAGGGTTTCGGACCAAGGCGGTGGGATCTGTTAAAACACACAGAAAAAACATTAGTACGGATGATGTCGTGAGGCACACAACAATGATGATCATCTAAAAGTATTCTTCAAATTATTTACCGTGACAACCTTACACTTCATAACTGTCCTCATCAACATTCATAATTAAAGTTTATTCTTTCAACCCATCTAAAAGTATATAAGAATAAATAAACTCTTTATCCTTGCTAATTTTTGTTTTTTGCTTTTTACATGCAAAAATTTATTAAAAACAAAAGCATATTTATAAAGAAACACATGGGAATTTTATGCAGTTGGGAATTTCCTTTTTAAAAATGAAGCTCCCTTACACGTGGTGATGCTGATGCCTGATTCATAGGACTTTTTAAATACATAAGCTCTGAATTTACATTGGGAAATAGTTATAGATATTTAGTTTATTTGTAGCAAATATTTTTTACTAAATTTGAGGATATAGTTTGTAATGATAAAGTTGCTACTACCTAATCTAGAAATGGTGCTACACAAAGTAGCCTGTGTTGCAAAGGCTGTACCGGTTCCAGCTACAGATGGTCCATGGGGGAGGCTATTACTACCAGTTGTAAGACCTGTAAGATAGGGGGGCATTAGTCCTCAATGAATCAAGGTATGTTAGTGTTCCCGACTAAATTTAAAGCATTCCATTTAGTATCGTTAACATATATTGGTAGAGCAATTTAGATTAGTATATTACCGTCATTTGTGAATGACATAGGAATACTGGCTCCTACATGGGTGGGACCTGAAGTTTCTTGCAGCAGTCTTCGGATCTTTGACCGAGTTGCTGAACATCTCGGATCCGTAGAGTAAATTGGGGTCGAACCTGATTCAAACGAAATTAGATGGCATCCGAAATCAATACTTCGCCCTCTTTAAATTTGGAATTTTGTGCGTAATGAAAAGGATGGAAGCTTCCACGTTATTGAAAATATAGTAAATTCTATACCTGACGTATTATCTGTCTGTCTTTTCTTGGGTCGTCCGCGTGGACGGCTATTACTTGCACCTGATCATAAAAAATGGCACAAATGTTATACTCAAGTTGTTAAAAAATCCTAGTATCTGGTGCATGATTTTTTTCTCTTTGAATCAATATATGGTAATCAAATTCATCATGCACAATCAGATACAAGATAGTACACCTATTTTTATAGAAACTGTGCTGTACACAGGCCATACTTGTGTAGGATCAGAAAATATTACCGGAGACTGTAGGCGTTGCACTACTATGATGATCGGATGTTGCAGCAAGTGGTGAAAGTGTTGGCTGCGATCCAACATTTTCTGTTTGTATTTTGACACAAATTAGGGAAAGTAATTATATATTATTGGCGATTGATGAATGCATTAGTCTATGGGTAGATGAATCGTACATGTCTTACCTGTAAACTGTCTTTTGTTATTTGCTGAGTCCGGCGAATTTTGTATTTTTCTTGGTGCAGTGGCTTGGAATTTGTCAGATTTAGAACTCATGGAGTGTGACTGACAAAGGGACTGTATTGACTGAATGCGATAACAGGAGGAGACAAAGGTTAGTCAACTAAACCATAAGGTATTCTATATCATGAATAGCAAACTTAAAAAAACACACACTAATAGCAATTCATTGGTGAAAATAAAATAATCACATAATATAGAACCATAAACAAAATCAAAAATTACCCTTCAAATACTTGATCCAGTGTTGTCCTAATAACGTTGATGAGGAAGACGATGAGCAGTGTTTGCCGTAGTCGAATGGTAACTGAAAAATAGGTTTGATGAGGTTCAAACCTACGCTGTTTTGGAGGGAATTTGGAATTTGAATGCTTATGCGTAATAATGACCCTATTATTACTCAATATTTGTGGGCTTGGTACTATTAAAATTAATATTCAGTAAACCATAGCAATAATTATAGTGATTGGAAAACAAATAGTGGAGATAGCCATGTTTCCTTAGTGGGTCAACCAGTTTTACGATTAATAAGAATAATACTAATAATAACTATATCAATCCAAGATTATTTAAACTAAATTGAGTGCAGTGTATAGGATACTCTATATACTAAAATCTGTTTTTTCCAAACATTATGTAACTTGACAAACATAAATTTAATGAAATTTTGTTCATCGGTAGTGTGACAGTGAGGGACTTATTGAGTATTCTAAATTCATCAAACCCATTTCCTATTCTATGGCATTATAGTATTCTATGTAATTACTGTATCGAGTAAATGAAATTGTGTTTTTTCCCATATTGAATAGAATCATTAGAGAAGCGGAGATAAACCTACCTTGCCTTCTGTTCCGTTTTCTTTGTTGACACATTCATTCTTATTAGTTGAAATCATACATTTTGTATCTACTAAAACTGGATTTTTGCACGATTGCTTTCTTTTCATTGTATGTGGGGTGTTCCTGACATAAGAGTGACTCGATCATAACCATTTATACACCTTGACAACAGTTATATGTATTTTCAATAACCGCCGTGACCTCTATATCTCCGGTTGAACACTATACTTGAGTGTTTATTTCAGGAACGAAAACTCGCAGGAATAATAAATAGACGCAAATATTTGAACGAACGACGTAGTTCATAAGTAAACGATAGAAAACGGAGCAGTACTTAATGTATATGGCCTCTAAAATTGAAAAAAATTAACATTCGGGTCATTTAGAATGTCACCTCAACAACACAATTATTTAAAAACTTCTAACAGTCGTAATCAGCAAAATCCCGCTCCGTGTCAAACTCATACCCCTACTTCTCCACCTTAACGGCCTTCATTGGGGCCGTGGATGACGATGTCTCATCGCTGGGGGACTTCCTTTTAGGTGGGGGAGTGTCATCGGTGTCCCTCGTGATGTCTACCACCTTGGAAGCAGTAACCACTGAGACGGAATCGGAATCCGACGCATCAAACCTGGGGTTTAAATTCTGCAAATTACACCAAAAAGTAGGTGAGAACCATTCTTTGTGATTGATAAACAAAGAATAGTGAAAGTTGTCTAACACCCTTACAAATTTTACCACTGAACAAAGACACTATTTTGAGACCCAGTATCTGAGCTCTTACTTATTCCACTAATTTAACCAATGTTACGAATTCAAACACAAATCAACATTCTGATGAAAAAATAAATACCTGCGAAACAATTTCGGAACTCTTCCGTCCCATAACGGGAAAGGAACTCTCAGGGGTGTCTTCAATCAAAAGGACCTGTTGATTGTTCTCTATTGGGCTCACCTAAATTTTATGAGTGTGTAGTATTAGTTTCGTAAGACTGTCAAATGTCATCAAGCTAGATGTCGGACCATGACATTCCATATGTTTTAGACACTGACCCAACATACCTCAGAATCCCACTTAACTATGTAGTCGTTAATTAGCCGGATATCCTCTCGAGACATTCTTCACACGATCTAACGTGGAAACCTCCCGCCTTCCTTATCGCTCCGCTGGATCCTAATAGCGCTTCTTTCCCAATCAGACCAGTAACAACTGAAGGTAGGAAGTCCCTAGCAGGGTCCTGATGAGACACAATGGTGAGGTAAGGCAGTGCTGGGGTGATTAGCAAAAACAACACCCAATCCATATATTTATTGAACAAAACAGACCAAAACAATCTAATACATGTTGTAATGAAATACGTGGAACCATTTTTCTCTAAACCTCGGATATTTTATGTTTTGATCAATATATCGATATTATAAAAACACCAAGAATTTATCTCATCATCAATTGTAGAGGTATATAGCATTTTTTGTCACATATGTATTATATCATGAAAGTCCCTTTAGTCATGAATATTATTGATAAATATATTTGCTGATTATTAATAACATCAGTAACGTAATACTCCTCAATTGTAAAAGTATATAGCAATGCTTGTTAAATAGGTGATATAGTTCTAGTAACCAGGTAAATTCAGGATTGTTGATCTTGAGAAACATACGATAGGATCGATGAGCTTTAAGTTTTGTAAAAATATATTTTTCATTGTCATTTTGTTTGCCTAAGTTACTGAACTGATTGGAACTCATGATTGTTGATCAAGAGTAGCATAGGAACCATGATTGTTGATCAACACATACGCACTAGGAGTTGCAAAAAATACATGATGTAATGAACTACCTGGAACCATGATTGATAAACCTCCTCGGCTGAGCGGCCAATCAGAACGCGTGCTGTGGTATCAAAAAGGACAGCAGTGATTGATTCCGTATCGTCAATCAGTAACACTTTAATAAAGAACCTTGAAAGGATGAGAGTTCAAAAGCAATCAGAATTAGCAATCGTTAAATATGTTAAGATCAATAAAAAAATATAAGGGAAATAGAATATACTTCCTAGTCACCCTATTGACATGTATGTTGCACCCAGGACAGTAGTAGAGGTCAGGTACGTCATCCTCTACGGAGCATTTTCGACCACAACGACAGGCCAAGTACCACCAGTCGACGTCGTCAAACACACATTGGATCTTGGCAATAGAGACAAACTCATTCACCTTTTATAACACTCGTGTTGTTAGCTAAATTGAAGAATTAAACCTTAAACGTTTCAATGCCAATACACTAAGGAAAACAACATAATCATCACATACGCTAATGAGAATGCTACGACTCAAACATTTTAAAAAATAAACTAAAACGTTGAACCTCAATTAAAGCCCTGCAGTCAGCTAATGTGTGCTTTTGATCCTTGCTGAGGAAGATTTGTTGAGCGCGAACCGCTACCCGTGCTGCTTGGAGTTACGGTCATAGGTGTTACTGGTGGCTCGCTTGTGTATTGTTTGTCGAGGAATATCGTCGAACATCAAATGTATATCAAACAGATAAAGACACGGGATTGTTTGACAAATAATACAAAATTTGAAATCAACGCAAAAATACCTCATCGCTTCACACACACGGACTGCACTGAATGTCGGGGTTGAACAAAGAACTTTGTTGTTCGCATTGTCGACTGAATAGATATACCACCTACACATGTAACAAAGTTAACACGGTGGTGAGATACAAATTGTTAACGAACATCGTGTGGACGTATGTTTCAGCATATCGTTAATCCTTATAACTCTGATCACATTACTAATTTGGTGACAACAATAGGGAATGGATTTACCTGGCCACGATGTAACTTTGGCAAACAAAATGACAACGACAAAGATTTGAAGCACATCCTGCTGCGATGAAGGTCTTTAGCTCGCGCATATTCTCCCCACAACGTCACACTGAATCGATAACTGCAACAAAATATTGAGTTCAACCCATACATGATATAATTTCCCAAATTAGTAATGGTGCGCGTATAAAAAGTTTAGCATTTATCATCAATAATATTATGTGCAAGCCAATGTAGGTAGATATATATTTATTACCCTCGATTATCCGTGTCCAAAGAGGAGCTTTGTGGTTTTTCCACCGTGGTATTGAGCTCCCTTTCCGACCAACCCCTAGTATCACACACCGCAACATCCGAAACAACATACAATGTTACACTATCTTATATATAGTATAAAATAAGTAATTGCTACTTAATGCCCAACATTTGTTACTAACCAACTAAGTAATTCCTGTTGAAATCCTTTTGGAAACACTCTTCCGGCGCAGTGAAACTGTAGGGCGGGACCGGGACTTCTCGGGGATCAGCAGGCCTTACCTCAGTATGATATTTTAGGTTCAGCTTATACTCATGCCTGGTGGCACGATATTCCCCATGATTCACAAAAACGACAAAGTTCGAAACACTGTATACAGATCCTTCGTCCACTGGATCACCGTGCTTGTATATGTAAGGCCTGTCGATATGGGCTTCAATCTTTGTGCCCTGTCAAACAACGACCACATGACAGGAAGTAAATCATTAATAACCCTATAAGTACCGAAACGGACGTGTCAGTCCTAGTTACTATAATTCTATTCAAAACATAAAAAACAGCAGCAGAAAAATATATGTAAAAATTGCAACAAAGTGCCTACTTAAAAATAACTGTTTGGCGTGTTTATGTTTGTTTTCGTAATACCAAATATAAGTGAAGACTAATTATCAATTTGTTTAGATCCATGAATAACATGGTCCTAAATAAACAATACATGGGCTTTAATTTTCTATATCATATAGAATCATGAGTATTAATAACAGAATACTTCCAATAGACTACTTTGTGGCATGTACTATTTTTTAAACTTTAGAAATCATTAGCAAATTACAGGAAAATGCCTCAATGATATATCTCCTTAGTTGAGAGTCAAGTTAAAAATTAATCTAACCCCTAAAAAAGGTTTCCATATGGAATAATGTACATATATTTTTTGATAATATACCTCTTTGTCGACTAATACCAGCTCCATGGAGACAGGTTTATTACCACCTCTGGAAGTGTATACGGGCCACTTCCTCAGGACTCTTACAATGATAGCGCAACTCTCCATGTCGGGAAAGAGATTTGCCACAGGCTGGGGGTTCTTGTGTGGGACGACCGCCAAATTGCGGGGGGATGTCATCTTGGCACGGTGTGGAACGACGGACAACGCACGTGAGGAAGACATATTGTCTTTTAGCAAATTATATTTCTTTGTACCTCTTGCTGATCAGGTATGAGTTTGGTGAATTTTATTGAATAGGAGAATGCACTTATATATAGAAGATGCATTATGTCTTGTTTGCTACAATTCAATCTGATTTAAAGTTTAGCAAAAAATTAGGACTGACATTAGGATCCACTAATTTGGGGATTTTGTTTATTGTGTTATAATTAACATTAAAAGGGTGTTTTATTAAGATCAATAAAAAAATCCTATCTGATTTTATTATTGAAAATCCTATCTGATTTTGCCTTTTTACATATTTTATATTTTGATCAATATATCAGATATTATAAAAAACACCAGTAACTTATCTCATCATCAATTGTAGAGGTATATAGCATTTTTTGTCACATATGTATTATATCATGAAAGTCCCTTTAGTCATGAATATTATTGATAAATATATTTGCTGATTATTAATAACATCAGTAACGTAATACTCATCAATTGTAAAAGTATATAGCAATGCTTGTTAAATAGGTGATATAGTTCTAGTAACTTTGTAAATTCAGGATTGTTGATCTTGAGAAACATACAGATAGGACTGTCAGTTTAAGTTTTGTAAAAATATATTTTTTCATTGTCATTTTGTTTGCCAAAGTTACTGAACTGATTGGAACTTCATGATTGTTGATCAAGAGTAGCATACAGATAGGACAGACAGTTAAAGTTTTGGAAATGTCACCTTTATGTCTATAAATAATAGAACCTCTTTTAGATTAGAGAAATCTGCTTGATATAAATTCATGAATGTTGATGAAGAGTAATATACAGATAGCAATATTCGAAGCGGAGAAGACTAATATGGCTGCAGCCATATTCAATATTGTCACAGAGAAGTGCGTGATGTGTATATGGGACCAGATCGAACCGGTATGTATTGGCCAAAGAAGGAGAAGACTAATTTAGCTGCAGGAACTGAGCCTGCGGTTTCCACGTTCGAACAATTATGCGCTGAATGTGGATTTCCTTCACAATCTACCTCTTTTTGTGTCTGTCAACTGTGTATTTTGAAATAGTTTTTTTTGGTTTCCAGAATTTAAATCCAAAGTATTTTTTGAGATCCAATATTTTGGGGGTTTTGGTTATTGTGTTATAATTAGTATTAAAAGGCTTGTTATAAATCAGGAAGGAATTTATGTATTAACCGTTGATTTTAATTTTGAAACCGTTGAATGAATAATTTAAATGCATACGATTTATTGTTATAATTCAGGAAGGAATTTATGTATTAAACGTTGATTTTAATTTTGAAACCGTTGAATAAATAATTTAAATGCATACGATTCATTGTAATTAAAGGCCATAATGTAATTCAGTTAAAATCATTTGATTAAATGCATTTAAAGGCATACGAATCAATGCATTTAAAGGATTAAATTTTGAAACCGCAGGCTGAATGAATTATCATTTAAAGGCATATTTTTTTATTTATTCAGAAACCGAAACAGTATAAAATGATGTGGTGTGCCACGTATTTTCTTTGAGATGTGCGTGTCATTTTTTCATTGGTCCTACGTGGACGCTGACGTGTCAAACTCCTGAATTAATATAGTTATGATATATATATATATATATATATATATATATATATATATATATATATATATATATATATATATATATATATATGATTCAACTAGTGTGTATGACCCGGCGAATTAGACATTTTCTTTGTCGAATGTAAATAAATAATCTGAATTTTGAAATTTATGGATAATGATAATTATATAATATATTTTTTTAAGCAAATTATAATATATATATATATATATTGATAATTATTAAAATACTTTGGTATGACCAAGGATATTATTGTGTGTGTATATATATATCTATATATATATATATATATATATATATATATATATATATATATATATATATATATATATATATCTATATCTATATCTATTTATATATAATACATTCACGAATATATTCTCTTATGACTAAGCTTAAAAATAAAATCTGATTGGTCCACAATGTGCCAAAACAATCCTACGTGTCATGCCCACACAACCAGCACAACATTAAATTATTTTACTATCTATCAATACCATTAAATTAAATTTAATATTAAAAAAATTGAAATTAAAATTAATAATCATATTTATATGCATTAAACTCTATTTATTTACATTTATATGGAACGTTTGATTGTAATGGGATCAATTTTAGATCTCTATGTCCGTACTTGACACTGAAATGGGTCCAACTACATTTTCACATCAATTTTGAAGAAAAATATTTAAACCCTTTATAAAGTCTATATAACATAACGTAATTTCCTTGTAAAAAAAATACATAATGTAATTTCAATTAAAATTTGAATAGGAATAAAGACCATAACTTCAATTCTCACCTACTAAAAAATATCACAACCTTCTAAAATAGGATGCACGTTACTACTTAATTCAAATTGTATTTCGTTAACCATGAATCTCTCCTTAATTTTGTAATTACTATTTACTCTAAATTCATTTACGAGAACCATATTTTTTGGTAAAATCAATGAGCAACTTTTCTCACTTTATCTCCCATACCCTCTCATTCTCTCTTTCCCACCAACTTCATCTTCTTTCTCCTCCCTTTGCTCTTTATTCATCTTCTCGCCCAACAATCTTCTCTACTTTTATTGTGGTTGCAAAAATAAATTGACACACGAGTTTGTGCTCAAACACAACACCTTTGGAGCTTCTACTATAGAGATGGACCAGATTGAATCACGAGTAATAAACTCCTGCCCTATTTTAGCTTCTTCTTTTTTATTTTATTTTTTATTTCACTTTACAATTTACAATGACTCAACTTTCATTTGATTTTTTGGTCACAACTTTAAAGTTCCCATTTTTTCCCATTTATTGTGTCTGTCCTATTCAATGGTGGTTTTCCCACCTCTACACATAAAAAATTGAGCTTTTCTCATTTCTCACCCTTTTACATTCACAAATATGTTCTTGCATTGTCCTGTCCGAAAAAATTATACGGAGAAGAGAACGAACTCAGATGGAGGTAGGGATTTATCGCTATTCATATGTATCCGTTAATGTTATGCCTTGATTCAGGTGTTACTATTGGATTTTACTCCCCTCGATGACTTAAATATTCATGCCTTATTTACTACATTGTTAAGATGAGCTATTTTGTTTTTTTTGAAACCAAGATGAGTTATTTTTTATGTTGCTTATAATAAAATGTTTGGTCCCTTTGGGTTTCTTTCTTTCAATTCTTTACTTTTTACGTACTTTAGTTGTCTTTCAGGGTGTCTCTTTAATCATGCTCTTTTATGTGCCAATTCTTTAACCTATTTTAGATTTTATGATATTTGATTTTTAAGTGCTTCCTTAAAAAATCATTAACTTATATCATGTTTGATACATTTTGCTTATATTGCATTGTATATTTGTAATTGATTTCACAGTTGTGAAGGAGATTTGTTCTTTTAACTCAGATATTTTTACTATCCTTCTAATCTTTGTTGTTTTCAACTCTAATAGGAACCAATGGCGACACTGAGACAAAATTTGCTACTTAAACATCTGCACAAAGTAGAATAAACAAATTAAGACAATATGCACAATAAAGAATAACCAAGCTCACACAAGTTGGTTTATTTAGTGTAGCGAATAACTACTGAAGAGCTTTTTGTCCCATGCGTAATTGAAGTAGGACTTTAATAGACCAAAAGGATTTAAAGAGTAGATTCTCAATTTGTGGATGTTATTTCTAATGCATAATGTATTATATGAACTAAGTATATCAAATGGCAGTGTTTGTTGTATTAAATCGTAGCTTCTGTAGTTTTTTTTTCATAAATAGACACAATTCCATTTGTTGTTTAAATTTTTGATAATCCTACTTTATTGGTATATTCAGATTTCCTCTTAATTGGTCCAAGACAATAATACAAAATTTCAGATTTTCTATATAGCAAATCTCGGTTAAACTTATTTTGTCTATTTTTTGTGGGTAATTTCACGGTAAAAAGAGTTAGTTACAAGCTTAGATCCCCGATGAGCTTTGCAACCTATTTATATATTAGTGAAAGTCCCTACTTTCCCTTGGCTATTTAGATATTTTCAAAAACAATGAGTCAGGGTTTTTGCTATCAGCTATTATCGCTTCACCTATGGATAGAATTTTTTTTGCTTATATTGTATCCTATACTATATTTTTTTCATGACACGTGTCACACTCTTAGCAATTTGAATAGTTTTAGGACACATGTCGCTTCCTCAGTTTCTTTATTGTATTTTATAAGTACATATACTTAAATTGATTAATTTTCTTTTGGGTCTTGACGTACGTGAAAAAAAAAAGAAAGATTTTAATTCACTTCTTCAATTTCTTTTTCTTTGCACACATAAATTTTATATATGTGTTTGTTATTTACATATATCTACTCACAATGCTAAACATTGAGGAACAAATATGTTTTTCTCCTTTTCAAAAAGAAAAAAGTGTGACTCCATTGATTGCTTACTCTATTTTCCAATACTTTGACAATATGTAACAGAATTTTAAGTTAAACTATTTCATCGTGATAATGCTTATTTGCTTACCGAGTTTAAATTTTATTTTTTAAAAATATTTTAGTATGAAAATTTAATATTTTATATATATATATATATATATATATATAATATTTAAAATTTCTTTTATATTTGTTCCTTCCATATTATTATGCTTTCCAATCTGTGTAAGATTTTACAATAAACAATTAAATTTGAATAAAATAAAATAAGAATTACTATGTATAGATACTTCATTTTGAAATTATATATATATAATAGAATATCTTTAATTAGGAAACTTTATAATCACACAAAAGTATATAAAAAAAAACAAAATCAATTAAAATAGATACTTAAGAAATTTTGACTAACTAATTCCCCATACAAATAAAACATACAATCACATGTTAATCGTGCCAATTGATAATAAAAAACAAATTACGTTCTAATGTATAATACAATAATAAACATGAACATAAAAAACATGTTTTTATGATATAATTTTTTTAAAAAAAAAGTATATTTTAAATTAAGATTATTTATACCCGCATCATCGCACGGTCATATACACACTAATATATATATATATATATATATATATATATATATATATATATATATATATATATATATATATATATATTGTAATTTATATAATTTTGATTAGTTAAAAAAGAATAAGCTTGTGTAGATTAACTTATGGTCTTAAAAAAAGTAATTTGTGGCTCGGTACTTATTTATTTAATTATATAACCTATACAAATTTGATTAAATGATTTGTAATATAACCCCAGATGTCACAAAAAAAATTGTAAAATTATATCAATATGTTGTCAATAAATTTAATCACGAATGCCATATAGACAAACTTAGTTTTTTAACAAAAAATTTGTAATATAATCTAAAAAATTTACATTAACGTGATTGTATAATTTGTATAATTACTAATCTATACTAATAGAGAGAATAACATTCGGTGAATAGAAATAAATTACTAATTAAAGTTAATAGAGCTTGATATTTATTAATTTAGCATGAATAAACAAATAGAGGTACAGAGGTATTAGCTTATTTATTATGAATTATTTTATTCAATTTAGAAAGTATGTAAGCAATAGGAGTGACAATTTCTACCCGCAAGTGGGAATCCCCGCAGGGACCGCCCCGAATGGGGCCCCGTGGGCGGGGGATTTTTCCCCGTGGGGATGGGGACGGGGGAGAAATTAATCAGCCAAAAGCACATATCAACAACAGAACCATAACTAATAGTGTGAAACTCTATACATAAGAAACTCTAACAAAGTAGACTCTTGATTATGGGAATAATTTGAGGGCCCGTTTGTTATGGATTAAAAAATAAGTGATTGTGTTGTAAAATTATTTAGAGATTAGTTTTTAAAGATTTTTAAGAAAATAAGTGATTGTGTTGTAAAATTATTTAGAGATTAATTTTTAAACATTCTGAAAATCACTTATTTTAAAAAAATCATTCTTAAAAAACCGCTTTTCATGAGAAGCTACTCAAAACAGCTTCTCATATGAAGCAGTTTTTAGATTATTTTCAGCTTTTCATTTTTTTAAGAATCTGTAACAAACGGACATGTCGTCATAAGTGATTATTTTTTTAAAAAAAGTTATTTTTTAAAAAAATAAGCTATAACAAACGGGCTCTGAAAGGGAATAATTGGGTTGCAGAAATAAAACAAAAGTTGAATATTTTTTTTTATATTTCGCATTGAGCTGCACATCCCATTTTTTTGGATCTGTAATTAAATTTGGTTCTGCAACGAATTGTTTGGATCTGTGTTTATGGGCATGAGTTATAACTGTTAACTGATTCTAATTCTAATATCCTTATTATTATTAGTCGTTTAATAATTAGCTCATTTTGCCTATTTTTTAGTTTTTTTTTTTGAGATTAAGCAAGTTTAGGTGAGTTGGGCTCCAGGCAGTGGCGGATCCAGGACCCCGGGGTCGGGGGGTTCAAATTTTTTAAATTCACAATTCGCTAAAAATATAATTCAAAACAACTATAATATCTTTAAATAAATAAATCATACATTTCATAATTGTCCTCTACGAGATTTCATATTCTGAAATCGTTGAATAATAAGCTCAGAGTCAATTTTATTGAATACATCACTCTCAATGTATGTCACTAGACGATGTTCATCCATGTATCCCCATTCGGTTTATCGCAACCTATTCTTCACAATATTCATAGCGAGAAAGCTCTTTCTACTGATTCTTTGTTACAACAAGCAAAACGATGCTGCTTTCAAAAGAAGATAAACCCGTGGATACACATTATGTCTTCCATTTTCAACCAACACCTCCGAAAGTTGTTGGATTCCATTCAAAGAAGCAAATTCAACACTCCTACGCATATCGATGATGTAACAGTCTAGTTGACGATCAAGCACTACTAACTGAGATGGAGAGAACTCATCTGGATAAAAACTTGAAAATTCTAACAACTTTGCCTTAACAAAAGCAGAGAACAATTTAGATGGATCCAAAGAAGCCAAACAAAGGAGCAATTGAGTATTAATCTCACCAAAACGGTCATTAAGTTGATACGGCCCTTTTTGCAAATAGGCTCTCCGTATCTTATCTTGATCGTTAGGATGATATGTTGCAATTTTTCTTCGCAATCCAGGATCCGACAGCAACTCATCTAAATTAACTTCCACACGTGACTCTCGTTGTTGTTGTGAGCTTGATCCACATTCATCAACTGATGACCTTGGTCTCTTTACTAAAAATTTATCCATTTGATGACCTAATTTAAATTCAAACACACTGTAGCGACCGAAAAATCCGGGAAAGGATTCTTCGAAGTTCGAAAGGAAGCCGCCACCAAATTTTAGTTTAAGGGCAAATTCGGAAAATCCCTTTAAGTTTTGGGACGAGGCCTTGTTAGGGTTCGGGAGTCGTTATGTGTGGGGAAGGTATTAGCACCCCACGACATCCTATTGTCTAATTAATTTAAGATTTATTTAATAATTACCCTTTTATTTGTAGAAAAATGACTTATTTAGATTTTTGTTTTTTAGTGCTTGACAAGAGTTGAGTCTTGCTCCTACGTACCTCCGGGTGCAATGGAGGAATCAAAGCTACGTAGTTCTTCCTGAAAAAGTTTGTGGGTTGGTGTTTTTTAGTGTAGGGGTCCTAGGATTCCTTGAACTGTACAGCTCACTGATTTCTAGAACGCTGACTAACCCGATTGTACAATCGACTTAATCCCCTACTTTTTGAAAATGATTTTAGAGTTTTTGAAAGAAAGCGGTTTGGTGTGAGGTGGGTCCGTTTTAGAATAGGTATTCTAGAACTCCTGAACTGTACAGCTCATTAATTCTAGAACGCTGACTAACCCGGTTGTACAACCGACTTAATACCCTATTTTTTTAGGAAAAATGGTTTATTCATGTTTATTAAGTTTTCAGGGTTACTGAACTGTACAGCCCATTGGCCCTAAAAAATGACTAACCCGGTTGTACAACCGACTTAGCCGTGTATTTAATTTCGCGAGAAAAATTATTTACGTTAAGTTTGAAAAAGAATTAAAAAGAAAAAAAACGGGGTGGAAATTGTAGATTGGGGTTTTATTAGTCGAAGGGGGTTGTATAATTAATAGTGGGTGTAAAAAGGAAGCCCAGTTCGCATAGGAGAGCCCAGAATGCGAAACTGGGCTTAAGTGAGGGAGGGGTGCGCGCATGAACAAAAGGGGTGTAAATAGTGTTCTGAAAAAAAAAAAAACAGGAAAATGCTATATGGGCCCAAACCTAAAAAAAACCCAAAAAGACCTAAACCTTTTCTTCTTCTCACAGCAGCTGCGCCGCAGCTCTCCAGCGAAGAGAGAGAGAGAGAGTTCCGGCGAGATTGTCGCCGGTTTCTGGGGAAAGAGGAGCGGATCGGCGGGGGAGAGAAGGAAGCTTGAACAGCGAGGGTTCGGTGAAGGAGAGAACGCCGGAGCCCCTTTTTCCGGCGAGTCTCACGGCGGTTAACTAAGGGTCTGTATTTTCGTTTTTTTTTCTTGTCCTCTCCTTCATTCCTCTTTATTCTACTGTTATTTAATTTCAGTCAGGGTTTTAAGAGTTATTTGGATGATGATATGTCAGAATGGGAATTTCTTTGAAATGCATCTTAGTAATTGAAACTTGAGATTTTGTAACCGTCCGTCCACTAGGAATCTAGCAATGAGTTCCTCCTCATCTGATAACAATAGCAGCGTACGCAAATCCTAACTTGTATTCTACTTCTAATTTTAATTTTTAGAAGGGAAAAAAATAAACTTTGGATTAAACGACTATGATTAAGCATATATGTTTTTTTGAACAGAATAGATCTAATGAGGTTTGCACATTAATATACTGATTTCAGAGACAAAACCTACCTTTACTCCAAATTTTTGAGTTGGTCTCCTTGTGTATGCGCTTGAATAATCAGAACCCATCGCAAATCGCTGCTTTGTATAGTTTGCTCGATCACTCTCGCTTCGTTCTTTAGATCTCAAAAAAAGCTTCAGAACCGTGTTTAGTGGATTAGGATTTCGATGTGAAACCCTAACCCTATTTTTGGGTGATTTTAGCAGTGGTTTTCTGCCTTGATTTCTGTGTCTTTTTACTGTGGACTGGCTGCTTATTTATATTAAAAACTTAGGGTTAGCATTTAATTACCTTTGACTGGGCTTTTGACTTTTGTAGATCTGGAATGTGGGCTTGCTAAGCAGTCTTGGAGAGCAAGAACGAACCCCTAAAGATTGCTGATGCTGCTCCTATTTTCTATTTCTTTGTTTTTTTTGGATTTGTATTTTTTGTATTTTTAATATTATCATTTTTGTATTTTGGACACTTTGGACAATTAGACACTTTTTTTAAAATGTAAATAAAATTAAATAGATTTTTTGATATATTTTTTGGACTATATATATGTATTTGCTCAAAATAAGGACGAAATAATAAAAATAGAAAAGAAGTCGGAATGATGAGCCAAATTGCGAGAAAACAACTCGAATAAACCCATTTGCAAGGAAACAACTCGGATGAACCCAACTAAGTTCGACTAGGCCTAAATACAAATATTCAACTAAAGAATGTGCGAAAAGATCGATCATTCGCGCACATTCTTAATTTAAATAACGACATTTCGACTTAATTGAACAGGTTAGTTGAGATTGGCTTAAGTGAGACACTTTCTTAATAATTCTCGTAATTTTGCGACTTCAGAACAAATAATAAAATAAACCAGAAAAAGAATACGGACAAACAAAATTGGGGTATAACACACACCAATATCCTTTTAGAATTAAGCTAATACTAATTGGGGACTAATACTAATTAGTAATTACCAAAATAATATATCAAAACAATTGGGATTTCAAATTTCCCCAAATTAGAAACTAAACACCTAAAATCAGAATTTAAACAATCAATTAGGGTTATCAAATTCCCCCAAATCAGAAATTAAACAATTAGGGTTTCCAATTTTCCCCAAATCAGAAATTTAACAACTAGGGTTTTCAAACAATCAAAGAAAAAACTATCCAAACAATCAAAGTAATGAACTACTATTATTACTAAATACTAACCTGGTTGGAGTTGGAGAGATTGAGTAGCGTGAGAGAGAGAGAGGTTGAAAACTTGAAATGAATGATAAATTGATAATAGATTGAATGCTGCTGACTGAGAGTAGCGTGAGAGAGAGATGTTAAAATGAGGAAAGAATGGAAAAAGAAAAGGGATGAATGAGGGAACTGGAATCTGCGTGAGCCGTGAGAGAGAGAGAGAGGTTGAATGAGAGTGTGTTTAGTTTTTTTTATTTTTTAGATAAGCACAGTGAGTGTGTTTAGTATTTGGGTAAGTGAAGTTTGGGTCTTTGATGTAAATGTGGGTGCAATATTTGGGCTATTGGTGCAAATGGGTGCAATACTTGGGCTATTGGTGCAATTTAAAAAATTCACTGGTGTCAAAAAAATATTTATATAAGGTGGTAAGTAGAATTTTTTTTTTTTGGTTCAACCAACCCCTCATGATAGTGTAGGTCCGCCCGACTCAGGGGCTCACTGCGAGAATCGAGAGCGGCAACGCTTCTTCTTTGACGCTCACGAGAGTACCTATTTTTTTAGTTCTGGTAATAACATTATTATTAGTAGCAGTTAGTGATTTTTTTTTGGTATTAGTTAGTGAGTTTTTAGTTTATGGGCATGCTTGTATGTGTTGTATGCGTCACAAGTCAACATATATTGTGGATTGCATTGATCAATTCATTTATGATTGTTTAATTTTGTAACTGAAAAAAAAAAACGGCACTTTATTTTTTATTTTTTATTTTAATGTGAAGCTGGACAGATTTTTGAACCATGTAAGCATATTTTAGATGCCACTTAATTATGAGGTGGACATTACATGTCAAATGAGATGGCCAAATGTGGTGATGACATATGTGAACAGGTTCTTTGGTCCACCTCTCATTTGTTTATAGTATAGATAGATAGATAGATTGGTAAGAATACTGCTCATATTTTATAGGATCCCTGAATTCAAATCTCATTATTGATGATGATAGAAGGAGCTTCTTTGGTAAATAATATGTAATGTCAAAGTGTTTTTTTTAACCGTGACAACCGTTCTATTTTCGATGAGCGTGAAACCCATTACATGTAATAATAGAAAGGGGAATATATAGAGATCGAGGAGGGGGTCGAGAAGACTAAAACACGTGCGAAGACAAGTTAGTTGAATCTAAAATAGGACTTGTCTATTGTGTTTTATATGATTAGCTATGTGGGAAGCTAATTTATCAGCACAGTTGTTACCTTCTCTAGCGATAAACTTATAAGCAAATGGTAAACTATGTTCCATTCAATTCTCCAAGAAAGTAACAAGAATTGATGAAAAATTAAAATCTCCAAGATTAAAAAAAAAAAACTTCAGGGACTCTAATTACTTATTTTCCATACATGTTTGTTTAAGTTTGGAATTATGATGAATGTAAGAAATGATAACTCTAATTACTTCTTCGTAAGTTCATGAACTATTTGAGAATTTCTAAACATGTCTCATAACTAAATAAAGTTGTAACTGGATATTTGAACTTGCTAATATTTTGCAATTGGCTTCATGCACGTTAAAGCTTGTAGATAATTTGTAATTAGGTATACACTTTTAAATAGTTTGTAATTAGGTCCTCATTCAAGGACTCGATTACAAATTGTTTAAATACTTGGGGATCTAGTCATAAAATATTTAAAAGTTGAGGAATCTCCGTTTAAAATTTAAATATTCATTGTATGCTTTTCTTTCTCACCCCAGTTTCTATAAAGAGTTTGAGAGGTTACTCAATCATGTGTTCAACTTAAATAAAAGTGATAATAGACCTAGTTCAAAGCTCTATTTTGACTCATAGAGAGCGCCACATCATAAGATATACCCTTTACGATGCATGGTAATGCCCCATAGGACTCTGAATTATCTGTTTATATTGGTGCGCTTGTATTTTGCTAGTTTAATTTTGTGCTAATCTTTTAATGTAAATGGACAATACCTATATACAATTCGTTCAATTTGGCTGTACAGATAATTTTTTTAGCAAATAGAAGAAATGAAGCCTCATTAAAATCTTCTGTTGGAAAGTAACATCAAGAAAGAAAAAAGAGAACTTCCCCCTAATTTTATTAAAAAAAAATAGAGAGAAAAAAAAAATGACAGAAGAGAGTCCAAGGAGAGAGTACTAGACCAATATCCTTGGCAAGAAAATAAAGCCAAAGCAGTAATAGGGAGACCCTAACTTCTGAAATCCCCCCTAAAACACTCTATCCTATGACAAATTATAAAAAGACTAACTTATAATATTCAGATCAAAAAGCGACGGAGACATAATATGCCCTTGAATTTTCTGGACGATTCCTCTTTGCAAAAATATCTAGAACTAAATTACAATAGTCGGATCGAAAGGAGACAGAGACGGAATTTTTCCTTGGATAGGTTTTATAGCCTACAATTTTTTGAACAAATTATTTTGTTGCCAAGATTCTTCTTTTGGGTCTTGGTCCCCACTAATTCGAGCTTATCATACTGCGCAAATGTTCCTTGTGCATCGGTAGCCATAGAATCAGCAACATCATCTAATACATCACCTCAAAGCTTTCCTAATATTCTCATGGAATCTAGCCTGGTAGTGGGAGCTTGAGAGGAGGACGAGTCAATAGGATCACTCTCACAACGTTTAGCAATATTTGTATCATTGACAATGTTGACGTTAGAGTGAACGGGGCGAACTTCAATATTACAACCACTAATAACATCAAAGAAAGGAGAGATCTTAACAATGTTATCTTGAGTTGCTGCTTGTGTGTTAGAGGTAGAAGCATTAGCCAACTTCTGAGTAGAGTTCAAAGATGGCTCATGCATCTGCGTAACCGTGGGCGACACTTGCTTACCCTCATCTGAAGAAAAAGAGTCATGGACATATGATCCTTCGATAGCCTAATCATCTCGAGGATCATTGTTGACGTCTTTAAGAGATTCCTTATTCACATAGGTTTGAACATGTATAACCTGAGCTTTTTCCTTGTAATTCACATTATTAGCAACCTTTAGTTTAGGAACATATATAGAAACATGGTTTGCCTGAGAAACATATTCTCGGATCTTTTTGCTCCTAATTCTTTTACACACTAGAGTGCATCATTCTATTGCAGTCACTAGTGTTATGACCAATAATTTGGTTTTAGCTAATATATTCAGTGGCAGACCTGTGTTGTATTCAGAGGGCTCAACTGAATCCCCTAAATAAAAATATTGTGTACTAATACTCTTATATAAAACGTTTTTGAATCCCCTGAAGTTTTAAGTTTGCACTAATATCCTTAAATTTGCACCCAATTTTTAATAAATTTGTCTTACTAATCTCCGTAATGGACAATTTATTAAACCTAAGAAAGTAATTTTACCGATATTATACATACTTTTACGGACTATTTTTTATTTTCATATACTTTAAGATTTAAATAGGAAATAGTGTGTAAACTTAGAGAATAATTTGGTGATTTATTCTTAAATATATAATTTTAGAGTTAGATAAGTTGATTTCTTAATTTAGTAAATTAAGTTACGATATTTTGAAAAACAATTAAACAATCCTAAAAATCAAATTTTTTGATAATGAATTTTTTTAACCCCCTAATCCATGTGTTGGGTCCGCCACCGAATATATTACAAATATAATTTTATCCCGGACTCATAATATTATCTTCCAATTGAACGAAAGTTCATTCTTAAGTTCGAAAGTCCTCTCCAAAAATGTTACAAAACTATAGGAAAAAGAATAATGCCAACTCTAGTTAGAGCGAGTCTAACTCATAAAAAAGGTTAAATTAATCATGTAATTTTGTTGTGATTGTAACCAACTAACCAATTTCGTTAGTTTAAGGAGAAGAAAAATTCTTTAGTCAAAAAAAGCAAAAGAGAATTAAAATCTCACATATCTTTGGCTACTACAAATAGTCAAATAAAGACACAAACATAGAAACTTGTATATTCGTCTACGCAATATGACTAACTAACAATAATTAAAAATAGATAGAATCAATGAGAAAAATTCATATTCGAGATTAGACTCTTCATTATTTTTATAATCGTAAGATAATAAAAGATTCATTACTTTTTTCTATTTTAATGATGCAAAAAAGCAACTGCACGCGTGTGAGCATAGCTTCAATGGAGTTACTGTAGACCATATTTCTAACCCATTGGGAGAGAGCAACATGGTTGCCGATTAGATAATGGTTAATTAACAATTCTTTGGGTTTTTTGCTTGTTTTTAATACTCCTCTTTAGAGCTGTCAAATAGGTCGGCTTGTTCAGCCTAGTCCGATCCAATAAGTCGAAATGCAAAAGAGTTAGATTAGGTCAGTTTTGTTGTCTACTTAGTTGTGTTTTTCATAGTCTAATCCAATTCCAAACACTGGATTAGTTCGGCCCAACCCAGAACACGAGCCATCGAGTCAGCCCGTTAAACTGAGTCAAAATTGACAGATCTATCCTTCTTAATGAGAGAGACTATATTTGTGAATGACAACATGGGCCGCGGAGGGTTTCTAGCCCTCTACTAAATAGTTCAGGTCCGCAGCGTTAAAGGAGTAACAAGTGTATGTTTTATTTTTGACCGGCCATTAACATAACTAGCTACTAATATTTATTGTGTAAAAAAAAAACTACTAATATTTATCATTAAAAACAAAAACATGGGTGGAGGATCCATCTTATTTCTTGGTTTATTTTAGGGATGGGGCTTAGCCCTAATAAGTTGTTAATTATCAATTAAACAAATAAAGGTTTTTGTATAGATTGATTAAGAAGCTTAACGAGGACCGCTGCTTTATTCCAAAAGAATCCTCTATATATGTCGGCACACCATCAGGGACATAAGTAAAACGTTAATGATATATTATTCTTAATTATTCCTTATTTACAATTGATTTTGTAGAGTTTATGGCTTAGGACTTTAGTCGATGTGTTAGAGTGCTCGTAGCACTTGATAGCACTTAGTTGTGGTGCTGATAGCACCTGTCGAAACACTTGTTGTCGAAGCACTTGTTGTCGAAGCACTTGCTGTCGAAGTACTTGTTGTGCTGTCGAAGTCGAAGCACATGTTTTGTCGATTAATTCTGTTAGCTGTCTGTTATAGGTAGTTAGGATAGTTACACCTTGTAACTGTTTGTACAGCTCTCCAATGTACCTATATATACTCTTGTATGCTAAACAGAATTAAGATAGGCTTTGAGAATAATACATTCAATTTCCAAAGATCTCTCACTCTCTCTCTCTCTCTCTCTCTCTTCGACTTACTCTCTCTCGAATTTACTTAACTGTTTTGTCCTGAATTCTTGAGTTTTGAGGATTGTTTCATAACAATTGGTATCAGTAGCATTAGGTTCGTGTTGCTTGGGCAAAGACGAAGGTTGGCGTGTGATCCTTGAAGAAAATTCAAGAATGGGATCTGTGAAATTCGAAGTGGAGAAATTCACAGGGAAAAATGACTTTAGCTTATGGCGTATGAAGATGAGAGCTTTCTTGGTGCAACAAGGCATTGAGAAAGCACTTGCAGGTGAGACAAAGTTACTTGATACACTATCAGAGGAGAAGAAGCAAGATATGCTTGAAAGAGCATATAGTGCTTTGATTCTGTCATTGGGAGATAAGGTGTTGAGGGAAGTCTCGAAGGAGAAAACTGCAGCAGGTATATGGCTCAAATTGGAGAACCTATATATGACCACATCTTTGGCCAATAGGTTGTATTTGAAGCAGAAATTGTTTACTTTCAAGATGGCACCGGGAAGGAAATTGGAGGATCATATTGATGATTTCAACAAAGTGATTCTTGATCTTGAAAACATTGAGATCAAGGTAGAAGATGAGGATCAAGCACTCCTATTACTCAAGTCACTGTCAAATGAGTATAGGAATCTTGCAGACACACTCATCTATGGCAGAGACACTCTATCACTTGAAGAGGTTCAGAATGCCTTGTTCTCGAAGGAACTCACAAGGAGGTCAGAAAATGTTGATGATCAACAGGCTGAAGCACTAAATGTGAGAGGAAGAACTGAGAAAAGGGACTTCAAGGGAAAGCAAAATTCGAGGTCTAAGTCAAGGGAATTCAAGAAAAGGGCCTGCTTCATTTGTAAGAGTGAAGATCATCTCAAGAAAGACTGCCCAGACTTCAAGAAGAAGAAGAAGGGTGGAGATCACAAAGGGCATCATGGTGATGCAGATGTGGTTTCAGAAGGTTATGAGAGTGCTGAGGTGATGTGTGTGACTGAGGTAAATTGCAATTGTCCAAAGAACAGAAAACATGAGGTTTTTTCTTGGCTTGATGACATAGGCATACACAGCTATGTTAGAGCAGAGGTATTGTGTATTTCTAATGTGAAATTGTATCTCCAGTGGATCCTCGACACTGGTTGTACATTTCACATGTGTCATATGAGGGAATGGTTCTTTACATTCACTCAAATTCATGGTGGACAAGTGCTATTGGGGAACAATCAGACATGTAGAGTGCAGGGAATTGGATCTATCAAGTTCAAGATGGTTGATGGGTGTATCAAGGTGCTGCAAGGTGTTAGATATGTGCCTGATTTAAAGAGGAATTTGATTTCTCTTGCAATGCTTGATTCACAAGGTTTTGAATACAAAGGAGGAGGTGGAGTCATCAAGGTAATAAGGGGATCAATGGTAATGATGAAGGGTGAATTGGTGAATGGTCTCTACAAGTTGTTGGGGAGTGCTCTAGAGGGAGCATCTAACAATGTTGCTAGTGCTGAAATCACCAAGTGTAGCCTGTGGCATAGGAGATTGGGGCGTGTCAGTGAGAAGGGACTCAAGGAATTAAGCAAACAGAAATTGTTAGGTGATGATTCTATCAGTTCACTATATTTCTGTGAGTTGTGTATCCTTGGCAAGGCAAAGAAATTGAAGTTCAACACTCGCTACTCAACACCGCACCAAAGGGATATTGGACTACATTCACAGTGATCTTTGGGGGCCAGCTCGTGTTCAATCTCACCAAGGATCCAGGTACTTCATGACTCTCATAGATGACCACTCGAGGAAGGTATGGGTTTACATGCTTAAACTTAAGAGCGATGCATTTGAAAAATTTAAAGAATGGTGTACTCTAGTCGAAAATCAAACTGGTAGGAAGATTAAGAAGTTAAGGCTGATAATGGACTAGAGTTTTGTTCTTATGAGTTTAATCAATTTTGTAAAATGAAAGGAATTGATAGGCATAAGACAGTTAGTGGTACACCCCAGCAAAATGGATTGGCAGAAAGAATGAATAGAACTATCATGGAAAGGGTTAGATGTATGATGTTGAATGCTAACTTGATTCATCATTTTTGGGCTGAGACTGTATCTACTGTTGTATATTTGATAAATAGATTCCCCTCATCAACTATCGAAATGAAAACACCTGAGGAGGTGTGGTCAGGGCATCCACCAGATCTGTTGAATTTGAAAATATATGGTTGTGTTGCTTATGCACATGTCAAACAAGGTAAACTTGATCCAAGGGCTGTGAAATGTATGTTTCTGGGGTACCCTGCAGGGGTCAAAGGCTATAGATTGTGGTGTGTAGATAAGCAACTACCGAAGATCATCATTAGCAGAAATGTTGTGTTTAGAGAACATGAAATGTACTACACTGAGAAGGTGGTCGAAAAGAAGCAAATTGAGCAGAATAATGATGATATTGTTGAGTTTGAGGTGGAGCCATTGCTACAACAGGTATATGCTATCACATCACCTGATGTAGCACCAGTTCAGTCAGGAAGTGAAGAAGCCATATAGATGATCAAGATGATCTGCAGGACTATCTTCTAGCTAGAGACAGAACTAGAAGGACTATTAGACCACCTGAGAGACTTGGCCATGCTGAGATGGTTGCTTTTGCTTTAAATGTGGCTGAAGAGGTTGATAGTGAAGAGCCAGCTAGTTACAAAGATGTTATGAATAGCAAATCAGTAAATGAGTGGTATGCAGCTATGTTAGATGAGATGCAGTCACATCAGAAGAACAAGACCTGGATTTTGGTAGATAGACCAAAAGGGAAGAAGCTTGTTGTGTGCAGATGACTATTCAAGGTGAAAGAGGAAATTCCTGGGGTAACTAAGGCTAAGTTCAAGGCAAGGCTCGTGGCTCGAGGCTTCACTCAAAGGGAAGGTATAGACTATCATGAGGTGTTCTCACCAGTGGTAAAGCATACTTCTATTAGAATGATCTTATCACTTGTTGCACAAGAAAACTTGGAACTTGAACAGTTGGATGTAAAGACTGATTTCCTTCATGGAGAGCTAGATGAGCAAATTTACATGGCACAACCAGAAGGTTTTGTGAAGAAGGGTGATGAGGGGAAGGTATGTTTGCTGAAGAAGTCTCTATACGGTTTAAAACAGTCCCCAAGACAGTGGTATATGAGGTTTGACAGTTTTATGGTGAAGAATGGCTTCAATAGGTGCAAATCAGATAATTGTGTCTATTAGAGGAAGATCGATGATGAAGAAATTGTCTACTTGTTGCTCTATGTTGATGACATGCTTGTAGCATGTAAGAGCAAAGTAGAAATCAAGAGGGTGAAGCAAATGCTAGAGAATGAGTTTGAAATGAAGGATGTGGGTGCTGCTAGAAAGATACTAGGAATGCAGATTGCTAGAGACAGAGATGCAGGGTTTCTTACTCTTAGTCAAAATGACTACATAATGAAGGTATTGAAGAGGTTCAATATGGATCAATCTAAGCCTGTTGCTACCCCCTTGGCTCAACATTTTATGTTGTCACTAGATGACATACCTAAGACTGATGAAGAGAAGAAATATATGGAAAGTGTTCCATATGCTAGTGCTGTGGGATCACTCGTGTATGCTATGATATGTACTAGGCCTGATTTGGCTTATGCTATGAGTATTGTAAGTAGATATATGGGAAAGCCTGGCAAGCAGCATTGGGAGGCAATGAAATGGGATTCTCAGATATGTGAAGAAGACAAGTGATGTGGGATTGCATTTTCAGAGACATGCTGGCAGCATCTCTGGTGTCACGGGTTTTGTGGACTCAGATTATGCAAGATGCCTAGATACTAGAAGGTCACTAACTAGGTTTGCTTTCAAGTTTTGTGGAAACACAGTTAGCTGGAAATGTAATTTGCAACATGTGGTCTCATTATCTACAACTGAGGCTGAATTTATGGCTGTAACAGAAGCTATTAAGGAATCTATATGGATGAAGGCTATGGCCTTGCATTTGGGTGGAAAACAATCTGCATCAATGGTGTTTTGTGGATACAAAGTGGCATTCACTTGGCTAAGAACCAAGTGTACCATGAAAGGACTAAACACATTGATGTGAGGTGCATTTTGTAAGTAGAGAAATCATTGCAACGGGAGAGGCGTGCCTCGAGAAGATTGGTCTTGAAGACAACCTGGCGATATGATGACCAAGTCACTACACGGGAAGAAGTTTCAACATTGCACGGAATTTTGGGAATTGGCCCTGTCTAAAGCTAAGCCAAGGTGGAGAATTGTAGAGTTTATGGCTTAGGACTTTAGTCGATGTGTTAGAGTGCTCGTAGCACTTGATAGCACTTAGTTGTGGTGCTGATAGCACCTGTCGAAGCACTTGTTGTCGAAGCACTTGTTGTCGAAGTCGAAGCACATGTTTTGTCGATTAATTCTGTTAGCTGTCTGTTATAGGTAGTTAGGATAGTTACACCTTGTAACTGTTTGTACAGCTCTATAATGTACCTATATATACTCTTGTATGCTAAACATAATTAAGATACGCTTTGAGAATAATACATTCAATTTCCAAAGATCTCTCTCTCTCTCTTCGACTTACTCTCTCTCGAATTTACTTAACTGTTTTGTCCTGAATTCTTGAGTTTTGAGGATTGTTTCATAACAGATTTATATTTTAAAAAGACAAGTATATATAAATCAATTGCAAAGAATTTCATAAATGGATTATGAGATATTATTCGGTGAGAATAAACGCCGACCCAACTTGACAAAACGTTTTTTTTTTAATTAAGACCAATCGTATATATGTTCAATGAACATATATACGACCTTGTAATTTTTCCCATCGTATATACCCCCACAAGGCGTATATACGATTGATGTCACTGAAGACCAATCGTATATACGCCTTGTAGGGGTATATACGATAGCCAAAATTACACATCATATATACAACCTCAAATGGTATATGCGATGGTGTATATACGATTTGGGGGTGTATATACGATCCCTATATTTATTTTTTTGTTTTTCTTATTCAAATAAAAATTAATTAAATTATTTAGTGTGTAGTTCGTTAACACGTGACGATGTTATACGTCGAACGAATAATTTAGGCTAAAAAATCAGTTTTCGGGCTACTTACTCTGATTGTAATGAAACCACCGCCATTAAATCCGAAAAAAATCAACGAGCATGACTCCCTTAAAAAAGACAATTCTTACGGGACTACGGCCTTATAATCCCAACATCGTTTACTATTTTTTAGTAATTTTTTTAATTTTCAATAGTCTCCAAAAAATCTAAAAAAAATTGCATAGACTTATTTTGGTTTTGTTAGATTTTTAGTGGTATTTTTATAATTTTTTTGATTAGTTTTGACTCTTTAACGAATTTTTAGTAGCTTTTTTAAATTATTTTTTTTTGAAAATTAAAACAAATAAAATAGTCATCGTATATACCCTTGGTGGGACATATATACGATGTTCATTTTTAACGCATATCGTATGTACCCCCTCAAAGTGTATATACGATATACTTAAAACGTATCAATCGTATATACGCACAATGACCATATATACGATGCCTAAAAATTAACATATATATGTCAAAAAAAAAACGTTTACTGAATGACATTTTGGGGTTTCACTTTATTGTGGTGGTTGTTTGTTGGGTATCGGAATCCAAATTACTTGGCATAAGCATTTTTTTGTTGACAAAACTTGGCATAAGCTGATAGGTCCAAGTGTTAAACATTTTTCACATAAGTTTAATAATAAATTTTAGGCACGAGATCTTGAATAAAGAAGAAAAAAAAGCTGAAATTTGGGAATTAAATGTCAAGGTGATTCATATGATTAAATAAGAGATCTTCATATTAATTAGGGAATTTAAATACCAAAGAGATTCATATGTTTTTAATTTAAGTAAATTACATTCTCCTCCTCTAATTACAATGCCCTCTCCTCATATGTTAAAATCTACATTCCCCTCCCTTGAGAAATAAAAATCTAGAGTAAATTATACTCCCCTCCCCTAAGAGATGTTTGAATTACTATCATTCTTCTCCCTAACTTTTAAATAGTCATATTTTTTTGGCTTTAGTAATTTTTTCAATATTTTAATTTTACTTTTCTATGTTTAATATTTCATAATAGGATTTAAAACTATATATATATTAATGATATATTATTTTTAAAAAAATTGGGGAAGGGAAAAAATTTATTAATCAAAGACTAATGGTCATTTTACAACTGTCTGAGGGGATTTGAATTCAGCAATTAGGGATAAAAGACTAAGCTCTTGAGCTAACATCTCAAGTGTTATATATTATATATTAATGATATTGTGAATCAAAAATAGAGAAAAATATTAATACAAATTTTGAATATATTAAAATGGACTTTTAATACTCTTTTCTTCGCACTTCTTGTGTTGGACTTTTGTTGTTAGATTATTAGACATTTAAAAAAAATTATTAACGGAGGAAAGTGTATATTTTAAAATAAGAGATGGGAGAAATGTAATTCAAGTTTCTCTCAAGGAGGGGTGTGTAATTTTTTTTTAATATGTTGTGCACAAGAGGGGATAGGAGTGTATATTTTAACACAAGAGGGGAGTGAAGTGGAATTCAAGCTTCTTTTAGGGGAGGGGAGTGTAAATGCAACATTTTTAATCATACAAAATTATATTAAGTTTTTAAGAATTAAGAATAAAGACCCATATTTTACTTGAGTTCGACACTAGGTCTTACGAATTTTATCACTTACAATGACCTGGTACACTTGTTGTGATCTAGTCGGTCAATCTCTCTCTCTCTCTCATCTAATACTTATAATGACTTCATATATAAAAAATTTGGATCTAAAAGTTATAACAAGTGGTGGAGCTACACTGTTTTTATGCGGTGGTAAAATACAAAAGTAATGTTTTATATCTAAATAAAACATCAATAAAAGAGAACAAAAATATGAATTATCCATGATTTTGAGGAATCAATGGTGCAAATAAAAGGTACGAGGTCAAAAACTAGTCAAATTAAGACAATTGGAGAACAAAAATTGTCAAAAGTAAAATAAATGGACCAAAATTACCAAGTTGACAAAAATCACCATATTTGTTTGAACTAATAATAGACTAATAGACCTAAACTAATGGACTTGTTGTTTTTCTTTTATCTTCTTCAACTAATAAACTTAGTTGGGGTAGCTAAATAATATATTATTGGGATAACTAAATATAATATACACCTACTTATTCAAATACATATATTATTTTTGGAATAGCCAAGACTACCCCATTCATACACAAGGAACCACCCTTGGTGACAACATTTGGAAAGTTGAGGCTACATTTCAGCTCCTTGAACCCAAATACTGTCTTCAGGAAGTTTCAAGAAAACAAGTTGGAACTATGAATGCTAACTAAGAAATTTACATTAATAAGAGGAACACCACATTGGTTGTTTCTTCCACAAAAGACGAAGATGATAATCATTAGGAATCCAACTAGACGAGTTTCAAGAAGATCGCTTGAACTTACATGTGAGAAAAGTTAGAAAGTTTATGGAAAATGAAATAGCACGAGCTTCAAACATCGGGAAAAGAACGTGAAACGAGTTCGAATCTCTTGTCTACATAAAAAAATTACGAATAAAAATCCCACAAGAAAGAAAATAAATTTACATGAATAAGAGGAACACGACATTGATTGTTTCTTCCACAAAGACAAAGATGATAATCATTAGGAATTCAACTATGCGAGTTTCAAGAAAATCGCTTGAACTTACATGTGAAAAATGTTGGAAAGTTTACGCAAAATGAAATAGTATGAGCTTCGAACATGGGGAAAAGAACATGAAACACGTTCGAATGTCTCGTCTACATAATAAAATAGAGAGAATATGAATAAAAAACTCGCAAGAAAGAAAATAAATTTCCTGAATACGAGGAATACAACATTGGTTGTTTCTTCCACAAAACACAAAGATGATAATCACTAGTAATCCAACTACGCGAAAGAACGTGAAAGTTCCAATTTTTATAATTTGATACGTATTTCCAAATTTTAGTGATTGTAATCGCATGTTCTTTTTTGGAAATGTCAAATTCACGCTTTTAAATATCGCCACAAATGTTACAACACACATCCAAATTGGGAATGGATTGTCTGACTTTTCCTAATTTTAGTAATTTCCCATTACTTGTAAAATGTTTGACATAACAATACTATGAGCCCAAAATTTGTGCTAGATGACATGCCAACATTCAAGTTAGTTATGTCTATTTTAAATGGCTAGAGAAAAAGTAGACCAACTTTCAAGTTAGTTATGTCTATTTTAAATGGCTAGAGAAAAAGTAGTCGGGTACCTAAAAAGTAATCAATTACTCTTTGGAGTTTTAACCTTACATTTTTTGTTTTAGTAAATTGGAACCACTTAACAACTTAAAATACACAAAATACACATGAGAATTCAGAAGCTTTGTTGTCGATCAAAAAGAATATTGGGAGAGCCAATTGATTCACTTATTGATTGGAAATCAACTTATAGAGCTTCATTGCATCGTTTTATACTATGGTTAGTGATATGTACCTTGGTTGGGATAGGGTCGATCCAAGTTCAATAGCTTGTAGCCCCCTCGAGTTGGACCTCAGAGCCAACGCCGGGGGTGGTACGTGAAAAGTCACGCCGACGCTCAAGTCAGTTTGAGAGGATTTCAGAGTGAAGTAGGGAATGAATAGTGTACCTTTTTCCGTAGGGTGGACTCGTATTTATAGATGTAAGGTGTGTTCTGGAACGTTGGATCTATAGAGCCTATCCATGTCATTGATGTCTGAGTGGCACGGATCGCAGACAAGAGTTCCCTTGCGGTGCTGAGTAGCTCTGGAGTTAGACTCAAGCGAGTGGGCCGATCCACGGCCCAAAGCTGGACTAGGGCCTCATGGCCCAGCTCAGAACATATTGTGTCATGGTTTGATTTATTTAAGTCATTCATTTCTGATTTGAAATTTTTTTTGATCATTTCCCAAAGTTGTGATAGGTTTTAGCTTCCTCGATGGTTTTGAGATTTTGAAAGTGGAAACTCAAAGTGTACAAAAGCCGGTAATATTTTTTGCTTGGTGTGTGTATGCTTGTAATTGATGTTGAAGCACACTTAGTATTTGATGTTTGGAGGTGAATGGATTAAGATTAATTCCTTGCATGCAATTTTCTAATTCCTATCTCTTTACAATTTTATAATTTTGGTTGTTGTGTTTACTTTGCAAGTGACTCATTAGGGAACAAGCGAAGTTAGGAGAGTTACAATTAATGGACACATTGACTCATGATCATGACACTTAAAAATTAAATAAAAAATTATTCACACACATAATAAACCATAAGTGTTCTAGGAAACAATTTCACAAATGAAAACCTTAGTAATAAAGTGTTGAGATGTCTAAGCATGCAATGATATCCCAACATGACATTAAAGTGACGACATTTGTAGAGTTGAGTCATCTCAGCTCCCAGGGCCGTGTACATACATTTTGGAGGCCTAAGGCTTAGGCAATTGCCTTGATAGCCTTGCAGGTTACACGGCCCTATCAACTCCCTAAACCTGACTACTCTCTTAAAGAAGCTTCAAGAACACAAGCTGGAACACTACTAGATGCTAATTAATAAATTTACATGAATAAAAGGAGCACAACATTGGTTGTTTCTTCCACAAAAAAACAAAGATGATGTCAATTAAGAATTCAACTACGCGGATTTCAAGAACAACACTTGAACTTAATTACAAGTGAGAAAAGTTGGAAAGTTTATGAAGAAATGATATAGAACCAACTTCAAACATGGAAAAAGAACATGAAGAAAGTGCAACAACAAACCCTAGTTACTACGGATGTGAAAATCTGGGACACATCATGTTTGAATGTCTCGTCTACATCAAAATGAAAGAGAATACAAATAAGAATCTCGAATGACAATAAAAATAAAATAACAAACCCTATATTAAATTATTAATTGAGATGACAATGTGAGATCCACAAGTACTTATCACGATCAAGATGATTGATAAAACAATATTTTATTGAGGATAAACCATCAGAATGATGATGAGGTTAGTGGTGACAAATCCACTTTATGTTATGCCTATGGTAAATTTAGTCAGGCTTTTGAAGAGTTACATCCTAAAATCTAATGCGGCTTGGCGGTAACTCCCGCCGATGCTCGCAAGTTTTTTTATTTTTTTGTTTTTTTTTTTTTTTGTCTTTTCTTCTTTTCTTTTTTTGTCTTTTCTGTTTTTGTCACTTTTTTTCTCTTTTTTATCTTTTATATTTTAATGTTTAGTCTTTTTTTTTTGATATATTTTTGTGTAAATCAATGTATCCTCTACAATTTATCAATATACCTCTCATTTTGTACCACTGTTTACTAATATACCCCCACTATATATTTTTGGACCGACATACCCTTGACAATTTTTTTTTCTCTAACACTCTTTCTTTTTATTATTATCAAAATGTCTTCACGCATTTTGTGACTGCATGTTACCAATATTCCTCACTCTATCCGAGAACTATTAATACACAATCGTTGACTTCCCCCACTCTTCGATTTTTTTTTCTCTTATATTTTAAGGAGTGATTTACTGTCTCGAAAATTTTTAGATACTTAAATATGTAAATTTTGTTCTTCAATAATCGATTCGGTAAAAAAAATTCATTTTGGTCATTTTGCACCAACGGGTATTAAATCTTTTCTTTAATTGTTTTTTTTATTTTTATCTTTCTTTAATATTCGAGTACATGCAGTGTTGCTGCATTGACTTCCGTATGGGAATTTCAGCCACATTTACAATAGAACTTTCATCATCTTCTTTCAACGAGACATACAGTGACATTTACAATAAAACCTCCATATTCTTTTTCAACTTTGTATAACTGCTCCTATGGAGAACGTGTGAGTCACGGTGTGACGCTGGGTCGGGTTTGGTGAACCAACTGGTCGCTCCTCTAGGGCTTGGCGCTACTCCCGCCAATGCTCGCAATTTTTTTTTCTTCTTTCCTTTTTTTTTTTGTTTTGTCTTTTCTTTTTTTCTTTTTTTTTCTGTTTTTGGTCACTTTTATTTTCCCTTTTTTATCTTTTATATTTTAATGTTTAGTCATTTTTTTTGATATATTTTTGTGTAAATCAAGGTATCCTCCACAATTTACCAATATACCCCTCATTTTGTACCACTGTTTACCAATATACCCCCACTATATATTTTTGGACCAAAATACCCTTGACAAATTTTTTTTCTCCAACACTCTTTCTTTTTATTATTATCAAAATGTACCCCGTATTTTGTACCCCACTGTTTACCAATATACCCCCACTCTATCCGAGAACTATTAATACACAATCGTTGACTTCCCCTCTCTTGATTTTTTTTTCTCTTATATTTTAAGGAGTGATTTACTGTCTCGAAAATTTTTAGATACTTAAATATGTAAATTTTGTTCTTCAATAATCGATCCCGCATTTTGTACCCCACTGTTTACCAATATACCCCCACTCTATCCGAGAACTATTAATACACAATCGTTGACTTCCCCCCACTCTTCAATTTTTTTCTTCTCTTATATTTTAAGGAGTGATTTATTGTCTCAAAATTTTTAGATACTTAAATATGTAAATTTTGTTCTTCAATAATCGATTCGGTAAAAAAAATTCATTTTGGTCATTTTGCACCAACGGGTATTAAATCTTTTCTTTAATTGGTTTTTATTTTTATATTTCTTTAATATTCGAGTACATGCGGTGTTCTTTGCATTGACTCCGTGTGGGAGTTTCAATGCACATTTACAATAGAACATTCATCATATTCTTTCTTTAATATTCGAGTACATGCGGTGTTCTTTGCATTGACTCAGTATAAATTTCAAATACATTTACAATAGAACTTTCATCATCTTCTTTCAACGAGACATACAGTGACATTTACAATAAAACCTCCATATTCTTTTTCAACTTTCTATAACTGCTCCTATGGAGAACTTGTGACGCTGGGTCGGGGTTTGGTGAACCAACCGGTCGCTCCTCTAGGGCTTGGCGCTACTCCCGCCGATGCTCGCAATTTTTTTTTCTTCTTTCCTTTTTTTTTGTTTTGTCTTTTTTTTTTTCTTGTTTTTGGTCACTTTTTTTCCCTTTTTTATCTTTTATATTTTAATGTTTAGTCATTTTTTTTGATATATTTTTGTGTAAATCAAGGTATCCTCCACAATTTACCAATATACCCGTCATTTTGTACCACTGTTTACCAATATACCCCCACTATATATTTTTGGATCGACATACCCTTGACAAATTTTTTTCTCCAACACTCTTTCTTTTTATTATTATCAAAATGTACCCCGCATTTTGTACCCCACTGTTTACCAATATACCCCCACTCTATCCGAGAACTATTAATACACAATCGTTGACTTCCCCCCACTCTTCAGTTTTTTTCTTCTCTTATATTTTAAGGAGTGATTTACTATCTCGAAAATTTTTAGATACTTAAATTTGTAAATTTTGTTCTTCAATAATCGATTCGGTAAAAAACTTTCATTTTGGTCATTTTGCACCACGGGTATTAAATCTTTTCTTTAATTGGTTTTTTTATTTTTATCTTTCTTTAATATTCGAGTACATGCAGTGTTGCTGCATTGACTCTGTGTGGGAGTTTCAGCCACATTTACAATATAACCTTCATCATCTTCTTTCAACGAGACATACAGTCACATTTACAATAAAACCTCCATATTCTTTTTCAACTTTGTATAACTGTTCCTATTTTATCATGAGTTTTCCTTGAACCATGCACGATACCCGAGTGCTTCACTTTTTCATTGTATTGTTATTTTTTTTTCAATAAACAATTTCATTTAAAGGAGCACAAGGAGTGTCCATCCCTTACAATGAGAGAAAAAAAAATCTACGAACGATGTTCAATTTTTCTTTCTTATTATGGGTTCATTTTTTGTATTTGTATTTAATGAATGTTGATAATTATTAAAGTTCTTTAGACTTTTTCTTCTTATTTTATCTACAAAGGATGTTCAATTTAAATGTCTTTATTAAAGTTCCTTTAAAATTTATAATATTTGTTATTTAATTAATATTTATAATTTAATTTTTTATTCACAGTTATTAGATTTGATATTTTGCAAAGTAACATCATTTGCCTAATGGCATAAACTACTTATTAGATTTTATATCACAGTTAACAAGTTCAATGTTGACCAGTACAAAATTTTCTTTCAAGTTCGATGCGATATTATTCTTTCGAAAAAAATTAATTACTCAATTATACGATGAAATTTAACGAACTCCGTGCGATATTAACGAACCCATTTGTTACACCTGTTAATATTATTTATGTATTAACCCGTCCAGAGAATGGGTATTGAGGCTAGTAAGGAACAATTCGTCCAAATATGGGTAGTAACTAAATAAAAGATTGTGATATAATTTACCTAGAAATTGAGTTTAATAAGGGGATTAGATGAACTTACGCAAAAAATTGAGACCACGAGTGGTATATATAAATCCTTTTCAAATGGAACATTCGGTTTATCCCCTTATCATGTAAGAGTTTGGATATTGAAAATGAAAGCTTGAAAAACTCTCTTTACTAACTTTACAAATTGAATGAGCCACATGGACAACAAAACAAGTCTTTTGTTAAAATCAATTGGTGTTCAATTGTTATAAAATATGAAGAAAAAACATAATTAAGTCTATCAAAAATTAAAAAAAGATAAAATAAACATGAAGAAAATATTTAAACTGTAAAAATGTCGATATTCAATTATTTTAAAATATATAACTCGAACAAGTTTGTGTTGGGAGATCGGGAGAGCACGGGGAGCAACACAGATCTATCCAATGAGTCAGATCACCAAGAGACTTGGATATCACATCTCCACCCAAAACCTTAAGTGTCAGGTATATGGGTTCCCTATCTCATATATCCTTCATATAGCTCATTTCTAGCCGATGTGGATTAACCACTCACACTTGAATTCTAAACATTTTCCCCCATGTGCAAGTCACCCACATCGCTAGCCTTGATCCAAACCAGAATCCTGCTATCTTGGCTTTGATACCACTTGTTTGGGAGCAATGGGAGCAACACGGAGCTATCCAATGAATCGGACCACCAAAAGACATGCATTGACACTACATCTCCACCCAAAACCTTAAGGCGTCAAGTATATGGGTCCCCTCTCTTATATATCCTTCATATAGCTCATTTCTAGCCGATGTGAGTTTAACCACTCACACTTGAATTCTCAACAGTTTGAATTTTTTTTTTTTACAATTTGATATGTCTTTCCTAATTTGAGTGATTGTAATCAAAATGTTCTTTTTTCGAAATGTCAAATTAATGCTTTTAAATATACCCACAATGTTATAACACACATCGCAATGGGAACTGATTGTCTGACTTTTTTTCTGGGAGAAGTCAATGTTTTTCCCCTATCTATCCCCATCTTTCTCTCTCTCTCTCTCTCTCTCTCTCTCTCTCTCTCACATCCAGAATAAAACTATTTCATAAATCTCTCTTGTATATAAGCAACTAAAGGCAAACTGATTTTTCTCAGTTGAAATGAAGGAATCTATTTGGGTAAATACTCAATTTGGTCCCTCAATGTGTAACTCGCTGTCGATTTGGTCCCTCATTCGAGTCAAAATGCAAAAAGGTCCCTCAATGTTGATTTTGTCCTTCACTTTAGTCCCTCCCGTTAATTGGCGTCATTAACTCACTCAAAATTTCTGATGTGGCACGTTTAGTGCCACATTCGTTTGCTTATGTGGCGTTGTTAAATGGTAGGGTGCCACGAAGGAGGGACTAAATTAACAGTAAGTTATCTCTTTGAGGGACTAAAATTACAATAAGTGACAACTTATAGGGACCAATTTGATGAAATATTACCAATTATGCAGAATAGTTCAATTTATTACCAGTTATGCAAATATACTTCATAAAGTAGTTATGCAGTCATTATGCATATGATATAGTAACTTGCAACGAGAGTTGCATATGAATATTTAGCCAAAAGATGAATTAACTTGCAGTGAATTATACTGACTGAAGCCTATACTCACTTACATATATGCATTCATCAAAATATGACACACCCACTAATATATGCAAGTCTTATTTCCATAACACAAATTCAGGTTTATGTGAAGGATTAAAATTATGCAATAGCAAGATTATGTAAGTAATTAGAAAAACCAATTAAAATTACGCAGAGACTAAAATGACAGTACGCTATAACTTTAAGGGACCAAAATGACAATAAGTGACATTTTTCAGGGACTAAAATGACAGTACGAACAGAGCCACATAAGTAGATCAATGTGGCACTAAATGTGCCACATCAGCCAAATTGACAGATTTAACGATGTTGTTTAACGTGAGGGACTAACGTGACAAACAGATTACACAATGAAAGACTTTTTTGCAATTTTGTGCAATTGAGGGACCAAATATGAAAAGGCAACATTAACTTTGTCAATTTGACTGATGGCACGTTTAGATCCACTTTGGATCCAATGCTTTTCTTTTTTGTGAAAGGCAACGTGACTTTAGCCTAAAATGGAGAGAAAATGGTGAGTAAAGTTGAAGAGAGAGTGAGAGAGGGGGAAAATATAGAAATAGCCATAGATATAGAGAGGAAGATAGAATAAATTGAGCATCCTAAAAAGTAGATTATTTGTGTCACATACAACTAATTATTATAATTTGACTAAAATTAATATTGAAATAACATTGTTTTTATCCAAAACTCATGAGCCACAAAAAAAAAAAACAATCTTATAGTCCTCAACCTCAAGTTAGATTTTATTAATAAAAGAATGCATCCTCAAGAAAATCCTTCTCTTTGTGATTGGTGTAAACATTCAATAATTAATTTCCCTTTCCTTCCACAATGTTTGATAAAATAATACCATGAGCCAATAACTGTGCTAGAAGACAAACCAATAGCTTTTTGAGGCACTTCTTCTATGAGGAAATTGTAATGCCATTGGTGGGGGAGGAGGCTAATCCTTCAGCCCCTTTCCGGAATGAGATCATTTAACAGTTCCAGTATGAGAAGAGAAACACATACCCATAGTATAAAATAATATTATTATATTTGATGTGTCTATATCTCTCCTACTGAAATTGTACAGTAACTAGAGAGAGTCTGCACTCTATTTCTAATGCACTTGGCACAATTGCATACAATCCATTGAATTGGAGTTAAATTAATGGTGTGAACTCTTCTCACTAATTAGTAGGGTGCCACTATAATTGCCAACTATTGCTAGACTTTTAATGATTAAGATATGAAGTGACTTTTGCTCCCTCTTAAGGGCTATGTTCTCTATTAATATAATGCATTTGTATTTCTTTTACTAAATGTATGGATAGTTTACCAAAGCAATTGATAGCAAAGGCAGCATTAATCTTATCATATACTATAATTTTATTCAACTGATCTTTAGATTCCATCAAGATTAGGGATCAGATACCTTCATTAATCAGAAATTAGAGATTAGATCAATTAGATCAATCAGTAACAATTGTTTATAATAGACCTAATTTTGTTCTCTGACTTGACCTAACCTAAATGATTCCATTCCCAATAATTAATTTTTAATTTTAAGCATAAAGCTAGAATCTTTGTAGAATCTTTTCAATTCTTCTGGACATTATTTTGGATTAAGTTATGAAGTATAGAGCCTTTCTAATTCTCTCTCATCAGCTTCAAAAAAAATTCTCTCTCATCTTAACAAAATAATTTATCGGATCTCTATTATAAGTAAAAGTGAATCGCCAAAGTTTACATATTTGAGAAGTTAATGTATTTGATAAAAATTTTAAACCAAATATATCGACTTTTATTGATTCACTTTGTTTATATTCAAAGACGAGGTCGTAAGAGAGAGAGAGAGAGTTGACCTCCATTTTCCTGTTTCCACATAACTAGGGACATGTGTTATGAAACCACAGTAATGGTGGGGGCAAGTAAACATGAAATGCATAGTTGCATACCCCATGTGTAGACCAATTCAGTTTGTGTTCCTTTGCTTCCTAAATCCGTACAAACACCACATAAGCAAATTTATGCTAAGGTTTTGTGTCACTTTTTTAAACATTAGTTTATAATTCTTTTGTGGTAATTGAGGTTTAGTTCATTGGTTTTTGGTGCATTTGATGTGGGGATTCAATAAAAAAAATGTTAATACATTAATATATTATTAATCAATAATCATGGGCAGTTGGGTTAATATGAGCACTCTTACATGGGTGGGTAGGTGGGTTAGCACCAGGACTTGTATTAATTAATTTTTGGAATGAATTCATGGGGACCCATTTCTTCCTTTTCACTTATAATCACGTCCTCTTCATAAAACTTTCTAAAAAGCACTTATTTTTATCATATTTCAGGCTGAAAAGTTGGGATGATTGATTTGAATATTGTCCTCTTTTGAGCAAGAGTGTGGATTTTAAACTCAATTAGACGTGAAATGTTAAATAGTTTTCCAGGGAATTAGATGTCTAACGTGGGTTTGCTTTTAAAATAGACATTTTCTTTCTTTTTTTCATTTTACAAAAGTTAAGGATTAGAGAATGAGATTACTTGACCAACAACTGTTTGGTCCGAGCGGTAATTTGGTTTGGATCCCACTTTAAGGTTTTAAGTTCAAATTTAGGGTGTGGTAAAAACTTTGTTGGGAGTGGAAAATCACACTGACTGGCAAAATCAGGTATACACGTGGCTAGTCAGGTTATCCGGCATAGATTAACTCTGCTGGGAGTGGAAAACCACACGAACTGGCAAAGCAGGGTATACGCATAGCCAACTAAGTTCTCCGACATAGATTAGTGAGATTACTTAATTATTGCAACATTATGAGGGATTTTTATATTTGAACTTTAAACCACGTAATTTTTAAAGATATAATAACACTCGCTTAGGGTGTGTTCCGTTTAGAAGAAATGTAGAAGAAGAAACGTAATTCTTCATTTGTTAATAAGAAATTACATATTTCTTGCTACTAGGAGGAATTGGGTACTTCCTTCGTTTTTAATCTTTTGTACTTTTGGTCTTTTATTTTTGTTCCAAAATAATAATACTTTTAAAACCCAATATACAATTCACCAAACTTTTTCAAATATACCATTTATAGTTACCGAGTCTTTTAGAGTCTCAAGGCAACTATTAACTCTTTTACTTTTATTTCAAGTATCCCAAGACATACAAAGTGGGTGTTTTAGTACTTATATAATACAAATTAATTGTACGTTAATATGTGTGTAACAAGTCAAAAGTACCAAAGATTAGGAACAGAAGAAGTATGTAATTATATTATTTTTCGTGTATAAGGACATAGTAATATATGATGACTAGCTAGGAATGTACACTAACATTAATATATAGGATTGTTTTGGACTGGGTTGGAGGCCTAAGTCTGACCAAAAGGACCAAACGCGACCCAAGTCCAACCCAAAGGACCAAACATGGCCCAAATCAAGTCAGTCACTAAGCGGCCCAACGCGAGCCAATCCCCTACTAAGGGCAGGCGCCTAGGCAAGTGGCAATCTGTGCGCCACAATAATCAACGACAAACATTAGTTCGCCAGATCTGACGACTACAATTTGACCTAGCAATCAAGCGCAACCAACCTCTGATTCCCACGTCGAGCCTATAAATAGAAGTCAACCCCTAACGCAATGTACAATTCATCCTCTCATACCTCCCATATGGTTTCCTACTAGTATTTTAAAACAGGAGTATTTGAAGTATAGGTGGGAGGTAGGAAGAGTGAAAGGGGAGGTGCCAAAAGAAAAACCCCTTTAATTGACTATTTCTTTTCTTTTTTTTTTGGTCAAGAATTGACTATTTCATCACATCAAGTCCTGTTCCATGTAGACCAAGGCCTAAATGTTCGCATCACATGGACTAATGCTAGCCCAGTCTATCATTGCTAACACCACCATAACAATTTACTGACCACAGCTCTGTGCATTTTTCTAATTTTTTTTCTCCTCCCCCTCCCTCCTTCTCTCTTTCTCTTTTCCCCCTCCTTTGCTCATTGTCATTTTTGTTATTTGTGAAACCAAATGAGCGAGACCCCCTCCTTTTTAGTTTTGGTCTTGGTCTCTTATCTATTATTGTTGTCATTTTAGTCTCTCAGTCTTAAAAAGTTAAAGCTATGTTACCATTTGTGTATTCCTGTGTGTTTAACATTTTTATACAGTGGAACAAAAGTGGAATTTATCCTAATTTATAACTTCAAGTGTTGTAAAAGTTACTAAATTTTTAAGCAGACTAATAGACCAAATTATGAGAGGCTATCTCCGCAATGACATTCGTAAAACTAGATATTGAATGATGTAGCGACCGAAAAATCCGGGAAAGGCTTCTTCGAAGTTCGAAAGGAAACCGCCACTAAATTTTAGTTTAAGGGCAAATTCGGAAAATCCCTTTATGTTTAGGACAAAGCATTGTTAGGGTTCGGGAGTCGTTATGCATGGGGAAGGTATTAGCACCCCACGACATCCATTGTCTAATCAATTGTAGTTTAATTTAATATTTACCCTTTTATTTGAATGTGAAGGAAAGAAGACTTATTTAAATTTTTAATTTTTAGTGCTTGACAAGAGTTGGGTCTTGCTCCTACGTACCTCCGGATGCAATGGAGGAATCAAAGCTACGTAGTTCTTCCTGAAACAGGTTTATTGGTTGGTGTTTTTTAGTGTAGGGGTCCTAGGATTCCTTGAACTGTACAGCTCATTGATTCATAGGACGCTGACTAACCCGATTGTACAATCGACTTAGTCCCCTACTTTTTGAAAGTGATTTTTTGAGTTTTTTGAAAGAAATTGGTTTGATGTGAGGTGGGTTAGTTTTAGAATAGATATTCTAGAACTCCTGAACTGTACAGCTCATTAGTTCTAGAACGCTGACTAACCCGGTTGTACAACCGACTTAGTCCCCTATTTATGGAAAAATGATTTATTTATATTTTATTAAGTTTTTCTTTTAGGATTACTGAACTGTAGAGCTCATTGGTCCTAAAATGATGACTAACCCGGTTGTACAACCGACTTAGCCGTTTATTTATGGAAAATGATTTATTTATATTTTATTAAGTTTTTCTTTTAGGATTACTGAACTGTACAGCTCATTGGTCCTAAAATAATGACTAACCCGGTTGTACAACCGACTTAGCCGTTTATTAACTTCGAGAAAAAAGAATTATTTATGTTTGGGTTAGAAAAGGATTAGAAAGAAAAACAAGGGGTGAAAATTGTAAATTGGGGTTTTATTAGTCGCATGGGCTTATATAATTAATAGGAGGTGTAAAAAGGAAAACCAGTTTGCATTGGAGGGCCCAATTGGCGAGATTGGGCTTAAGTGAGAGTGGGTGTGTACATTAATCCGTGGGGTGTGCTTAGTAATCTGATAATTAAAAATAAACTTAAAAAAATAAAACAAATAGTGGAGACACCATAAAAGCCCGAGATAGAAACCGTAGACCTACAAAACACTCACTTCTCTTCTCCACTTGGTGGCTGCGCAACTGTGTAGTTAAGTGTATGCTATGCTCTTTTCACTATACAAGAAATTTACACAAAAACAACGCAGGAGGAAGCCATATCTATATATTAAGTATATGACATATCTATATATTAAGTATATGACAGGAAATTCAATGAGCATGACCAAGTAATATTATATTCCCTTTTTTATATTCCAATATTTTCATAAACAAATCTACCAAAAACTATAAAACATGAACACTTTTTTTTAAAAAAATATTACATGTAGGGATCCCTTTAATAAGTCCAAACAACCATGTTTGGTTATCCCAACGCCATATGAGAACCTGTTGCTGGCTTTGGTAATGCGTGATATCCAATCGGTGGCTATACAGCCATACCCACGCCTAACGTCATGCTTGTGGGTATATAACAGGTACACCCACGGTTTTGATGGCTGTGAGTAAAAGTGACTGTCGGTATACGACAATTTTCTTGTAGTGTACTGTTGAGGTCTCTGATCTACTGTTTTTGTGTTGATGACAGCTTCTTCTCCCTTTTTTTTTAACTTAGAACTTCGACTTGTGTATTCTGTGGATTAGGGTTCTAATGTTGAACCCTAATCCTGTTTAGGTGATTTTTCACTGTTGTTGTCCCCTCCCTTTAGACTCTAGGTTAACTGTTTATTTATAGGTAGAAATTAGGTTTTAGCATTAATTGTTGTTTGACCCGGCTTTGCGAGATCGATAATGTGGGAACTGTTGAAAGCGATCTTGGAGAGCGAAGCAGCACTCAGAGATTCACGATCTTTGCTCCTTTATTTAATTTTCGTTTTTTTATATTCTTTGTATTTTTTGATTATTGTTTTTTTTTTTATTTTAGAGATTGGGGCATTTTGGATACTCCTAAATTGTAATAAAAATTAAATTAGCTCTTTTGACGCTTTTACTCAAAATAAATTAAACGACTAAAACAAAAAAGAGGACAGACAAAATTGAGGTATAACAAATGATAAGAAATACCAAAGTCGCACAATTGCAATAATTGGAAGACTAACTCGCACAATTGAAACTTTAGTCTTTATAACATTTACTTTTGTTGTTGTCATTAAAATGATTCTTATTATTAGGTAAAAAATATTTTATTTATTTTATGTTTTATAAATATATGTATCATAAAAATGTAAGTAACAACAAAAATTATATAGTGAAATAGAGGCGCCAGAAATAATAGTTTTATAATAAACTACCTATTGTTAACACCCCTGGCCTTAGAAGCTTATTTACCGTAAGCTATTTGCTACTAGTATAAACTATCAGACTCTTTTAAAACACCATTTATTTTATCTAACAATCGAGCTTATTAAATAAATATAAAGGATATCAATAATATACTTATCTTACGATTCGCATCACCATTTATCTTACTTATTAAAGTTTTTATTATATGTTAAAATCCTATATTAACCTATTTAAACTCTAGGACCAAAAATATATTTAGCCTAGTAATAATAACAATAATTGTCTTAATGCAATTGTCACCAAAAAAAAAATTTGTCTTAATGCAATTAAAATAAAATCTAGAATAAGTATTTCCAACCCTTGTGTCATTTACTTCAAACCGCAAGTTTACACAAAACTGACTGACGATATTCCCAGCAATAGCATGCTGAACAAACGAAACTGGGGGAAATTGGGGAATGGCTCTTAAACAAATTTACACTTAAATCCAACCAGACCAAATAACACGTCAAACACATGTTTACAGTACTCAAGATGGGATTAACAAGAAATCCCAGTACAACTCCGCATAAAATCATGACACCGGTAAAAATTGAATGAAGATGATAGTAATTAAAACCTCTTTGTTGCAATGCAAGAAGTATCCTTTGCTAGCTCAATGTTGCATAGGCCTGAGGATCCAGACAGTAATACCTAATCGGATTCCAACACAAGATCCTGAGAAGTAGAATGAATGTCTTATTAGACAGATCACTTGTTGGAAGCTAAAGCAATAAAGCATAACAAAAAAACAAGTCAGCTGCAACATAGGCAACATTTCCTGCCAAGTGATATGAACAGAATAATCCTGAAAGATAAAACTTCACTTGGTACAGAAGAAACAGAAGAGAGAAAGAGAAGAATCTCCCCTTTGGTACACAAGGAGAGAAGAAAATTTGATAGGAACACAATTTTCTCTCCAAATTGATAAGAGCCGAGAAAGTTTTGCATTTCCAATCATACCAAAAAGCAACACTTATTATAAAAATAACATGATTTCTTCTTCTCACTTTCTACCTAAAATAACAAGTTTCCTTCTCCCTCCCTGCCTACTTCTACCTCCCAGCAATGGAGGTAGCTTAAAACTAAGTCAACCCACCACAATAATTTCACCCTACAGAAGTCAATGATGGACATTAATGAGAATATGATCTCTGTAATATGGTGCAGATTACAATATTTCACTGTGGCATCAGTTAAAAAAATTCTAAAGTTTTTGCAAAATCTAGTAAATAAAGAAATTTTAAATCTTCTAGATGAATCCTCATATGAACTGCAACGTGTTAATGAGTTTTAAGGGGGAAGAATGTCTAAACCTAGATTGGTATTTAATCCAAAAGAACACAGATTAATACAGAACAATAAAAAATATAACTGCCACAACAAATGGTCGGCTAAAATTGGACAATATTATTTATCTCAAAATATATCTAATTGTAGATTAAGCAAGAGGAGTTGGCATAAACTGATAACCACAACCAAAACAGGAGAAAGTAACTCAAGTACCAACTTACTCAAACTAATGAAAGATTGTAAGTGTTGCACAGCTGAAGCAATGCTGCTTGATTTGCAGGGTCAATATTTTCACTGATGACCTTAGGGTATCTCCCAGGAGAAAGTGTACAGAGTCGGGACAATGAAGCAACAAAAAATTCTCTGGGATCTCTTATATCTTTAAGTGGGTCTTCTTCTTTCTTCCCAGCGCTGTAAAGTCGGACAAAGGTGGTAGTATAACCTACATTCTCTGTAATATCTGGCACATCAGCTTCCTCCTCAACCCTATCTTGTTCAGGCCGGGAAAGAAGTGTCACAATGCTGTCCACCATCTTACCCCAGGACACGGAAGCTGCAGGATCCAAAAGGACTGGAGACTCACAAATGAGTCTGGTTGAAGCAACTCCAGTCAACTTGAGCTCTATATTTCCAGTAATCAACTTAAGATTAGGAATCCAGAACTGGTTCAAAATCATAATAAATATACCAGGCTGGACACTGTTCATAGTCTCGACGACATTTGAAGAGCCATGCTTAATAAGAAAGAGAGAAATAAATATCAAGAGAGACTTGATGAGCTTTACTGAACGCTTTTTCTGGAGCTCTCTAAAAATAGCAGCCCAAACATGAGAAATATAAGGCATAATAGCATTGTACTCGAGACTTTCAATGACAGTGTTAAGCACATAAAATCCTTGTTCCAATGAGCTTGAAGATTGTATTAGTGTGTCAAATATGCCAAGCACTTTGGTCAGTCTGTCCCCTTGGGTGATCTCATTTGGTGCCTTTTGAAGGAAGGCTTGGAGCAGACGCACAAGGGCAGGAACGTTCGGGGCTCTTTTCCATGAGTCCGGTGACAAAAGAATCTCAAATATCTGCATGTAGATTGGTGGGATGGGTGGTCTGTTTAACTCCACAAGCAAAGCAAGCAACTGAAACGTGTATGGGAAAAACTCTGTTACATCATTGGACAGTATTATTTCAAGCCTGGGAAAAAGGCTTGTCTCAAAAACAGATACAAGAGCTGAGTCCCTCTCACAAGCTCGCTTCACAAGAATAGCTACTGACTCAAAGAGATAATGATTAAAGACAGGATTTTTAGGATTTTTGCAAACTTCAGAGAGAAGTGACCCCAACCCTTCAATGCAAACTCGAGCAACATCGACACCTATGTCTGCAACCCCAAGAACCCTCATAATACATTTCATTATATATTGATTTTCTTCGGACTCTGGGAGCCTGAAGGCACTGAAAAGATTGTTCATCAGCATTGAGAAAATTGGATTGATATCTGCAGAGCTATAACGCGCCACACCTCCCTCATCTTTTACCAACAATAGTTTCTCAATACAGCTTGCAGCATAAGAATGAACAACATTTGATTCCGCAGCAACAAAACGAACCAAATCAGGTAAAAAGTTCAAAGCTACATGCTTTGATATTTGAGTCCGGAACATGGTGAAAAATTTTAGTGCACCTGCCTTGAGCATAGGATTGCCATTCACATCTCTACTTTGCAGCTCAGGAACAATCACAGCTTCAAAAAAGCTTTGAACATCAACAAGATCCGTTGAGACATAACTGGTTCCAGCTTTCTTGGTTGCAAGAGAGACTACCAAGTATATAGCACAATCTTTGTCCTTCCAATTTGCACCAGGGTTTGCAGCAAAGGAATTTAACAAACTCTGTATCTGAGCCGAAACAATGTTTCTGACAACATCCCCATAATGCGAAGCAATTCCCTTAAGTAGCTCACAAGCAATCCTCCTCCGTGTATCAAGATCACTTCCTTCCATATCCCTCCTAATATACTCAATATAATTCATCTCAAATAGCTCCTCGTCGTCATCCCTCAACCTCACATTTGGGATCACAATGCCCTGACAAATCTGTGGTATAACCCCATCACCCGCAAATAAAGCATGGTGAACACTAGTGCTAACAGTGGTCAAAAACTTGATAGCAGTGATGGCAAGGCGATCACGGCTAGTAGACTGAGATACATTACCCAACAAAGTCCACACAGCAAGTGCAAAATCATTCAAGAAGCCCTGAAACTCTTCCTCATTTTTTTCCATATAAAGATTAATATTCTCACAAACAGCAGCCCTAAGCTCATCCACAAGAGTAACACCATCAGGACTTCCCTCAAGAGCAGGATAACTAGTAGTAAGATACTTTCGAAACTCAGTCATCCACTCTCTCATATGATCCTCAAAGAACTCAGGAAGCTCCTGAAAATTCAAAGAATAAAATATCCTACAGCACAACCTCTGCGACTCAAAAAGGGATCGAAGGTTGGCAGCAGGTGGCGGAGGCACCGCAGTGGCGGCTGTGTCAATCAATGACGCAGTTTTGAGGAAAATTTCAAGCAAAGGAGCAGCAAAATTATCGAGACAGTACTTCAAATCAAGCAAAAGGTCATTGGTTTTATACTGAAAGCGAAATTTCTTAAAAATTGAATTAGCAGTACCGAGAATACCGTTAACAGAAGCATAATCGGAGGACTGAGAAGCTTTCTGGAGGCTGGAGACGAGTTCAGGGAGAAGTGAGGGCCATGATTTGGGGAAATCATGATTACCGATAATGGCTAGGGCTTCGCTAAGTTGAGATTGGATTTTGGGAGTAGCAGAGAGCATGAGAGGGACGATTAGGGTTTTGATCTGTTCCTTCTCGGGCTCGAGGATCGGGGAGTCTTCAGAGGACCATCGGAGACGGAGGTGGTTCTTAAAGTTGACGGCGGCGGCTTGACGGATCTGCTCGTCGATGGAAGGTTCGGCGATGAAGCGGAGAACGGCGAGTGCGAAGTTGGGACGGTCGGCGGCTTCCGATAGTGAGGATTCGGCGCGGCGACGAGGCTCTGGTGCCGGAGAGAGAGTGTGGAGGAAGCACTCGGAGAGGAATTGGAGAGTCTGAGGGTTCCACTCCATAGCTAGGGTTTTGGGTTTTGAAGTTTCGTTTGAAACGAAGGAAGTGAATGTATTATAACGGATCGGAAAATCGAAAGCGAGAAAGAATGAAGTGAGGGTTTGTGTTTGCTTGGGAGGAGGGAAGTGAAAGAAAAAATGCGGGATTTTGAGAGAGATATTAATTTAATATTTACTAATTCCATTTAAAATAATTTGGTTGATATCACGATTTTATTTTTATGCAAATAAGAATCAGAGATAAATAAATAAATAAGATAAAGAAGAATGTGGAGTAAGATAAATATTAAAAAATTTGAGAGAAGATTAAATAGGGGATATTTAACAAATATAAATTGTATTTACTTTACAAACAGTTGGTTCAATGTCAGTGAAAAATTCGCAAAAAAAAAAATTGTCGAGGGTATGAAAAATATAGAATCTTCTCCCAATTGATCAGAAAGAACATGGTTAAGGACCTCCACCAATAAAGCGAAATTATGTTGGAGTAGATAAATAAATAAATAAGATAAAGAAGAATGTGGAGTAAGATAAATATTAAAAAATTTGAGAGAAGATTAAATAGGGGATATTTAACTTGAATCGTGCACCCATTTAACCTCCACACGGCAAGTGCACCCTTTAAAGGCAAGTTTGAATTCAAAGCGCAAGTGCCCTAAAGAACAATTAGGCACATTCTCATCAAGGTTCGCGAAAACCAAACCTAGGGAGCAATTGATTGGGAGTAGTTACATCAGAACCTTGGTTTTCAAATTCTGACTTAAAGATCAATGTGTGTTTTACATTAGTGTCCTTTTTATGCCATCTCTCACCTAACATGGCCCAAAAGTAGGGTGATTTTCCTTAAAGGGGGCGTTCGTTTTTCCCTACAAATACAATAAGGACACTTGGCCTTAATTTTTTGGACCCCCACCCTCATCACTGATCACCTATACCCCCACGCAACATTTTTATTCCAATTTTACCTCATAATTTTATCCAAAACGATTTACCTAGCAAAAAAAAAATTGTTGTCTAAAATTAACACAACAGATTTATCTATTTGGTAGGTAAATCCGTTTTGAATAAAAAAATTAAAAACAGAATCACATATATAAGTTCATTGTTTTACATGTAAATATGTTGTAATCCATGTATACTTCCGTTTATTTAGCTTACATTTGTAGTTCATTGTAAATCCGATAATTCCGTTTTAAGTTTTTTTTGGAACAAACTGATTTACCTACCAAATAGATAAATTTGTTGTGTTAATTTCAGTCAACAAATTTATCTATTTTTTAGGTAAATCCGTTTTGGATATTTCACTATCTAACAAATAGATATATCTTTTGTCTAATTTGTTCACAATGGATGTATCTATTTGAAATATAGCTTATCTAAAAAAAATCTATTTAAAAGATAAATCCGTTTTGAATATTTTTTAGGGGTAAAATTGGAAAAAGAAAACGATTGAGTGGGGTATAACTGGTGAATGTGATGGTAAAAAAAACCTATTTTTTTGGGTTTTGCTTTCCAACTCCACCTCCTACTCAAAACACACCCCATAAGGGTGTAAAATGACCAAAAGACCAGTCAAAGCGTCATTTTTTTCAAGAAATTTCACGTGTTCGAACACGGGTCTTCGAACCTGTTCGAACGATATCGTTCGCGTGAGTTAAATATTGACTTCACACCCTCTTGTGCGTAATTTCACCTGTTCGAATGAGATCACTCGAACCTATTCGCATAACCTTGTTTGAACTCGTTCGAACGACATCGTTCGCGTGAGTTAAATATTGACTTCACACCCTCTTGTGTGTAATTTCGCCTGTTCGAACGGGGTCACTCGAACGTGTTCGAATAAGGTCGTTCGAACCATCATTAAACACGTCCTCACAGCGTTTCACGCGAGATTATTTTTGGAATAAAATTTGTTAAGGGGTGTGAAAGAGTAAGAGGGGAAGCAGGAAAAGCAAAACCCTTTTTTTAGCTCAAGTGACATAGATAGGGCCATGTCCTGGTGACTGTCAGCATGCCAACTTAGTATACTATTCAACGTTTACATGTTTAATTATCTTTTCAGTTTGATCTAAAAAATATATAATTTTTTCAGTTTCCTGTATTTGGACATGATGCTCCAACTAGGCACCAAGTTCGGTTTATGAATTATCCGCAGACTTGAATAGAGCTATGTTCCAATTAATGGCACAAAATGTAGGTACAGAAACATAATTTTTAACTTTACACACTTATTAACTATAATTCTACCTAAAACACATGAAATAACCACATTGACAACTCTCAGATAAGCAAGTTTTAAGCTAACTAGGTCAGATAAGTCTTAGTGTAAGAGTTATTAATAAGCACCCAGAGCCATAAATTAACAGATATTAAACGTTGCCTACGATTTTAGGTCACATAAGTTGTGTGACTTATTATTAACTTTTAATTTTGTTATATTTTAAAAATTAGATTTGATATGATATCAACATTTTTTTGCCAATAATCTAAATGGCATAACTTAGTAAGACCCAGTTTTTATCTATGAAAATGCAAAATTTATTATTCATAAAGTACAAAGGAATATGTAGTACCCCTAATCTCAAAGAATACAAGGGGTGGTTTATATTAAGCTTGGTATGACAACCTTAGATTTATTTTTTAGTCGAAATAACTTATAATTTAGACTCGAGTTTAATGAAAGGCTTGGTTACAAACAGGCTCAACATGAACTTGAACATATAGGACCTCAAGGAGTATTGAGCTTTTTTACCAACGGGTCAGAGTGATGAGAAATATATATTCTTGGGGTTTTATTAAAGCATACCCTAAAGCATCAAATGTGATGCCTTCTTTGTCTGAATTATTTTAGAGACCTCATTGTTGGATATGATCCCTTTATAATTTGAACATTGTAGTACATAACAAGTTTGGAACTCGTGTTTAACGAACTGATCAGTTAGGGTGTCTCAAAGGATTACTATTCATACAAGTGTTGGTACGATCTAAATCGTCCAAAGTGTCTAAACGATTTCATCCGTTTAAAGTGTTGGTGCAATTTCGTTCATTCATTCGTCTACAGCCCAACACTTAAGCATTAGGGGAGTGTGCTAGCAAAAACAAACTTTTAGAAATATTTACAAACTCTGTAAATTGATTTGATAAAGGAAATTATGAATGTCATAAATACATTTATAGACAACAAACTAGTCTATGTCCCTAAGTACATTTAAATAGGTCATAAATTGTTTTTAAATAATACTATTATAGATGACTAAATTATAAGTGAAATCATAAGGTCCATAAATATATTTACTGAAAAAATCATGTTGGGAAGGGATTTTGAAAAGTTAGCAAAGGGGTGTACATTGTGAATAATGATGGTGTATTTAATAAAAACCAAATTATGGATCCATTGGGGACACGGACCTGGGCATGAAAATTGCTTGTAAAAACTATGGGTCATTGCTTTTCCCACACTCCTCCCTACTCAGCGCATACTTCATAACCCTGCGAAATGATCAAAATACCATTATTGAGGCCAGCGCTTCCGTATTTTTTTTTTGAATTTGAGTTGGTTCGGTTATGGCCAACCGAACAGGTTCGGCCAAGCCCATCTAAAAGTGTGTAATATGTTGACACACACCCTCTTTTGAATTTATGTTGAAGACATTTTAACTGGTTCGGTTGCCCTTACCCGAACGTGTTCGAGAGGCAGTAGCCGAACGTGTTCGGGAGGCAGTAGTCGAACGCGTCACATATTGCAGAAAAAAGAAAACGCAGTAACAGGCCATTAAAACACAAAAATGGAAAAGAGAGAAGAGTGAGGGAGGGAGTACATGGTGCGTAGAATGCGAGATGGACAAAGATTGAAGCTTCAAAAATGGTGGAGTTGAGATTGAGAATGAGAGTGAGAGTGAGAGAATCGAATTTGGGATAGGGGAGGGGTTAGGGTTCGGTTGAGAGGAAGTGAAGGGGGTGTGAAAGTGTTTGAGAGGGAGAGTGAGAGATGAAATGTTTTTAATTAAAAGATATTTTAGGGATTTAGGGGGTTTGGGTGTATGTGGTAGTAGAGACGGGTGAGGAAAAAGCAATGATCAAAACTACGCTCGAGTGTATGGTAGCCTTTGTGGGCTATATGCTTTTTTTTTTTTTTTTTTTAAAAGAAAAAGAAAAGAAAAACATATGAAGTTCAAGACTATCTCAAAAGAAGAACAAGGGAATGAGAGAATATGTGAGTCTTTGTATTTCTCATCACAAGTACCCCTTACATATGAGGGTGAATCATATTTATAGGGTGGAGATTGGAAGTGAGTGGTCAATCATAAAAGACCACTATACAAGATAATGATGAGAGTATGGGAGAAGACAAATGGACATCCACTAACAATCCTAATATTCATAACACTCCCCCTTGGATGTCCATTGAGGATATGTCTCATTAAAACCTTACTAGAAAAAAACCCAATGGGATAAAAAACCTAGTGAAGGAAAAAGAGTACAATATCCTGTCAGTGGGAGCTGCCTCGTTAAAAACCTTTCCAGGAAAACCCAGTGGGAAAAACCATGGCAAAGGAAAAAAGAGTGCAGCTTTTCTCCCCCTGAATGAAGCATCACTTCAGAATATGAATTTCAGCATTTGGGGTTTTTCCCTGAGTTCATATGGAGCAATCTACTCCACTGACACTTGTGAATTATCTCCTCTTTTAATAGAGCTTTTGCAGGTCGTATTATCTTCAAAAACATTCTTTTTTTGACGAAAAAGAAAAGAAAAACATTTCCAAAACAATCAATATTTCAATATATTGATTTAACTATTCAATTCTTAGTTATATAGATGTGGAAAGCTTTTTCTAGGCAGATGTGGAAGGCAAAACTATAGAGAAAAATAGTAATTTCCGCCCAAAATAATGTTGGTTCACTAAATCATGACATATAATTCATTTAATGGTTAAATATATTTTTGTCTCCATAAAATTTGATTTTTTTAGTTCTTGAAAACATTTCACAAACTTTTGGTCCCTAAAATATTTGAGTTTTTTTGCTTGTAATCTCTCATGAATTTTAAGAACGCTTCATGTCTTTAAATAACACTTTTTTGACCTTTTATAAATGCTATTAATAATCTTGAAGCGTTTATTAAAAGTTATGAAGGACTAAAAGTAAAAAACTCAAATTTTATAGATACCAAAAGTTGGTAAAAAAAATCGAGGGACTAAAAACAAAAAAGACAAATTTTATAGAGACAAAAAGCATATTTAACCCTTCATTTTAACTAGGAATGAACTTTTTTTAAGGGACTAGTAATGAACTTTATCGTCCATCAATGACAATGATCATGAATGAGGTGTATACATATTGTAATGAACTTCCCACGAGCCAAAACTGATTCTTCCATCAAATTTCTCCATGTCAAACTTCACAACACTTGAAAAATTTAATATTCTAGTTGTATAGATATTATAAACTGTGCACCGAGTAGGTTCTTAGGAAAGAGAGGTGGGTCACAACAGACATGCTTAAATACTAAGTCTTTCCTTAGCCAGAACTGTTCCCAAACAACACTTTCACAATATGAAATTTCTTTTTTGATGTGGAAGTTCAGACAAAGTTACGACCACAAAGCATACTAAGGAATTTATCACACTGAACCAAAAGTTTTGATACCAATTGTTGGGAAAAATAACATATAGAAATAAAATAAGCACAATCGGAGCACAAGAAGTTAACTTGGAATACTCCAAAATTGGAGAAAAACTACGAACTGTTGTCTAATGACAACCAAAGAAAAACACTATGTGAAATTTTTTACAACACGTAGTTCTCTCTCAAACACCCCATGACCCCAATACACCCACACCCTCCAAAAAAATATTTAACTACGTCTCACAACACTCTAAAACAAGAGTATAAGAGAAAAACAAAGTCAACTAAAACTTAAGGTATTTCCGACTGGTGTATTTTGCAAAGAAGAACTTGAGCTCATCATATAGCTTTGGTCTCCACTCTTCCTTCACAAAACTAAGCAATGTGAAACTTTTCCAAGATGCTCCATTTCAATCAACTGCAACATTAGGGACGAACAAAAATAAATATTAGCTCAAAATTGAAAGATATAACAATTTTATGAGAAATGTACCCTCCAAGAATCCCTTTTCATCTAAAGCTATTTTGCATTACTCTTGATATCAGCTCCCCATTTTTTATATTATAAATCAAGTATACTCTGCACACAACCACATAAATTAAGAGATTTAACATTGCTGCATATTCAACGCTAGATTCGAACTCAAGACTTTGGTTATGCTGAAAGAGATCTATCTGTCATAATCTAAGTGTTCTTGGGTATGAGCTCCCTTATTGCCGTCCACATAAAAAAAAGTACGAATATATGCAAAAAGGAGATTCTCACGTGTGGAATTGAGTGACCCCATTTTGTTATCTCGAAGTAAGAATTCAAAGGTTGTGCAAAATACAAATTTGCTTGTACACTTGTATTGTACTTGTCCGATGCACACTCCACTTGCGTCCCGTTCGTTCGCTTCCAAAACCACTCTTCACATATCCGACAATGAAATTTACCACATTATTTTTGAGTAATCCCTTTCATTGCAAAAATAATTAAGTTCTCCCTTTCATTGATGTTTGCTAGGACTATAATGAAAACAAGTTTGTAACGTAAGAGATGCATTTGAAACTTAAAGACTAATGTCAAGTTGCATTTATTAAAACTTTTAGATCGACAAAAGGACATACTTAATTAGGGATTTTACTAGACTCTCATGTCATTTGAGAGAATCTTTTCTCCCTTGATTATATTTTGCAATTTTAAAAACCAATTTAGAACATTGATAATGTTGATTAAGGTTCATTATCCTACACTTGTAGCGACCAAATTGAGTATTTATTCATTTTCTCTTACAAAACTATTGTGTTTTTAAATTTTTATCTTCATTTGAAAAATACTTAGTACTATGGTTTTTAAGCAAAAAGAATCATGGAAGTATCGCTAAAACCTTCTAATCTAAAACAATATCAAGAAGGAAAAAGAGAATTTCCCATGATTTTATTAAAAAAGAGAAAATAGAAAGATGATAGAAAAGAACTCAATGAGGGATTAGATCAATGCTCTTGGCAAAAAGAAAATAAAGTCAAAGTAATAATAATGATCCCCTAACAAAGTCTCCCTAAAACACTTCATCCTAGAGACAATTATAAATGACAAATTTGCAATAGTCACATCAAGAAGAGACAGAGGGAGAATTGTCCTTGAAGTAGAATTAAAGCCTACAAAATTCTGGACCAATTAGATTTGTTGAAATTTCTTGAACTAACTTACAAATGTTAGATCAAAAGGAAATAGAGGCGGAATTTGTATTTGAACAGACATTATAGTCTCCGATTTTCTGGACCAATTTCTTTTTTTTTTCCCAAAATTTCTTAGTATTCAGTTGTTCCGGATACAATAGAAATGAAATTATGAAATTATGAAAATGTTGAACAAATAGGTTGCTAACTCAATAATTTTTTTAGGCAAAAAAAAGAGTTCAAAGGCATCACTTTAGAGAACTAAATCCCAACTAGGTTACAATCTAGAGCCCTAACAATCATTTCCAAGCACTCTTAAAAGTTAAAATATTATTGAAAAAAGGGAAAAAATACAGAGAAAAATGGGGGGCTTAAACCTAACCCATTAAGAAAGACAACTATTTGAATCTATATACTCAAGAAGACCAATTATATGGGTCTTAATTTCGGTACCCCCCTCATTCCCTCCCACACCCCCATAATGTCCCAAATGGACAAAAATACCCCTGGAAATTTACAAAATCACATTTCACATTTCACAAAACATAATTTCAAAAAGTAAGTAAGTAAATTCGAAGGGATTTTTGAATTACTAGGTAATTCGAAAAGAATTTGAATACCTCGATGAGGTAATTAGGTTGAATTTTCTGACCTAATTACCTCCTTCCGAGGTATTTCAAATTCTTTTCTAATTACCTAGTAATTCAAAATCCCAATTTTTTTTTTTTTTTAATTTTAAATATTTTCTAATTACATTTATTTTTTTAACGATGGCGAGTAGACGATCGGACAACGTAGAAGCGGCGAGTCTTCCCGAGCAAAGACCACGCAAATGGTACGACGAGCACGATGATTCGGGGAGGCGAGTAGTAGCGCGATGCTCTTTCTCCGGACACTTTACAGAGGGCTCGTAGTCTGCTGGGCATGCTTCGAGCGTCGGAGGCGCGAGAGAGCCCGTGCGCAGTGGTAGAGATGGTTGAGCACGAGCCTCGGCCTCGGCAGACCTCGGCCCGGGATGATGGCAATGGATAAGACCACCACGATTATGAGTACCATATGCGGCACCAACAGGAGCACCTGAGAGATGTATCATGACGGTTGGGAGGCTTGGGAGGAGCAGGAGGATGAGGGTCGGCATCGGGGAGGAGGAGGAGGAGGAGGAGGAGGTTCGGGAGGAGGTTGAGGAGGAGGAGGTTCGATGCCTCACTGTGGATCACCCACCATTGATTATACATCGGGATACGCCACCAAGCGTCCCGGATAGATAACGTATGGTTTAATTTTAATTTTTTTAATTTTACTTAACAACAATTAATTACTTATTTTTAATAACGTATGGTTTAATTTTAATTTTTTCAAATCGGAAATCAAGGTTGTATCTCACGGCGTAAGTTTTCTAGATTAGACCTCTACTGAGCACCACCCACGGTGAGCAATCGTTGCGTGTGGCTAAGCTTTCGAGTTGGACATCACACTGCGGGGAATCAACCATGAGTTGATATCCGCTTTTGTGGAGAGGTGGCATCCCGAGACCTGCTCATTCCACATGCCCTTTGGGGGAGATGACAATCACCTTGGATGATGTGGACGTCTTTGCTCCACTTGCCACCGGATGGCACCCCATTGGACCACGTGGCGATTTTAATTCTGCTGAGGCTCTTCACATGGTCGTGGATCGTTTGGGCATGGATCGAAGCATCGCCATCCGTGAGCTTAGGGATAACAGGCGATCTCGAGGATCTCCGTGTAGAGGGCGCTTACAAGGCGAACATGGCACGGGTGCTTATGAAAGCGGTGCCGCACGGCGCTACATGCTCTTCCTCGATAGGCACCACCATTCGGGTGACAAAGAGTCACACATTAGTGCCGGTGAGGTGGATGTATCTCGCCGAGATCTTCAAAGTGTGTGTGCCGGTGGTCTTGGGGTATAGCCGCTCTTACTTACCTCTACACCCACCGACGAAAGCGGTCTTTTATACGACCAAGCGAGTTCGCGGATACTCGACACTCCTCCGTAATCATTTATTTATTTTTTTAATTTAAAACTTTTAATTAAATTTAACATATATTAATAACTCGATTATTTTTAATTTAACTATTTCATCTTTGGATCTACGAGCACTTTCCCACGATCGTTGGTCGGAAAGTGTTAGCTAGGGCGATCGACCACGTGCCACCACCACCAGGGGGAACAAGAAGTCGGATAATGTCAAGTTGGTGGACTTTAGGGCGCGGATAGATGCTCTGCAAATGGGGATGTCATCCTCACCCCTTATGATGACCACGCATAATATGTTCCTTTGTCGAACATATCTGCTGCCGCAGGGTTGGTTGCTTTAGGCGATGACGGTGTTCCCTACATGCATGAGCATAGTGCGTTGGCGATTCGGGCAACTCTGACAGAGATCCCTAGAGCACCCATTTCGGGTAATGCTCCTCTGCGACAGATCATACTGAGGGTTACCGATGTATCGATTCGAGCGCGACATTTTGGCGGGCTAGTAGATTGGCGGGCTACCACGGCGAGTGCGATCCCGATTACCTTCCTTGGTACAACCAGTCGGGTAACGAAGTGCGTCTTACTCGGTGCAGCACCCACACAGCAGAGCGAGAGCCACACGCCCACTCGGGATCCACCATATCATCAAGAGCTCTTGTCCCCGAGACATATGAGGAGAGGTGCAGAGAGCAAACAGATTGACCGGGATGCCTTAGATGTCGCACGCTCACCCACTTCACGTGCTTATTTTGATCATTGTTAAACATTTTGGACCCATAGTAGTTGTATTTGTACATTATATTATTTTTTTATGTTGCTCATTTTATATATTTTGACGTATTGTTATTTAAATCGTAAACCGTTCAGTATCATAGTTCCAAAATATAACGCGTTTAAATATTAATTCAATATACAAAGTTTAAAAATTAATAAAAAACTAAAAATTTGAATTACCTTTTTAGAGGTAATTCAAAATTTTTTATGTTTTATGAACCTAAATACTCATTTTAAAGGTAATTCAAATTATCAATTATTTTTGAACCGGAATTACCTTATTTTGAGGTAATTCCAAAAATTTGAATTTTTTTTTTTTTAAAAAGGCAGGGGTATTATTGGAATTTTTTGGATTATGGGGGTGTGGGAGGGAATGAGGGGGGTACGAAAACAAAAGGCCCAATTATATTATGAATAAAATAAACCTGAGGAAAACTGGGGGAACAATATCCGGCCAACTTAAACAAACTAGTAGGTAATCTTTTTAAGGGAATAAAACCAAAAAACCCAAAGTTTATAGGGATCAAAAACATATTTAACTCTAAACGATAAATTAGAAACAATTTTTTTTTGGCAAAAGAAGAAAAGAAGCCTCATCAAAATAAATTAATAAAATGTAAACTTATTGATTTTTGACCGATGAATGCCGAACATTAAACTTAAGGGTATGTTTGGGAGGGGGTTTTGCGAAGGGAAGGGAGGACAAGTTTTTCAATTCTTATTGAGAAAGCTATAAAATGTCTCTAGACATAATTGAAGTGTGATTTGTTATGTATCATATTATTCTTTTAAGTTTTTTAAAATCTCAAATAAATATTTAAATATACTAATTTTTCCAAAGCCCTCCCCTCCCCTCCCAAACATACCCTAGGAGTATTAGTTTATTACACTATCACGAGCAAATTACTTAATGCAGTTGGTCTTAAGACTAACATTCTCTAAGATACAACTTTTTACTAACACACCGCTCGACTAGGAAAACACAAGAATAACTTTTGGATGCTCAAGGAACATAATTATTTTTTTTGTGTCAGTGTCATAGGTGCACAATATCTGTTGGTTTTGTCGGTGACTAATCCAACATGGATGACCACATGTATATCGGTCTTTGTCGGTCCATATGGTTCTCCCCACAAACAGAGTTTTTTGCCACACTCAAGATTCGAATCTGATACCTTAAGGTAGGATCCGAGTCCAATAACCATTCAGACCAACTCTTGTTGGTTTAAATATAAAATTGAATAAAAGAAAAAAAAATCTGAAATATTCTTAATTGAACTCGTTGTCACCATTGAAAATAGAGTTCTTTTGATATGTCATTAGACACAAAACAACAGACGATGGACCAAAGTTTTCACTAAGTTCATTTAACTTCATACTATACCTATACATGGAATGAACACATAGTGGTCCTATATGAAGTGTATTGGCTTTGAATTTACTAAAATCAAGAAGAAAACAAAATTGAAAGGTAGAAAGAGCTTTCAATTATATATATATATATATATATATATATATATATATATATATAGAGAGAGAGAGAGAGAGAGAGAGAGAGAATTAAAACACTAAAGTGGAAGTAATTTAGAGGGAGATATAACTTTTCTTCTTTCTTAAAACCACAAAATCACTTTTTACAATTTAAGTCGTAATGTAAAAAAGGGATAGGGTGGCACAACGCCCCTCTATTTCCGAGTGGAAACCCTAAAATAAGAAAAAAGGAGTCACCAATCTCATTTGTAACAAGCAAATGGACGGGGTGCGGCCACATAACTATGGCTGGTCGTTCTGTGGTAGTGCGAGAGAAGAAGAAACGAAAGAATCAAAGATAGTGAGGGGGTGACATGGTGAGGGAGAAGACGCGCCATAAATGATAGAAGCAGAGATGCAGAGGCGTTTGTGGTGGTGCAAGAGAATGAGGAACAAAAACTGCAAATCCAAACCAACTCAATCAAAAACGGCATTCTGATCCAAATCAAACCAAAAATCGTAAAAATTTCTTTGATTTGCTTTGCTTTGGGTCATCGTTTCAAACATCGAGTGGTTCAGTTTTGGGTGGCAGGTTTCTTTCCTGCACTCGAACCAAAACTAAACCAAACTACACCTATTACTATAAATTATTAAAAAAACAAAAAACCTACTTCGCCTAGTTACACTCACACACATGGTGCCTCAGTAGTCACACACTCTTACGAGACTCACCTAGTCACACCGTTACTGTCACACATATTGTTTTTAGGTCAATACTACATATAATGGTGTAAGTTATTGTTTATGCAGTTTGATATTAAGTTTTTTCAAATGTTACTACATTTTATATTTGGTAGTTTAAATGAGATTAAATAAAAATAAAATCATTTTTTTATTCTTTAATATTTGGATTTAGAATTAAAATAATTAATTTAACTTCAAATCAAATTCTATTTTCTTACTCGTAAAAAATTGAACAAACTAAACCAATGCAAACTGAATTGGTTCGAATTGGATTGGTTTCGATTTTATCAATCTAACGAACTCAACTAAATCAAACTAAATCATATGGATTTTTTATCCTATAGTTTAGATGACTGTTTGGTTCAAAACCGAACAAAATCACAATAAAAACAACCCTACTTCAAATGATCATCCAGGTCTTGTCACAATTTGCTTATACTTTGCAACTTTGGAGGTTGTTGTGAATTATTTACTCCAACACAAGCACTAAATATTAGTGGTACACACCTTTGACCATGAGAGACATATAAAGGGGGAAAGTGAGTTAAAATTAATGTATTCACAGAGCATAAAGTTTGATAGATTCGATATGTAGAACCTTCACAAATCATAACCTATGTCTTAATTTTCAAGTTGAATCACATGCTACTCTAAGCTTAGAGGACAAGTTACACTGTGGTCCTCTTAGGTAGATAAGCATTTGTTATTTTGTTTCTTCTCCCAATATTGATGTAGATTGTTTGGCACGAGCTCCATTTATTCCAACAGAGAATCTTAGAAGGCCTCCACAATTATGTCTTTTTTTCTGGCCCAGACTACTCGAGAAAAAACATACATGCAACTACAATTATTTTCATAAGAAGCTAATGAATGAACTTTGTTTAGGAACCAACATGATATAAGAATTATTAATAATAGAGGGCTTATGGCACCTTCAAAAAAAAAAGAGGGCTTACGATAACGGGTAATTTAGTGATGAACAAGTGGAATTATTAACAAGTGTTTTATTGAAAGCGCTACTAAAGGGACGCTCTTTTTCTTAAAATTCTGGAGTAGTATAAGAAACTCATTTACAAAAATGTTTGATGTTGTTAATTATTTGATAATTAGCTAAGTGTTATTATGAGTATAATGTGTTGGCTTTCATCAATGTTGTTGTGTTTTAGATTCTTACACATATAGGGTCATTTCTGCCCAGGCAACGTGATTCTAGAGGTTATTATTGTGTTTTTCATTCCCTTTCGAGCCTTTTCTGCAACTTCCAGATTGAGATGCGTCTTAATTAGGCGGCATGGCATAAATAATATTTTACTCAAACAAATAATATCTTACTCTGAAAAATAGAAGTATTTTTAGGGTGATTTTTAGTTTTAAGTTTTCAAAAATTTGAAAACTAATACTGATTTTCAGTATTTAGTTTTGAGTTTTAGTTTTTCATGGTTTTCAAGTATAAATAATTGTTATTGACACGGTTTCTCTTTTAAAAGTTATTAACAACATCAATTATTCCAAAAAAAAAAAATAGAAGGATTTAATTTATATACATTGTCGCTGTATAAATATTTTGCATTATCGACAAATTACAAGTTGACATGTTATTAAAAACAAGTGGTTAATTAATAGGCACCTTATATATGTTACTTGTATCATGAATTATTAAACTATATACTAGATGAGAGAAGAGCAAAACTCGACGCCAAGTGTAAGAGAATCATCTTTGTCGGTTATGATCCAAACTCAAAGGGTTACAAGCTGTGCAACCCCAACAACAAGAAGACCGTGCTCAACTAAGATGTAGTCTTTGATGAAGAAGGATAATGGGACTTTGGACCTCATTCAAAGGAGTATAGTTTATTTTCTTCGCGTGAAGAAGAAGAGACAACTAGAGAATATCAACAAGGGCCCACATCACCAACATCATAAGACACCGGGAGTGAAAGGATAGTGACACGTACACAAAGTCTTCAAAATGTGTATGATAACACAAATACATTTTCACTGCGAAGACTTGAAGATCTCTATGAAGAAGTCGAGGAAACAGATAACCTCATAGTGTTTTGCCTCTTTGTAGACTGTGAACCTATGAACTTTGAAGAAGCTGCGCAAGATAAGAGATGGAGAGATGCAATGGATGAGAAATTAAAGCCATCAAGAAGAACAACACTTGGGAACTCGTGTCTCTTATTTTTGATTGTGGGGAGGAGGATCCACCCCTGTTCTATGATGACCCTCCTTATGTGGAGGAGGATGAGGATGATGAGGAGACTATTGTGGAAAGATTATTAGAAAGAGAAAAATTATTAGAAGAGAGAAAAAATGGGTCTCCGGGGAACATGCAGGAGGAGTGGGAGGAAGCGAGAGAGACAATGCTTATGTTTATGCAGAGAAAAAATGATTCAAGAGTTCAATCAGCAGATCGGGGGAGGACACGGTAGAGGAGAATGTGGTGGGGTTGGAGGTTGCCAAAAATGTGGAGCTAATTGAGGAAATTAATAGAGAGGAGAAAGTTGATGATGAGGAGGACACTAAGAAGGGTAATAACAAGGGGGAGCGAAAGGAGCAGATGGCACAACAAGTTGGTAATGCAAATGCGAATGTGATTGAGGAAATTGAGGCAACAAATCAAAACTCTCCGGTGTCCAGCAGGAATTGTGTGATGGAAGTTGTTGCACTGGATGGTAATGATTGTCACTCAGGGGTTCAATTAGTAGAGTATGGTACGAAGACAAAAAAGGGGAATAGTGGGCCAGCAAGTAGGGGTTCGGTTGGTGTGGTGGATAGGCCTTCACGTAGCAACTCCTATGGGCCTACACTTAGCAACTCTTTTGGGCCGCTTTTGAGGAACAACAAAAAGAGTTCGAAAAGGCAAGGAAAATCTAGAAGCCGAGACAGTGATAATGAGATTGAAGTGAATCAAGGTGTTATAATCGGAATAGTCAGTGATGAGGCAAGGAAGTTAATACCGTCCATTATTCTTTCAAATGGGGAAAAAGGTGAGTCACAGATGCATGTAGCTACACGCAACCCCCATGGTGCTAAGTTGTCAATGTCCTTCAGTAGTAACTTGAATGGTGCCTCCATTGGAGAAGTTTCAATGGGTGATTCAGGTATCCAAGTTTGTAATGAGAGATTCTTAATTGATCATGAGATGTCTCTGGCCAACAAGATGTGGAGCTTTGCAAAAGAAAACTTGGGAGTCACAGGTAGCTGTAGTGATGAGGTATATGCAGGTAGAATCAGATCTCTGGAAGTTAGGGATCAGGATGCTAAGGGAAGGAAGGGGAAAAAGAATGACTCTCAATGAATGTCGCAACATTTAATATAAGAGGGTGGGAGGGTGCTTCAAAGAGAAAGTGTCTAAAGAAGTTGATTACTAAGGAGAAGTTTGACATCTGCATGATCCAAGAAACAAAGGTCAATGATTTATCAAAGAGGATGGTGGGGAGTATATGGGGAGACTCTGATTTTGATTGGATAAGCAAAAATGCTAACGGTCTGTCAGGAGGGCTACTAAGCATATGGAAATCAGACTCTCTGGAGGTAATATTCTCTTTTTCTGGGGAACATTTCATTGGTGTCTGCGCGAAAGTTCAGGGCAACTATTGTTATTTGGTAAATGTATATTCGGCTTGTAACACGGCGGGTAAACGGAGGCTTTGGGATAATCTGAGAAATCTAAAGGAAGGGTTTGAGGCAGGAGAGTGGTGTATCACAGGGGATTTTAATGCGGTTACATCTAGAGCGGAAATGAATTGTTGTTCATCCAGTTTTAATAATTTGGAGGCCAGGGAATTTATATCGTTTATGGAGGATATGGAATTGGTTGATGTACCGGTGTTGGGTAAGAAATACACTTGTTTCGGTACCAAAGGAAGGACAAGTAGATTAGACAGAATTTTATTGACAGAGGGGTTGATTACTAGATGGAATGTCAATGCACAGTGGATAGGTGATAGAGAAATATCCGACCACTGCCCGGTTTGGTTGGTGTGCTTGACTCTCAATTGGGGACCTAAACCCTTTAGGTTCATCAATTGTTGGATTGAGCATGAGGAGTTTATGTAGTTCGTCAAAAGTTGTTGGGCTTCCTTTCAGGTGAAAGGTAAGGCGTCATTTGTGCTAAAAGAGAAGTTGAAATTGTTGAAGGATAAACTGAAGATCTGGAACCGTGAGGTGTTTGGATATAAAGATTTGAAAATAGAGAATATTGTCCGGGACATGAATGAGGTGGACAAACTGGCCTCGGAGGGGGGTGTAGACGACATAAGGAGGAATAGGTTGAATGAGGAGTTTTGGAAGGAGTTACATGCGAAAGAAAGCTTGCTTGCCCAAAAGGCGAGGGTAAGATGGCTAATGGAAGGTGACTCAAATAGCCGGTTTTTTCATGCTTGCATAAAAGGAAACCGGAGAAGAACTCAATTATTGAAACTTAAGGAGAACAGGGTGTGGGTTGAAGATGTTGGGGGAGTAAAAAGGGTGGTCAAAAACCACTTCGAAGAGAAATTTAGGGAGGAGGATCTAAATAGGCCTACATTGGATGGGGTAAACTTTAGTCAAATCTCTGGGCTAAGAATGATTTATTAATTGAACCATTTACGATGGAGGAGATCAAAGAGGTGGTATGGGAATGTGATGGCAACAAAAGTCCGGGCCGGATGGGTTTAATTTCAAGTTTATAAAGGAGTGTTGGGACATTATTGGGGTGGAAGTGGTGAAGTTCTTTGATGAGTTCCATAAGTGTGCACGACTTCCCAAGGCGGTGAGTGCGTCCTTCATTTCACTTATCCCAAAAAATAGCAATCCGCAAGGGCTTGGAGAGTATAGGCCTATTTCACTAATTGGTTGTTTGTACAAAATGCTAGCAAAGGTGCTAGCCGGAAGGTTGAAAAGTGTTATGAAGGGAGTGATTTCGGATTGTCAAAGCGCTTTTCTCACAGGTAGAAATATCCATGATGGAGTGGTTGTAGTTAACGAGCTTATGGATATACCAAGAAGAAAAAAAAGAAAATGTGTGGTCATGAAAGCGGATTTCGAAAAGGCCTACGATTCTGTCAGTTCGTCGTTCTTGGATTATATGTTGGGTAGGTTGGGATTTGGGGAGAGATGGAGGAAGTGGATGGGGGTGTGTGTATCGTCTAATTCTATCTCAATGTTAGTTAATGGTAGCCCCACGGAGGAGTTTGTGGCACAGAAAGGGCTAAAGCAGGGGGACCAGTGGCGCCGTTCTTATTTTTGATTGTGGCTGAAGGGTTAGCGGGGTTGGTAAGGAAAGGAGTGGAGATGAATCATCTTAATGGGTTTGGCATAAACAATGCTCTGTCGATTGAATTGTTGCAATTTGCAGACGACACAATTCTTTTTTGTGACGGGGGTGACAAGAGTATATGGTGTTGGAAGGCGATACTAAGAAGTTTTGAAATGGTTTCGGGATTAAAGGTGAACTTCGCGAAAAGTCGCATCTTTGGGCTGAATGTTGATGAAAGAGCGATGGAGGGAATTTCCCAATTCTTGGCATGTAAGGTGGGCGAGTCCCTTTCAAGTTCTTGGGGGTGCCGGTTGGGGCAAACCCACGAAGAATGAGCACATGACAACCAACAATTGATTGCATGAGAGCGAGGTTGAATAGTTGGAAGAGTAGACAACTATCTATAGGAGGTCGTGTTACACTTATCAACTCAGTACTTGCGTCCCTTCCATTATAACTCTTCTCATTTTATAAAGCCCCGAAGAAAGTGGTTGCGGAGTTTATTAAGTTACAAAGGAGATTCTTATGGGGGGGATGAAGAAAACAAAAAGATGGCTTGGGTGAAGTGGGACACAATTTGCTTACCAAAGAATAAAGGGGGACTGGGCATCAAGAACTTGGAGATGTTTAATGTGGCTCTATTAACTAAATGGCGTTGGAGATTGGTAGGTGAAGATCATAATCCCATTTGGAAAGAGGTATTGGTTGAAAGATATGGCTTAGAGGGGAGATGGCCCGATATGGTTGAGAACAAAAGAGGGTGGGAGAAGAAGTCCATTTGGTGGAGGGACCTTTGCTTACTTGGAAGGGACATCAATATTCAAGAAGATTGGTTTGAGCAACTAATTAAAATCAAAGTGGGAAACGGTAAAGTGGCAAGATTTTGGACGGATGTGTGGCTAGGACGGGACAAATTAAAGGATTTATTTCCGGAATTGTATAATAGGTGCAGGTCTAAGGATGACACGGTAGATAAATTCGGGGTATGGACGGTTGAAATTTGGACATGGATCGTGGAGGTACCGATGGATCGCCGTGCATAATTCTGCGGTCCTTGATTCTTCTATCGAAACCGTCGATCTCTGCTTGCCTTTGTTTCTGGCAGCACTGCTTCTTTGCCAGATTCTTATTATCGGATGGCGCGGATGGGTGGTCCTGGGTACCGGATTCGTTAGGAGGTTTCACAGTGAAAAAATGCTATGAATGCTTGCTGAATTTTTCTGCAGGTGGAGCACTTGTTATGCAGGCCGAAACTGTCAACACATGCAAGAAGATTTGGAAATGTGATGTCCCATCTAAAATTCAAATATTTGCATGGAGAGTAACGTTGCAGCGGGTTGCCACGAGAGTAGCTTTGTATAGAAGAGGTATTCTCCAACAAAATGATGTAAGTTGTGTGATGTGCTTCCGGGGAGAAGAGACGGTGGAGCACTTGTTTGTGACGTGTGATGTTGCCAAGAGCATATGGAGAAGTGTTTTTGCTTGGTTAGGGTCTTGGTTGGTGACCACGAAAAATATAGTAACTCATTTCGTGGAATTTGGAAAACTAGTGAAGGGTAAAAGGCAAAAAGGGGTCAAGCATATCATATGGATGGCGGTAGTTTGGAATTTATGGAGGGCACGAAATAGGGTAATTTTCAACGGTGAGGTGATCTCTGTTCCATCATTATTAGCGGGATTAAAGGATTTGGCTTGGAGTTGGTTCAAGGCAAGGAAGGGGTGGAATTGTAAAGTGACTTGGGCAGATTGGTTTAATTGCCCAATGGCCTGTTTCTATATGTTGTAATGTTGCATTGTAAGACTAGTAGCTCCAAAACTTTAGAGGGGGAGAAATATTGGGCTGTTTCTTTTCTCACTATGGCACAATTTAGTTTGTGCGGGGTACTCTTTTTCCCTGCTAGAGTCTTTTTCCCAATGGGTTTTGGCTCTAGTAGGTTTTGAGGAGGCCCTCCCCCTTCCCATTTCCTCATTGTAAGGGTTGAGCACCCCTTGTGCTCCCTTCAATGTTATCTCAATTATCTAAAAAAAGCATGGTATAGTCAGATTGATAACTACTTCAAGGAAAACAATTTCACGAAGTGTCCACACGAGCATGCCCTATATGTCAAGGTCAAAAATGGAGATGTCTTAATCGTCTCCATATATGTGGATGACTTGGTCTTCACAAGAATCAATCCAAGTATGTTTCAAGACTTCAAGAAGGCAATGATAAAGGAGTTTGAGATGATTGATATTGGATTGATGTGATACTATCTTGGCATCGAGGTGAAACAAAAGAGAGATGAGATATTCTTTTCAGAACAAAGATATGCAAAGGAGTTGTTGAAAAAATTCAAGATGGAAAGTTGCAAGCCAATCAACACACCAATAGAGTGTAAAGTGAAGTTGTCAAAGTATGATGAAGTAGAAATGGTGAAAGCTACAAATTTCAAGAGTATGGTTGGGAGTTTGCGATATGACATGCACAACCTGACATTCTATATGCTATTGGACTCATTAGCCGATACATGGAGAGTTCGACCACTACTCATTTGAAGGCTGCAAAAAGAATTATTCGTTATAACCAAGGAACAGTCGACTTGGGCTTATAGTTTTCATCAGATGACAATTACAAACTTGTAGGTTATAGTGACGGTGACTGGGGTGCAGATGGAGATGATCGAAAGAGCACCAGTGGTTTTGTGTTCTTCATGGGAAACACAAATTTCACTTGGATGTCAAAGAAACAACCAATAGTCACACTTTCAACTTGTGAAGCGGAATATGTAGCAGCCACGTCATGTGTTTGCCATGCAGTCAAGGACGGATCCACACATATATAATTGGGGGCATTTGCCCCCACTTAGACAAATTATTTTGGTTAGAAATATATATAACAAATGTATTTTGCCCCCATAAAAAATAATGGTTGCCCTCATAAGACAATTTTTTAAATGAAATGTAGAAATTCGCAAAGAGGTAAATAACAAAATAATAAGTTGGTACTAAAGTGTTTGGAATCACGTCAAGAGACTTATAAACGCACGTCAAGCGTGAAGTTATATGTCATAGCTAATAGCTTCCATGGTGAATAACTTGTCACCACAATTCCAAATTTGCAGAGCTTTATCCTTGTCGTGGTTGGGAGACCATGTGGCCGAAGAAATATATATGTGCATTTAATCTTGCTAGAAAAACTAGGCCGAGTAAAATACAACACTAGTCTTAACGTTAAAAAAAAACACCAAACAGTTGTGGTATGAAGTCCGAATACGAGATACGATATGAGATACGATACGACACGATACGTGGATACGAAAAAATTTAGAAAATCAAGATACGATACGGCAGTGATAATTTAATAAAAAATTAAATTAAAATTAAAAAATATAAAACATAAAGATAATTTTGAATATTGAGTGTGACAAAAACTCTATTGAGAGGAGAGAACCACATCGGCCGGCAAAGCCGAGTACTCGTGGCCAGCCAAGTTCTCTGACGTAGATTATCCGGTGGAAACTGTGCACCAATGACACGGTAACAAAAAAAAACTAAGCATAGTTAAATGTCTTTTCCCCACCCATTTTAAAAAATATTCTTCCTCCTACGAACATGTCACAAAAAGATAAAAGAGTACCAACGAGGGGATTACTGTGTTCGGTAGTGGATATTCTGGTCTCGACCAAAAAAACAATGATAAAAGAGTAAGTATTTGATTGTTTTTTGATTTTAAAATAAATATAAATTATAGGATACTCCTAGCTGAATACGTATCCGGTAAGTATCCAGTAAGTATCAGGTAAGTATCTGTTCTTTTTTTATTTAAAAATAAACATAATTCTAGGATACTCTCAAGATACGTATCTGGAAGTATCCGACACGTATCGGTATCGAATACGGATACGTGACCTATTTTAGAGTATCGGGGTTTCATAGGTTGTGGGATATATACCTATCCAAAAAGTAGCCTAAGATGCATTCTAGAAGACAGCTAAGCAAGAAAAAAAGAAGGAAAAAAAGCCAATATTTATGAAATATTTTAATTATAAAAAAAACTTGGATATTATTGCTTGGAAAAGCTATATTGGTGACCAAATTTAATGACAAAACTTGAAATATATCACAATTTTGGCGTCACTAAAATTTAGTAACAAAATTATAGAATCAACAAATTTCACATTTTTCGTCACTAATTTAACATTTAATTTTAGTAGTTTTAAGAAAGTTATTTTTGAGTCAAATTAATCCTTATATATAAAGGCTTCTATATGCTTGAAAAAACAACTAAAGCTACCCCAAAAGAGATACGTATTACGTATCCGCATATTCCCCCCTCCGCATATCCTCCCCCCCCCCCCTCCCCCCTCCTCCTCCTCCTCCTCCAATAAAGACAAAAAGTTGGTGGTATATATTTCAAAACTTTGATAAAAGAATTAGGGTAGATGTTTTAGTGGCATTTTTGAAAATTTGAAAAAAGCACCAGAGCGCAGATATTTCATGTACACCATATGGCCAAAATTCGCACATTATCTTTTTAATATTTTAAGCGGTGTATTTCAAAATACTTTAGAGTTCAGAAATTTTTTACTATGGTAGCATAAAAAAAGTAGGCCCCATAGTCAAAGTAGGGACCATTTTTTATAAGTGTAGAGAGTTGCTCTTTTTTTATGCTAACTTAAGTTGGATTTTTTTTCTTTATACAACCGTAAGTTAGGCTTTTATTAGGAGACAAAAAAACATCTTAGCTAGAGCATCTTGTTAGAGCCTAGTCCCAATAACTATCATGTTGCTCATTTGTAGTTTGATCATCATTTGATATTAATTAGATGAAATTAATTAGTTTGAAATAAACCCTCTCTAAGAAAAAAGCGATGGGAAGAATTGACAAGCTAATTATTAATTAATATAGATGCTACCATAATCAAAGTAGGCCCCATCAATAGGAGGGGAAAGGAAAGAAGGCAAAAGCCTCATCAATTGGAGGATTTATTTCCGGATGTTTATAATTGTTGCAAGTTTAAGGAGGATACGGCAGACAAATTTGGCGAGTGGACGGATGTCGGGTGGAGATGGCGGATGGATATGGCCGACGGTCTGCTGCAGAACTGCAGACCGATCGGTCTTTGGCTTCTTGGTTTCTGCGCACCGCTTTGCTACCGCGTATTTGTCGCGATCGCGAATAGGTGGTCTTGGGTGTCGGATATGTTAGGAGGATTCACGGTGTCGAAGTGCTATGATTGTTTGCTGAATTTTTCTGCAAGAGGTGTGAATTTGTTGATGGCCGAAACTGTTGCAGCATGTAGAAAAATCTGGAAATGTGATGTTCCAACCAAAATTCAAATATTCGCGTGGAGAGTAATTCTACAGTGGGTTGCTACTAGGGTCGCTTTGCGTAGAAGAGGTATTATATCCAATCTCCAAATGATTTAAATTGTGTGTTGTGCTTTCGGGGAGAGGAGACGGTGGAACATTTGTTCGTGACTTGTGGGGTGGCTAAGGGTCTATGGAGAAGTGTTTTCTCTTGGATGGGGGCCTCGGTGGGGGACACGGAGAGTATTGTTACTCATTTTGTGGAGTTTGGGAAGCTTGTAATTGGTAAAAGGAAAAAAGCGGTCAAGCATGTTATATGGATGGTGGTAGTTTGGAACATTTGGATGGCACGAAACAATGTAATATTCAACGGTGAGGTTGCGTCCATTCCAGTGATCTTGGTGGGTATTAAAGACTTGGCTTGGAGTTGGTTCAAGACAAGAAAATGGAGGAATTGTAAGGTGTCTTGGGCGGAATGGTACAATTGCCCGTTGGGGTGTTTTTCTATGTTGTAACCATTGTAATTAAGTGTACGTTTTAAAGCAATATTTAATACACTTTTTAGGCGGGGGAGAAGCAATGGGGACTTTTATTCCCATTGTTGCACAGATTATCATTGTGTGAGTGACTCTTTTTTTCCTCCTAGTCTTTTTCCCAAGGGTTTTGGGCTTTGGAGGTTTTGAGAGCCTCCCCCCCTTTCCCATTGTAATCAGTCGGCCAGCACGACTTGTGCTCTGTTTCAATGAAATCTTGCTTATCTAAAAAAAAATTCTCTAAAAAAAACTTAACACCTTAAAATAATATTTGACTTCTAATGATTAAATTTCTAACTTTGGTTTAATGAAGACAAATATGTACATTTCTTAGTATAACAAAGTATGTCCTTGAAAAGAAAAAAAAGGGTGGTTAATATTCCACTTTAAACAGACATAAAAAAAGCATCCAATTCTCCATTGTTGGAAAAAGGAAGTGGATTTGAAGTTTTGAACAATTAACTCAGTTACAATAACTTACACGTTTGAACTGAACAAAGATTAATTAGATGGATAAACGCACCCTTTACCGCTCTATTGTCTACTTTCTAATCTAGGTTAAGTCTTAATCTGAAAGAGATTAGCTACTAGTACTTATAGTCTTATACTTATCATATATACATATGGTAATTTTATTAAGAGAAAAAACTCATAGCTAAAGCATAAGATGTGCACAAGTGTTTACATCAAAAACACAATTTAAAAGAAAAGAAAAGAAAAGATAAATTTATAAACATGCTAGCTAGATAGCTAGGATAAAAAATTATATGCAAGATATAGTAATCATTTACCTGGCCATATTAGTAATTCAGAACAAAGTATAAATGGATAGAATCCAAATCCCTTTTTATGTGAGAAAAAAGAAAATATAGAGAGAGAATCATCCAGAGATTTCCAACTAAATGTATAAAGATAAAATAACACATGGAAAGAATCAAGAGATACTCGTATACCACTATTTGTATTTTTGAGTTTATGATTGAATTTAAACCACGTCATCCCTTTTTGAAATTTTTTTAACAGTAGAAGCTCATTTTGTAGTGTTTGGAAAAAAATTCTAAAATGAGAGAGAGAGAGGTTATTCAAACATATTACGAAATAAACATATTGACCTACATATAAATTATTACACTGAGAAAATACGTGGTTATTCTAAAAATTTGACAAATATTATGCAAATAATTGGTTAGCATAGTTCAAAGTTGTAACTAATTAAATTAAATTTAATAGGAAGTTAATAAGTGGATGACCATAAGTGAATTGAATTAAACTCAAATTTGAATGTTATTAATCACGAGTTTTAGATGTTCAACTACATACTTGCTTCAAAAAAAAAAGTTGTTCAACTACATATCAGTAGAAAATGATTAATTACGTCCAAATTCATTGTTAGTTCAATTCGGTTGATCTTTAAAAAAAAATCAGTTGAAGGTTAATGAATTACCACCTATTTTTTGACAATAATTACCGACTAGTACTAAATTGAATTAACCACGATTTTAAATTGCATTACACGATTTTAAATTGCAGATTTTTTTTAATACAAACAACCAATCACAAATCAGGAGTCAATTGACTTTTCTTCTAGTTGAGAGAAGACTCAGTCATTTTTAATAACGTGTCAAATTGTAATTCGTTGATGATGTAAAAATAATATTACAACAATAATGTTTATAAATTAAATCCATAAAACAATACAACTGTAAATTATAAACATGGTACATGGGAACAACAAAGGAGCTAAAAATTGGTTTGGAATAAAAAAACTTACAACCTGTTATAATAAATAAATAAATACTAACCAAACTTTTGAAAAATCAGAAGTAAATATTATTTCATTGAGACCTTGCTTCACCCAAAAAAAGAATTCCTCAACCTGGTTGCTTCAAAAATAACTCTCCGCCCATTTAATAAAACCTTAAAATAATAAAATAAAAATAACGAATATGTATACACTAAAGTCTAAACATACTGCATTAACGGAATCGATGAATTTGTTGCTGAATTAGTGTTGAAATTAAAATTAATACTACTACTAATCATAGTTACAAATAATTATTGTGAGAGAAACATAAATTATGACAACATAATTAAGCATTACGCACACTAAAGGCATGCCGTGGAGTGTTGCTGCGGCGGAATTCCAATCTCCGGCGACGCCACACCGTTTGCAGAATAAGCCCACCACGTACCATTCATAAGTTCCGGCAATTCAATCTCGCCCCAAAAATCATCACTAGTAGCGGAATCATTGCTATCCTTCTCCGGCAAGGAATTAGCCTTAACCATCATATGAGCCGCCTTTGCCGCCGCCGCCTGAATATCCCTAGCAGTGCAAGACGACGGCGGAGGAAGCGGTGGAAGGCAGTGAACTTCGTCAGGAAAATTGAGTTGCGCCTTGCGACCTTTCAAGCAGTAAGCAGCGACGTCGTAGGCTTTTGCCGCCATCTCCGGCGCCGGAAAAGATCCTAGCCATATCCGTGACTTCTTCCGTGGTTCTCGGATTTCTGACACCCACTTTCCCCACCGTCGTTTTCGTACTCCACGGTAAATAGGGTGGCGCGTGCCGCTCCGCGCGTTTCCGGATTTCTCGGCGGTGTTGACGGTTAGTTCTGCCACGTCATCTTCGGTTGCGATATGCAAAGGTTGCTCCATTCAGAAATTTCACTAACGGCTTTTTTTTTGTGTGTATGGGTTTTATCTTCTTCTACGCTTATTATAACGAGCTTCAGAATGGTGAGTAGTGTGGAATTACAGAATTGTCCCTGTGTATAGAGACATAGAAAGAGGAGTAAAAGTTACTCATTCTATTTTTCTACGTAAAGAACCAGCATGCAATTAAAGATGGGATTTTTTTTTAATTTTTTTTTTAGCTAAATAATTAAAGATGGGATTGGCGTGTTACTGTCCTTTACAACGTGCTAGCTGTAGTAGGAAAAAAATGATTCCATATTTGGCTTCTATTTAATTTTGCTACAAATTTTAACCGTTAGTAACATTTAGTCATCCTAATCATTGTTACAAGTTAGTACAACGTTGGGTCACGCAATGTGATATGATATGCTATATATTCCCTCTAGTCCTTTTAATAAGAAAACTTTACGATTTTATAATAGGGATCGGAAGGAGTATATACAATTATTTGTTAAAAGGTATTGTGTAAATAATTGTAATTATACAAAGTTTCTATTTCTTTATAGGTAAATGTTAGTAGATAATTGATCGGGGGAAATGAAAAAGAGGTAATACCCTATTTAGTTCTTGAAATTTCATAGAAGTTCAACTCAGTCCCTAACATTTAAAGTATCTCAATTAAGTCCCTGACATTTATAAAATTATTTCAATTTAGTCTCTACGCTATATCAACTTAGTCCCTTTATTTTGTAAAAAAATGACTAAATTAAGACAATTTTGTAAATGTCAGGGACTAAATTGATATATTGTAAATGTCATTGACTAAATTGAACTCTTGTGAAATTTCAGGGACTAAATAGGATATTACCTCAATGAAAAATGTTAATTTTTTTGAACCTAAAATATATTTCTTATTCATTTGATGTCTTTTAGCTCATCAACTGAGTTAACTACTTGTGACACCTAAAATAGTCACAAAACTTGTAAATTTAATTTTTGAATAATTGATGTATTTAGCATATATTATAGACCCGATACATCAATTATTTATAATAGTCAAATGAGTATCGATTTTTTAGTCCATAATCATAGTCAAAATTATCACCATTTAGTACTCCCTTCATGATTACCTATTGATTTTTAAGAACTACTAGGATATACTCTATATGTTAAATTTCATTGGATTTATCACTCAATTAAATAACATTACAAATAGATTGGGTATCCCTCAAAGACATCTTTGAAGTTTTGTAAGAAGAACATATACACTTGTATAAGCAAGCCATAAACAAGGTCTTCTACTGAAGAACATAGACACATAACCTAATTTATATCCATCATGGACATTAGGCACATTAGGCCCTACACATCCCCTAAACACACTTAATCACGTGATGATAGCTGAACTCAAAAGGCTAGTCCCTTAGATAAGAGAACCTCGTGACTTAAGTACCACATTGAACCCAACGTGGGACTCTAACAGTTTGTCCCAATAAGCATATATACATAATCGAAGAATAAAACAATTAATGTACATAATTCCCAAATTTAAAATTTATACATTTTTTTGTCGAGACTAGGGTATCCACCGTCAAACGTAGTGACTAATCCCCTCGCTAGATTGGAGGCACCTCGAAGGGTGGGACAGCTGGCCCAGGGATTTAAAGTTGCTTAGTACCCAAGGCAATCACTACAAAAAAAAATGGTATTAGCGAGGGAATCTAGGTGGGTCGCTAAAAATCAATTACCGAGGGAATTAGCGATGGATAGGGCCGTCGCTAAAGAGGTGCTGAATTTTTATTTTTATTGTTAAACATTTCCATCGCTAAAAGTTAATATTCTGTCGCTAAAACCAGTACAGCTGTAACCCACAATAGTTACTTTTTGAATTCTGTCGCTAATGCCTAATTTTCCGTCGCTAAATCTGACAGTTCTGACGCCATTGACTGATGGCACAGATTCACTCGCTAATACCTTAGATTTTGTCGCTAAATTATTCCGTCGCTATATTTCCCTCGCTAAATTTAGCGAGGGATTTTGGGCCTCGCTAAAGTACGCTAGTGAGGGATTTTTGTGCTTTAGCGAGGGAATATTGCGTTGCTATTTTAAGTTTTTTTTGTAGTGAATGATCGAACCCTCGACACTTGGTTAAGGGAGGATGAGCCCCAACCGCTCAACCACACCCCTGAGTTTCAAAATTTATACATTAATTTAACTCCTTTGAATAATTTTTCAAAGAAAAATCATTTCAATAAAATAAAATTACACAAACTAATAGTGCTCAAATAAACATACTTAAGAGGATCAAAGTCACGGATGACAACTTTGGACAAGACACCTAAAAAGTTTGAAATTAAACATCCACTAACTCATTTTAATTTGAAACGTGAAGGACATGATACTTTCCAAAATAAAGCAAACTCCGATTCTCTTTAACTAAAGCCAAGGTGCACTACTACACATAAAATTCTATCAACTATGAATTAAAAAAGAAATTATCATAGCTTAATCATGAAATGCAATAACTAACTAGATTAATGCACACTTATTTTAGTCAAACGTTGTGATGAAAATTAGTTAAAGAAATCTAGGTGAATAGTGAACATTGGAAAAGCAAAGACCTTTGAGAGGGAAAAGAAAACAACACACTCTCTACACTTCTCGTCTTCTCCAATGATTTAGACATTTTAACCACAAGTTTGCAAGTTGCAATGATAAAGAAAGGAGAATTTCAAAACGAGGGGAAACAAAAAATTGAAAGTGGACCCTCACACCTCATCATCATGATAATGAACCACCCGTGAGACCCACACCAACAAGCAGCGCGTGGTGAACCCCACAAAATTTATGACTGTTGTCTCCAAGGCTCGAGGAAAGAGGTTAATGTAGAATGGCCAAAGTACCCTTTGATGAAAGCTACTGATACTTTCTTTTTTGTAAAACAATACTCCCTCCGTCTAATATTAAGTGTCGTTTAAGGTTATGTGCGGGTATTAAGAAAATGATTTGATATATTAAATTTTATGGTGGAAAAATGTGGTAGGACTAAAATACCCTTACACTTTTCTCGATTGGAGCAAATGCACAATTATTGATATTCTAAAGTAAGGGTATTATTGGAAATTAATAATAAATATTGTATTGGGATTCTAAAATGACTGATAATTTGAGACAAAAAAATTCCAAACAAGACACTTAAAATGAGACGGAGGGAGTAATATTTTCTCTATCTCAATTTAAGTGTCCTCTTTACCATTTTTTTGTTTTAAATTATTTACCACTTTAAAATATCAATACAATATTACTTTTTGTTTCCAATAATATCCTCATTTATTATTTGCATTTCCAACTTTTCCCTTCCTATCTTTTCAGAATAATATAGGGATATTTTAGTCCTACCATACTTTTTTGAGCATAATCCAATTATTTTCTTAAGACCCGCACATAACCTTAAACAACAGTTAAATTGAGACGGAGCCAGGGGGTATATCATTTACGTCTAATTGTGTGTAATTGTGGATGCTAATTCCTCGAAATGCTGACATTCATTAAAGGGTTTATCTATCACACTAGATGTTTTTTCATACCCACCAACCGCAAATTGAATCTCTGACCAAATAGTTAAAGAGTCCAAATATCTACTATTTGTATTACACAATCTTGATAGCTACTAGTACTTTTGTTACTTGGTTGCACGGGATTGGTATGTGTATGTGTGTGTTGTTGAGATGTTCATGTTCCCTTCGTGTTCCAATCTTTTTATGGGCTTTTTGGTGGGTGGGATGGACTTTTTGTAGGTGCGGCATTGATGGGTTTGATATGGACAAACAAAAAGCCCATGTGTCACTTGTTGCCAAATGATAAGGTTTTTTTTTTTTGGTACCCCCACCCATTCCCCTAACACCCCCACCCAAATTGAAATCCCCAAAATGCCCTTTGTAATCTATTTTTTTAAAGACGATCGCATCGTATATATGTCATTTGGGACATATATACGATGTGTATTTAACGCATCGTATATATGCTTCGAAGAAGTATATACGATTGGTGGTGTAACCACCAATCGTATATACTTTTTCAGGGCATATATACGATGCGTTAAAATTACACATCGTATATATGTCCCAAATGACATATATACGATGCGTCTTAAATTTTTTTTTTTTAAAATTGTAAAAAAAAATTTAACGGTCATGATTTCGCTTTCTAAGTTGATCAACAACTGTAGATTGCACGCCAAAATCAACGGTTGATAATCTTTTACCTCATCTATAAATACTCACTCCCACCATCACTATTTTCACACCAAAAATTCAACTTCCTCCTTCTCTCACACACATCACAAGTGAAGATGATGCAGGCTTCGCTAATGTCATACTACGAGCCTTCTTCCCTCACTATCGTTCATTCTAATATGGGGTTTGTTGATCATCAGGGCATCATCTTGAAAGATGATGGTATAAGTTTCGATGGGAGAGATGTTGTTTCGTGTAGGTTAAAACACGATATATCATTTTCTACTCTTAAGCAGAAACTACTGCAGATGGTTCAACTAGAGAACGACGAACATGAGATAATTCGTATTGTTTATCTGAAACCCAAACGACTAGTGGAGGTATTTACCGTCTACCATGGATGTCAACAATGAGATGACGTCCGAGACATGATGTCCATTCATATAACAATTAAATGGAGGAGTTACATTCATCCATGCGTCGAAACCGTAAGACCGTCATTGAGATCCTTCGTCGATTAACTCCACCACTTTCGATGGTTTCTATTGTATTTTCATTTTATCTGTCTATTTTTATTCAAGTTGTTTATGTTTTATCGCCAGTGTAACTTTGTTTTATCGAATCAATGAAATCAAAAATTCATGGAAACTCGTAAAATAAATAAAACATCCAAAAAAGTTAATAATATAATAAAATGCCAAAATAATATCAAATACATCAAAAACAAATAAAAATCCCTAACGGCGTCCCCTCGTCCTCGCCCCGTCGCCTAAGCTCCCACCCACGTCATCCGGTCTTTGCCATCCCCACCATCCTATGGATTGTCCGACACGCCGGTGCCATGCGCGATGTCGCCGCCACGAATCCTCTCTCTACAAGCCCTCACAAGCTCCCTAATCCAATCCCGATCGTCGTAGCGTATCTCGGGGAGGTGTCCAGGTCGAGCTCTAGTGATGGTGGTGATGGTGGAGCCAGAATAGTCTCTGGGGATAGAAGCCGGACGTACCACTCTAAGTAGTTACGTCTGACCGATCCGGCCTCCGAGCAACCCGAGTAGTGCGCAGGATGTCCTCCACAGATGCCATGAAGTGGACGATCCCAAACACGCAATCGCATGACTCGGACGGCCACTAAGAGGGTCACGTGGGATGATCTGCGTGTACCCAAATCGACGCAGCACTATCGTGCATGTACGAACTCAAGTCACCCAACCGATGAAGCCTCTGTAGGGAGATCTCGCTCAAAGCGGTCTACCACCTCGCCCTCCTCAAATGGTCGCCAAGCCAGACATCCTCCGGCCTCGGCTCATCAATCATCCTCCTGTAGTGGCCGAGCTTGGTGGTCGACTTCTTCTTCCTAGAGCGCCAAAGAGTGGCTCCGCACCCGGGATATGACCGGCAACCTATCCACCATCCGGGAAATACCACATAATCCAAGCTCGAAATGCAAAAATAAATAACATATTTAATTCACAAAAATTTACCAAAAGTCGGTCATGATTTAACAAAAATACAAGAAGTTAAAAGGTATACCCGAAATAGGTGGGCATACCTCCACCACATCGCTGCGTGTGTCCGAGATGACGCAGTTGTTCAAGTCATGATACATGGCGGCTAGTGCACTGCACCCCATGCATAGCCTCCAAGAACCTCTGGACTCAGATCATCCAGGTAGATCAACCACTTAGCCTCAGCCCTGTCTCCAGTCTTCGTGGTGAAGATACTGTAGGTCAGAAGGCGAAGCAGAAAAGCCCTGACAGCAACTGTGATGTCACCCCCCTCCTCCAAGTTGCGCTCATAAACTCGCTCCCACCATTTGAAGTCGTAATATGGACCCCACGGGTGTTGTTAGCGACCTCAACCCGTGACACACCCAAATATGTCTCGTGGTGGGTGGCAAACTCCGAGCTAACAGTGAGGGCAGGAGGTGTGGCATAGTTCCCCTGGATGGGAAGGTGCAGCAGACAAGAGACGTCATCCAGAGTGATCGTCATCTCACCAAATGGCAAGTGAAATGACGAAGTGTCTGAGTGCCACCTCTCAATAAAAGCCGACAAAGAACTCATGGTCTCTTGTGGGCGTGGCGGGCCCGGAGAAGTGGGGCCAATCTGAGTCCCCGACCACGCGGTGCGTTGAAGTAGGTCGGGGTAATGAAGATGAAGTCTAGTATGGACTTTGTTGCCATGAGCCCATACTTTGACAACTCACGATACTCCCGAAATAAAAATAAATAAATAATGTAAGCAAAAGTGCGGACTATGTGACTTAAATAAATTATTTAAGCAAAAATGCAAAACTTACCGTCGGCGAGTATAGAATCTGCAGACATGATCCGCCAAGTCGGTGAAAAGAGAGGGTGACGCTCCTCCCGAGGCTCTCTCCCGAGGCTCCTCCCGATCATCTTGCCGAGGAGGCTCCTCCCGATCTTCTTGAGGCACCTCATGATACTCGGACATGGACCGTTCGAGTAATAAGCATCACTGAAATGCTGCTTCTGGCGATACTCGGGAGGTGGGGATGGTAATGAAGAGGTTGGGGATCATACTGGGATACTGGGGGGATGATATCGAGGAGTAGCCGGGAATGATCTTGAGAAACCGCCTCCCCTATGCCAATCCTCCCTGCTGCGTCTGCTGCGCAGTAATCCCCGAGATAGAAAGCTCCAAAGGTGACATCGTAGCCGGGCTCAGCCGATACTCACCGCCTCGCTCATGCTCATACTCACCGCCTCGCCTCAGTGTCTCGCCTCTGTCTCGTCTTTGAAGCATGGAGTCGATTATGCCTCCGAGTCCTCGTGCTCGGAGCGATGAGATGACTCCCCATCTCTCTCGACGGAGAGACCTCACGTCTCCTCTATGCCTACCGGACAATCGCAAGTGAAGAAGAAAAAAAAAAAAAAAAAAAAATTCCTCATCGTATTTACATCAAAACAGTGTATATACGATGCTTATCGATTGTTAAATGCGATATAGGGTCTTCTGGGCGTATTTACGAGTGGATGAATTTCTGCTAATCGTATATATACGCCTGAATAGGGATATATACGGTGAGTAAAAAGTGTTAAATCGTATATAGGGTCCGTGGGGTATATACGATTGGTTGATTTCTGATCGTCGTATATCGTCGAAAGTCGGGCGTATATGCGAGCAGTGAAGGTGGTCAAACGTAGGTATGACCAATTGTGTGAAGAAATTGTGATTTTGTAAAGAGTCAGGGGTATTTTGGTATTTTCACACGGTGGGTGGGGGTGTTAGGGGAATGGGTGGGGGTACCAAAAAAAAAACCCAATGATAATAGTTGGCCAATTAGCTTTTGAGCTTGGAGATAGCGAATTGAAAATGATTGATATTTTATGGATCGCATGAACCATCTTATCTCTTTCTATTCATATTTGGGTTTTTTTTGGACCCCCACCCTCTCCCCTTAAACCCCACCCACACTGAAATCCCCAAAATGCCCTTCAAAAAATCTGTTTTTTTTACAAAGTTACACGAATCGTATATATCTCTTTTGGGGCATATATACGATGTGCAATGTTTTGACATCGTATATATGTTCGTTGTGCGTATATACGATTGATGCGTTTTAAGTCAATCGTATATACTCACAATGGACATATATACGATGTCAAAAAATTGCACATCGTATATATGCCCCAAAAGAGATATATACGATGGGCTTATTTTTTGTTAACAGTTGTGATTTTATTACCGGTTATAATTTGAAGTCTCGTGATTTGATTAACATCAACGGTGTAGATATTTTGGATAAAATAAACGCGTATAATAACAAAAACGCGATATAGTAATATATACACGTGTAATACAAAAAATGTGTGAATCTATCTACAAGCCCTCCCATAGAATCATCGGCTAAATCGATACATCTAGGCGCATCACTGTGAGTGGGAGGCTGCACGGGAGGACACATAGACTGCCATAAGGTAAAACGTCTGGCATACGGATGCAACCATGAAGCAGACTCAGGTGAGTAGTGCTGGTACCACTGTGGGGCAATAGGAGGCAACAGACAAGTGGGAGAGATTGAAAGATGCAACCAGTGTACATTCTCGTTCATAACAAATATGATTTTGATCTTAGATGAACTGTAAGTGCCTCTCAAAGGCAGATAAGTGAAATTCATAGGCAAAGAAAACTGAACCAATGCAACATTATACTTGGTTGCAACCATATACCCCATCTCAGGCAAATCAAACCACTTTGAGTCCGGCTGACGTCCGTATGACTCAATAGTTAAAGCTTTGCGAAACTTTAACAGTCGGTTCTTCCCAAACATGTCTGAATACGATGTTTCCCTGTCCTTTGTTTCCTGAATCAAAGCTTGCTGTCGTGAGGCCAAGAGTCCTCACCCATGTCAAGTCCAACCCCGATCGCTTCTAAAAGCTGCGAGCTACTGCCACCTTCAACATCAACAATTTTTTCAACATAGTTGCGCACGCGTGTCTTTGGAACAAACGGTAAGTGGATTTTAGTCTCACCGCCTGTGATAATACTCTAGAAGCACCCCGAGATAATTTGGTTGACCGCTGTGTAGGAATTTTGGAAGCCCCGGATTCTTCAGTCTGTTTTAGCTTCTCATCCACATGCTCCCACCCAGAAGGATCACACTTAGCATCAAAAAAATTATGTTTTTTCTTCTTTGGTGCACCTTTCGTTCTGACTTTTGATTAGGTGCAACCATAGAAGAAGTAGAAGGGAAAGCTATCTCATTCCATTTGTCTCTTAATAAGATATTTTTCCTCCTCACTGACTTTATCAAATCTTGCCTGGATAGCATCAAACTGATAAGAAATATCACGGTAGATGATTTATCCCGAGTGGATTTATCATCTACCGCATCCAAACTAAAGTGTTTCCAGTGATCATCAACAACATTAAGCGGAATAGAATTGCCGGAAGCATGAAAAATACCGATCTCACAAGCACAAGGAAGTAGATGTGTCTTCCTTTGAATGCACCGATACCGCCCTTTGTCATATCCAACCCCAGATTTTGACCTTTCAAACTCTTTCACCGTGTGACCCAATGCAGATAACGAAACAGTGGAATATTAGACTTGACTTCGATTCTGCTGATGCTTCTTTGAAAAGACCCGATAATTTGATCAAAATGTGTTGTCAGCATGTCATCAATAGATATCAAACATTTTGATAGATCACCCTTCGAAGTCTTCAACTGTCTTTTCAAAGACCAATGCAACGATTCCACTCTGAAATAATAAATAAGTGTCAAAGAAATTTAATCGACGATAAAATATATGTCCACGTGTCAAAAAATATCGAGTAACAGATAGAAATAATAAACAAGTGTCAAAGAAATTTAATCGACGATAAAAAATATGTCCACGTGTCAAAAAATATCGAGTAACGGATAGAAATACCTAACAAGTGTCAAAGAAATTTAATCGACGATAAAAAATATGTCCACGTGTCAAAAAATATCGAGTAACGGATAGAAATAATAAACAAGTGTCAAAGAAATTTAATCGACGATAAAAAATATGTCAATGTGTCAAAAAATATCGAGTAACGGATAGAAATACATGTTGGTCGTGGAATTCCCCAAGTGTGGGATCTGGTTAGTCCATGCTGAGATAAATCGCTCCTTGTGCGGTGTCAACCATGTGTCGTGCACATATTTAATGAGAGCAGGTTTATCAGAGCAAACAGCCTCAAAAAACTTCAGATTTGATAAGTACTCTGACTCATCAACGGAATCAATAATACAGAGCCAGAGAGATAGGACCTCCTCCCATCTATTCTTGTGCACCAACTCTTTAATCTTTGCTTTGACATTTTTTGTAACATGTCAATGACACAATAAATTTGTAGCAGAAGGAAAGACATCAAGAATAGCAGACATACACACCAGATCTCTGCATCAAGAAAACTCGAGGATGAATAGAATGCAAATCACAAATATCTTTCAGCTGCTGCAATACCCAAGAAAAATGAATAGCAAGCTCCTGTCCAATATAGGCAAATGCAACATGGAAACTCAACTCAGTGTTAGTCACTCTCACAATCTGTAGAAGAGGCAAGTTATATCTGTTGGTTTTGTAGGTTGAGTCAAGAATGAGAACTTTGGGAAACAACCTCAATAACTTTATAGAAGTGGGATGCGCCCACATGATATCACTGACGACATCAGACCTCGGAATCTTTCTACTCCAACATAGATAATTATGTGATGCAATCAGTCTCAACACCTCCTGAATATCCGTTCTAGGACCCCTCTTTGTAGACCGGTGTTTGTGACGCTGCCTATAAACTTGACGAAGAGTAGTCACATTCTCCGGATCTAGCTTCTTCAAAGCAATAATAGTAGCTTTCGGTCCGACATCAAAATCTGCATGCTCGTTAACCAGATCCTTTTGCGCCTTAGACAGACGCCCAAATAAACAAGTACCAATGGAAGTTTTAAGCAACTCGTGCGTGTGTCTACCACATTTAACCCTCACACCAACCCCCACGACTAACAGTGCAAGTAGCTTTCATTCTAAAAGGACAACCTCTCCTTTTAGAACCGAAAACCCTTGAATCATTAGTAAACCCGCCTTGCTTCTCACAGCCAAAATCAATCTTATCTCGTCTCCCCCTCTTTCCAGCTGTTTTTTCTGATCTCACAATAACAACAACTACACCGATACTTCTACCAACAGCTTTGGCCCTCTCCTCCACAGCCTGGCGTGTAGAAAATATCTACAAAATATATAATTTACTAAGTAAAGTAATTTAATTCTATTTACCAAACTTGAGTAACAAAAATATACCGTATCCGTCGTGAATGTCAGTGTAGTATCAATATCAACAGGAGCCAACCGAGATTCGGCATCCGCCTGCCAGAGGGCGGGTCAATATCTGTTCCAACAAAACAGATAGCAACTCAGGAAAAAACGAAAAAAATAACCCAGTCGTATATACCTCCTCAACCTTGTATATACGATGGGTATTTTTTCACATCGTATATACATGGCCCAGATGTATATACGATTAGATCTTCAAGCCCACTCGTATATAACCTATATACGATGGGTAGTCAACGAAGCATTTAATAATGCAATCGTATATATGTCTTTAAGGACATATATACGATGAGTAGTCAACGAAGCATTAAATAATGCAATCGTATATATGTCTTGAAGGACATATATACGATGATTACTTTTTCAGGTCAGCGTTCAATATTAAATGTAATCGTATATACCTTCCATTGAGGTATATACGATGGGAGATATTGTGGGTCCCAGTCAGAGAGAAATAAATGAAAGTCAAAAAGTGAATTATGGTAGGGGTATTATGGGAATATCACAAATGGGTGGGGGTGGGAGGGGATGGGGTGGGGGTATAAAAAAACAAACCCTTCATATTTTCATTTCAATCAAAACCCACATAGTATTTAATATGAGACCGACCATCACTTTGCACTTACTCCCTCTGCACTCATGTATAAACAATAAATGATTTTTTAGATTCACTGAAAAAGTGATGTAATCTAAAAAATCATTTGTTATTTATATATGAGTGCAGAGGAACATGATTTAATTTAATCCATAAATAATAGACAACACCAAATTACTAGTATGCTCTTGGATCCTACCAAAAAGAAAGAGATCCTACCCAAAAAAATTATGGTCTGATGAAGGAATTCCCATGTTTAGAAATAGACTGCCAACCATTTTAGGTGTCATTAATTCATTATTTAAGTCCTATTGTTCACTTCTCGAATTTGACTCCCAACCATGGTTGTTAATTTCTCGAGTTAACTCTTAAACTCTTACAAGTTTAAGATTTTAGATGACAAAAATAGTCAACTAGCACGTAAACACTCTTGTTTGTAAACTCGTACGAGTTCAAGTAAACTCAAATGAAATTGATAAACTCTCGATTTTACTGTGAGTTTACAAGTCTACAAACTTACATTGATTTTGCCTTAAAATGTCAGTTATTTGTCAATGTTATTCGATACTTGGGTCGAATTACCTATTTACTATATTACATATTGGATTCCTAAGGTTAATTTTACATTATCAATACTATTTTTTGTTTTGTTTTATTCAACTATGTAATAAAGTGTTTAACTAAAAATCATGAGTGTTGAGTCAAATTAGTTTTTTTGAACTTTTTCTTTATAATAACTTATGTTTTTGTGAATATATGTATGATTTAGTCATCAATGCAAAATATGATCTTATCCAGTAATAGTGTAATAATACAGTTTAATATTGTTGCTTGTACTTTGCTTTTTTGTGGAGTTGAAATGTTGAACTATATATTATTGTGTTAACCTACATTATATCATATATATATATATATATATATATATATATATATATATATATATATATATGTCATTTATAGGTTTTTTTAATAGTAGGTAGACTCTTATAAGTCTACAAGCAGGGCCGGTACAAGGGCCAAGAGGCCTAAGATAGGGCTTTAGGCCCCCCAAAAATAGTTTTTTTTCTAAGTAAAAAAGGCCTCAAAACTCATTGAGGAGATCTATCAATTGGTTCATATTCTCAAAGCCCTCACGGAGGTCTCTAGTCAGAGGATCAATCTCCAGAAATCAGGCCTTATCTGTGGCAAAAGTGTCACTATTCAGCTTCAAAACTCTCTGTCAGCTATTCTTAATATTCCCCTCTGAGACTCTCATGGGAAGACTTAGGAATACCTGTTGAGTGGGGTAATTCTAAAGGGCGGGCTTTGCGATGGATAAAGGAAAGCGTGTTGTCTAAGCTTGAGGGTTGGAAGGAGCTGTTTCTTTCTCAAACAGGAAAATAGGTTCTCATTAAGTCTATTGTACAAGCACTCCCATCTTATGGTATGGCCATTTTTAGATTGCCTAATTTTTTTTGCCAATCTCTGTGCTCTGTTGTGTCTAATTTCTGGTGGAGCTCAAAGGTCAGAGTGAGAGGAATACATTGGAAAAGTTGGCACTTCATGTGTGAACCAAAAAATAAAGGTGATCTAGGGTTCTAAAGGTTCACTCAACAAAATTCCTCACTGCTCTCTAAGAAACCCTGAAGGTTCATTCAAAGCTCTAATGATTATTGGGCAACTATTCTTAGAGGTATTTACTGTAGTTGAAAGGAATTCTGGGAGGTGAAGCCCAAAGTAGGAATTTCTTGGGCTTGGAGGAGTATCCTCCATAGTAGATGTCGTGACGTGGATCTCGACGTAGACGGCTCAAAAATATGATTTTGAGGAGTCGCCACCCAATTTATTTTTAAATAGGAAAATTGAGAAAAACCTAAACCTAAGATTATCGGCCTGCGTAACTAGGTTGGATTCGGGAGTCGGTTATGGGAAGGGAAGGGGTGAAAACTAGTTTCACTGCACCCCTAACACATCTGTCCTAAGACAGTTACCCTAAATTTGATTTGTGCAATAATTACTAAGTCATTTAATTATTTGTTTACCCAAAAATAAGATTTACAAAAATTTAGTAGAAAAGGAATGATTATTTATTTACAAGAAGATAAAATAGGGACTAATTTGGAAAATTTTAATTTTGACTTTGACAGGGAGACCCGCGCCTACGTACTCTCTGGTGCTATGAGAGACTCAAAAGTCAGTAGTTCTTCCTGAAAATTTGTTTGTTGGTTGATTTTAATTTTGAAGGGGTTTAAGATCTAAGTTGTACAACTCGAGTCTCTTAAACCGGGATCGACAAGATGTACATCTCGGTCAAACTCATATTTTTTTGGTATTTTGAAAAATAGGTGTTTAAAGGAAAAGAAACTGTTTGGAGATTTTTAGAAAATGTTGATTTATTGATTTGATTTTAATTTTTTGAAGGGTTTAGGACCAAACTGTACAACTCGGGTCTCTTAAACCGGTATGGCGGATTTGATAAGATGTACATCTCGATCAAATCCTAATTGTGTTATTATAACTAAAATAGAATCGATTCATTTAATGGCTACTTATTTATTCATTAATTTTATTTATTTGGTTTGATTGCATTTGACTTCTCTCCTAATATTTTGATTCAACTTTTATTTGTATTAATTTCTTTTTTTAAATTCAAATTAAATGACAATTAAAGCTAATTAATAAATGACAATTAAAGCTAATTAATTTCTGATTCTTGGATTCTTTTTACATTTTTGTAAATTTTTTTTGAACTTAATTTTTGGTCATTACTAATCACTGATAGAAACAAAACTAGAAAAACAACACTCTTTGATCTTCACATTTTTAGATTTTGAGATAAGCAAAAAAGCAAAAAATGTGACTAAGAAAATAAGTTAGCCAACCTTCCCTTTTGACTTTTTGGATCGATCCTTATGATTTGTCGTTGTTGCTATGTGTCACTCCTTTCTCGATCATTCATTGTTTTTCAGATTGTTGAAAACCAAACCCAGATCTAGCTCTTCCCACCAACGAACTCAGTCCTCGCGATTAGGGTTTCAATGTGAACGCCTAATCGTTTTATACTGATCTCGAAATCTAAATCTTGGGAGAGAGAAAGTGATGGTGTGATTTCAAGGAGAGAGAAGAGAGAGAGAGAGTGGTGGTGATGGTTGTGAAGTGAGGGAGAGAGTGTTGGATGGTGGTTATTTGTATGTGGTGGTGTTTGATGGTGATGTGGTAGTTAGAGAGAAGAGTGGTGTGAGTGGTGGTTGGAGAGATGAGTGGGGTGAGTGGTGATTAGTGAGAAGAGTGGTGCTCTTCCCCCTTTTCCTTACTGTCACCTCCTCTCCCTATATTGTTTTTTTCCTTTTTTTCTCTTCTTACTCTTGACTATGATTTGGTTTGTTTTTATAGGTAAAAATTAGGGTTTTGGACATTAATGTGGTTTAACTGGGCTTGACTATTGTATGCAAATATGGGCTTTGAACTTGCTGAGAATACCCGACCCAAATCAACTCCTACTGCTTGTTGACCCCTGAAGCTGTTGAAACTGTTTTATTTTTTAATTTTGGTTTTTTATTTTATTTTTATTTTTTGGGTTATTGTAAAAAACATTTTAATAAGACAATCAATTAAAGCTACTATTTTTGTAATATTCGAATTAGTACATAATTTTTCTTTTAACTAAAAAGAGTAAAAACAACACAAAAGTGACGAAAACTAGTAAAATGACGTATTCAACGACTAAAACACGCAAAACACGCAAAACACGCAAAAAAGTGCATATTTTCGTAATTTTTCGAGAAAACGTCAAAAATACCGTTAAAAATTGAGTGTTCACAGTTGCCCCTCAGTGTTTACTATCTTACGATATAATACACAAAACCATGTTCTCCATGTTTTGTTGTATTATCAAAGTAAGAGATAAGTACGGATATGAACCTCAATTTTAACCGGTGAAATATGCAATTGTCGAGGCGAATCGAAAACCACGAAATTTAAAAGTACGATGTCAGGGCTATATTACAATGGAGACGATGCCAGGGCGAGATCGATAGCAAAAGATAAACAATGCCAGGGCAAGACCGATAGCACGAAATAAAAACAACGCCAGGGCAAGACCGATAGCGGGGAAAATAAAAACAATGCCAGGGCGGAACCGATAGCATGAAAATTAAAGACAATGCCAGGGCGAAACCGATAGCAAGAAAAATAAAGACAATATCAGGGCGGAACCGGTAGCATGAAACTTAAAGACGATGCGAGGGAGAAACCGATAGCAAGAGAATTAAAGACAATGCCAAGGCGAAACCGATAGCAAGAAATTAAATGCCAGGGCGGAACCGATAGCAGGAAAATTAAAGACAATGCCGGTATGAATCGATAGCGGTGAAAATTAAAGACAATGCCGTATAAAACCGATAGCAAGAAAATTAAAGACAATGCTGTATGAACCGATAGCATGAAACTTAAAGACAATGTCGTATGAACCGATAGCGAAAATTAAAGACAATGCCAGGGCGGAACCGATAGCAAGAAAATTTAAAGACAATGCCGTATGGAACCGATAGCAAGAAAATTAAAGACAATGCCAGGGCGGAACCGATAGCATGAAACTTAAAGACGATGCCAGGGCGGAACCGATAGCAAGAAAGAATGTGCCAGGGCTGAACCGATAGCACGGGGATGAGAAGGGAAATGTCAGGGCTGAACCGGTAGCATGAAAGAATGTGTCAGGGCTGAACCGATAGCACGGGGATGAGAAGGGAAATGTCAGGGCTGAACCAGTAGTAAGAAAGAATGTGCCAGGGCTGAACCGGTAGCACAAAGTTAGAGCATGCAATGCACGCCTTGCTTTGGATGACTCTTTTTATTACTTTATTTACAAAGTACGGAACACAAATGTATGATTTTAGTCATGAAGTGGAATGCATGGATGGACATGAAATGTATGCAAACTATGACATGAAATGCATGAATTATTCATGTGTCTTGAGTTCGTGTGTAATGAAAGTTAAATTTACTGAAAGCATTTTTCTTTTTGTCTTCTTTGTGCATGCTTCAGTTGAAACCAATCAAACTTGTCCTCAAATGGGAATTTATCATTGCCCTTTCAAGCTTTCTATTTTCTTTTAAGATTATTTCCCACCTTTCACAGCAAAACAACCTCCAAATGGACCTTCTCTCCCTCTTTTTTCCTGATTGTCATTAGCTCTCTAAATCACATCACTGATTCCAAGTTGACCATTATTGAAGCATTGCTTAATGAACATGCATGGATTCACGGTATTCGAGAGTCGATTTTGTGTTTTTTGGATTTTTGGTTTGAAATTGGCGGGTATTTTAGAGGGAAAACATGGGGAGGAAAAAGGAGACTCAAGAAGGTAGAGGAAGAGGTATTATTGGGCATTCCATTTACTTGAGGTACCTGACTTGCTGGGAATTAGGTTTTATCACTGATGGAAGACTATCAGGCGTAGCAAGCAAAATCTGACATCCTCAAGGGTCATGCAAACATTTATGCCCCGGTGTTGGTAAAAGGGAATCGCCCCAAGAGAAGGCTACACGGGTGTACAAAAAAAAGTTGACTCATGAAGGGCCATGTACAAGCTTTGCCTCAGTATTAGTAAGAAGTTGTTGCTCACACAAGTGTACTGGCGTGGCAATCAAAGCTTGACCGATATAGGATCATGTAAGATTACTGCTTAACTCTAGTGAAGGGCATTGCCTTGACAGAATACCACATGGTGTAGCAAGAAACTCTTTGACTCCTACAATGGTCTTACAAATTTTCCCCAAACGTGGGGTCTCTCGAGACTCTCAAACTTTTCCTCCACAAAAATTGCCCCAATGTACATTGTTGTTTGGCATAGGTAGGAGAAACTATTTCAGTGAACTGCACAACTTCTTATTGTAAGTCTTATTCCCCTTTTGTGCCCTAATTTTTGCCTAGACTGCCTTTGTAGGTTTCCAGTCTAGCGGGCTTTATTTTTTTTCATTTTTTTCTCTTAACCCTAATTTTTGCCTAGACCGCCCTTTCGGGTTTTCAGTCTAGCGGGATTCTCTTTTTTTTATTTTTTCTTTTCACTTCATTTTTTATTAGAGCAAAGAATAATTTAAAAAGAAACAAATGATTTATCTCAAAATTAACATTAAGAAAATAAAAACAATCATTAATAAATCGGAGTGGGCTTTTGGAGGCTTGTAATGTGGCTATGGGATATGGGTTATGCAAGGAAAGATTATTAGAAGGCTCAAAGAAATGTTTTACGGGTATTGTTTACAGTTTATGGAAGAGAGGTTATTAGAAGGCATAAAGTAATGCCTTATGGGTTGGGTTACAGTTTATGGAAGGAGAATGAATCGAGGGCTCAATGAAATGTTTTATGGATATGGGTTATGAGTTATGGAAGAAAAATGGCTAGAAGACTTAAAGAAATGTTTTTTGGATATGGGTTATGGAAGAGAAAGGAGTAGAAGGTTCAGAGAAACGTCTTATGGGTATGTAAAAAACCCGACCCAAATCAGCTCCTACTGCTTGTTGACCCCTGAAGCTGTTGAAACTGTTTTATTTTTTAATTTTGGTTTTTTATTTTATTTTTATTTTTTGGGTTATTGTAAAAAACATTTTAATAAGACAATCAATTAAATCTACTATTTTTGTAATATTCGAATTAGTACATAATTTTTCTTTTAACTAAAAAGAGTAAAAACAACGTGAAAGTGACGAAAACTAGTAAAATGACGTATTCAACGACTAAAACACGCAAAACACACAAAAAGTGCATATTTTCGTAATTTTTCGAGAAAATGTCAAAAATACCGTTAAAAATTGAGTGTTCACGGTAGAGATCTACTAAAGGCAAAGGGTAGGTGGATAGTAGGGAATGTGACAAAGATCAACATCAGAGAAGAAAATTGGTTGTCAAATGGAGCTAGAGCAGAGGTGAAAGAAGGGTGTGTACTTGATACAATGAATGAGTTAATTGACCTAGGAACTAAATCATGGAATATAAGAGGGTTCAGTATGTCTCTAAGCCCTAAGTAAACTATTGAAGTAATGAAAACCCCTATGGGGTGGATTAATCACGAATATAAGTTTATTTGACCTCACACAAGATGGAATGTACTCTCTCAAGTTTGGTTACTGGTGTATGCAGGGGCGATTTTAGGGCCCAGCTAGCCCGGGCACGCGCCCGGGCTCAACTTCTACTTTGTTTGTAAAGCCCCCAACCTAATAGCTGATTTTCTCTAATAAGAATATATAATATATATCTCGTTTGCAAGATGTTTCACAACAAATGGTTCAAATGCAATGTAATGATGATTTCATTGTTTTGTATTTGTGTTGTATTCGGGTCGCGAGTTCGAACCTCGGCTTTTCTTAAATTTTGCAATGCTTCGCTTTTTTATTATTTTTCAAGATAAGTAGCGGTGAGGTGGGATGTATGTGTGTTGCAATCAAAAAGTTTTTTACAATATTTGTTAATTGTTTTGCATTTATTTTTGTGACAATATATATTTTCATAGTATAAAATAAATTCAATCGTATTTATGATTAAAAAAATCAAAGTTACCTTTTGAAAAACACAAATTTTTTAATTTATTAACCAAGGCACTATATTTTGTCAAAAATTGAGTATTTATTGTCCAATTAAAATATGATTTTCGAAAACTAATTTTGTTTGTAAATTTAATATTTCTATTATATTATTTGATTACTTTTGGCTCCCTAATAATTCATTCAAGTTCCGCCACTGTGTGTGGAGATGGATCACCGGCTTAGTGAAGGAAGTAACAATGTCTTTGAATTGCTTCTCATGTCTTGAAAGTTTGTCTATGAAGATGGTTCAAACTCGGAAACATTTGGTATTTCCATTGGTCTACAAACTCATTGAGTTGGCTTTCTTGTTCTTGCAGTGTCGATAAAGATCCGCTGAAAGAGCTTTTTCAAAGAATGAAGATTATCAAGTCTAAATTACGCAACAAGATCAACGATCAAGTCTAAATTATGTCATACGTCAATTGGCGGAAATTTTCTTGCCTGTGCTCTAGAAAAATCCCGCCGCGCCATCGGGTGTATGCATGATTCCTAAACAACCATAAAGCCGCCGGTAAACACACATAAAGCCGCCGGAAATATATATATTTTAAAAAAAATGAAAAACCGCAGGTAATGTAAAAAAGCCGCCGGAAATTTCAAAATTTCCGTCGGTAATTTCAAAACCGCCGGTAAATACATTAATCCCGCAGGAAAATCAATTTTTTTAATTAAATATCCGCCGGTAACATTTAAAAACCGCCGGTAATTTAATTTTTTTTAAATAAAAAATTTATATCTGCCGTTAATTATATAATTTCCGCCGGTAAATAATATATATTTTTTTAAAAAAAGTATCCGCCGGTAATTTTTTTTAAAAAAAAAACCATTTTTTAAAATAGTTTTAAATTTTTGTATTCAAAATAAAATAATAAAATTTAAAATAAAAAATATAATATCAAATTAAACGAGAATTAAATTATCCATAAAAAAGAAACGATAAATAATCAAACCAACAAAGCAGTAATTAAATTATCCACACAAATGAAACGATAACTAAACAACCAACAAAACAGTAATTAAATTATCCATACAACAAAGCAGTAATCAAACCAACAACAAAGCAGTAATCATACCAAATCAAATAATAATTACGAGTACTAAATCGAATAGTAATTACTAACCGGTAATGCCGAGAAGTCTCTGACTTTACGCTAATAGCTTGGAACAAATTCAACCAGTAGTGCCAAGAACTCTTCAACTTTCTCTCAAACTCAATCAATTCCTAAACAAATAATATCAGAATTAGTAACTCATATTAGTAAAAACTAACACATAAACTACACATGTAAACAAAAACATACCTTCAAAACAAATGTTGAAACATTTCGTACACAAAGTAACATAAATTATGTAGAGAAGAAGAGAGAAATGTGTGAAGAATGGAAGAGTTGAAGATGAAATGAGTTGAGAAGAAGGTGAAATCAGTTTTAAAGAGATGAATAGAGCCGTTGGACATTTATTTCGGTACCGGCGGAATTAATTGCGTGTACCGGCGGAATTAATTGCGTAAACCGGCAGAATTAATTGTGTGTACCGACGGAAATAATTACGTGTACCGGCGGAATTTCTTTCGCTACCGGTGGAATGCGTCACCGGCGGATTTCCTGCGAATACCGGCGGTTTTACTCCGATTACTGGCGGATTTTATGAACCGATTCCCTAAATATCATCTACCGGCGGATTCGGTATACCGGCAGCTTTTAAGCGCTTACCGACGGAATAGGCGATACCGGTGGATTAGCCGCCGCTAATTTAAACTACCGACGGACAGTTATCGGCGGACCGGCCGCCGCAAGTAAACGTTACCGGCAGATACATACTTGTATCGACCGAAAAATCCGGGAAATGGATTCTTCGAAGTTCGAAAGGAAGCCGCCACCAAATTTTAGTTTAAGGACAAATTCGGAAAATCCCTTTTGGTTTAGGACAAGGCAAGTTTAGGGTTCAGGAGTCGTTATGCGTGGGGAAGGTATTAGCACCCCACGACATCCTTTGTCTAATTAATTATGGTTTATTAATATTTTACCCTTTTATTTATATAGAAAAAAACTTAATTAAATTTTTAGTTTTTTGAGTTGACAAGAGTGGACTCTTGCTCCTACGTACCTCCGGATGCAATGGAGGAATCAAAGCTACGTAGTTCTTCCTGAAAAAGGTTTGTTGGTTGGTGTTTTTTAGTGTAGGGGTCCTAGGATTCCTTGAACTGTACATCTCACTGATTCCTAGGACGCTGACTAACCCGATTGTACAACCGACTTAGTCCCCTACTTTTGAAAGTATTTTTGAGGTTTTTTGAAAGAAGTTTGTTTGATGTGAGGTGAGTTGGTTTTAGAATAGGTATCTAGAACTTCTGAACGGTACAACTCATTAGTTCTAGAACGCTGACTAACTCGATTGTACAACCGACTTAGTCCCCTATTTTAGGAAAAGTGATTTATTTATTTACTTATAAGTTTTTAGGATTACTAAACTGTACAGCTCATTTGTCCAAGGATGATGACTAACCCAGTTGTACAACCGACTTAGTCTTTTATTTTAGAAAAAAAATAATTTATTTGTATTTTTATAAGTTTTTAGGATTAACGAATCATGCATGTACTCATTGGTCCTAGGATGATGACTAACCCTTATTGTACAACCGACTTAGCCTTTTATTTTTGGGAGAAATGATTTATTTATATTTTTATAAATTTTTAGGATTATCGAATCAGCATACCCATTGGTCCTAGGATGATGACTAACCCGGTTGTACAACCGACTTAGTCTTTTATTTGATTTTTGAAGAAATAAACTAATTTGTGCATAAAAAAAGACAAAAACTGATAATTAATAAAGACTAGGCTAAATAAATAAATAAACAAATAAATAACTATATACATAAATAAATATGAATAGATATATACATAAACAAATAAATAAATAAATAGATTATATTATAAATAAATGATAAATAAATATGTACATAAAAATAAACAAAATAAATACAAAACTAACCCGGACTCGACGAGTGCCGAACCGAACCGAGCAGTCTGACCAGGTCAATCGCGAACCGGACTCCTGTCTGGTCCATTTTGACCCCAAAATCGCAAGAACCGCTTTGAGAATCGGAAAGCCGACTCAAAACGTCCAAACGATCAAAGACGGACTTTTAGTGAAATGAGCCGCGAACGCTTTTACCCAAAAGATCACTTAACCCGCCAATGATCCACCCCTTGACTTCACCTCTCAACCCCTTTTATATCCAATTTCTAGGGAGCTTTTGTTTCTTGCGAGCGATGTGGGACTAAAACAAGGTAGAGAAAATAATTCCCTTTAAAACACAATTCCGCTTTTTCTCAAACCTGTCACCGTAAAATTGCGATTCCGGATTCGTTAACCGCTGGTTCGCCTTTTCTTTTTTGACAGTAGGTTCGTGAGACATATATCTACGCTTTCACCGCTCGGATCGTTGAAACGAGGTCTGATGAGAGAGAAATTGTCTTCGCAATAGCTGCAGCTTTTTGGTCCGCTTTTTCTCAAACCTCTCATCTTAAAAGTGCGATTCCGATTCGTTAACCGTCGGATCGCCTTCGCTTTTTTTTTACAGCGGGTTCGTGGGAAATATGTCTTCACTTTCACCGTTCAGATCGTAAAAACGTGGTCCAAGGAGAGAGAAATTTCCTTCGAATAGTAGCTAAAAACTAACACCCAAAAATACGCAAAAAAACTACTATTTTTTGTAATTTTCAGAAAAAGTCCAAAATAAAATGGTTGAAAAAGTCCAAATTAAAAACTATTAAAAAGAACTCGGAGAAAATTGGGGTATAACAATACTTAATATTTTTTTAAAAAAACATGCTAAAAAATCCACCGGAAAGAGGTTAAATATCCGCCGGTTTTTTACCGGCTAAATATTTACCGCCGGAAATGAGTTAAATATCCGCCGGTTTTTATACTGGCTATATATATTCCGCGGGAAATGACACGTAAACCGCTGGTAATCTTCCGCCGATCAGATCCGCCGTAAAAAACCGCGAATCGGATCCGCCTAAGTCGGCCGCCAGATTTCACGAAATTCTTGTAGTGACAAGACCAACCAACAAAAGTCAACTGCTTCTCAAAAACAAGACCCTACCCCCCAATTTTGTGGCACCTTAGTTAGATGGAGACCTCCCTGGGCTAACAAGCTTAAGTTTAACTCTGACACTCACTTTGATGTGAGCACAAGAAGAGGGACGATTGAAATTATATGAAGAGATGAGAAAGGGACGGTTAAATCAGGTATTACCTCAAAGATCTATGCTTACTATGAGCTACTTGCTGAAGCTATCACGCTCAGAGAGGTTGTATTGCTCGTTGTGACTTTGGAAGCTCGTGATGTCCTCTTTGAGCACGATTGCCTGGATCTTGTGGAAATCTGTTAAGGAAACAAAATCGGGAAAGAATTAGAGTGCATCATCAAGGATATTGAAGACATGGCGAGGAATTTCAACTCTGTGGGTTTTGTTTGGGTTAATCACGAAGGAAACAGAGTCGCTGATCTTGTTGCGAAGCTCGCTTCGTCGAACTCTCTCAATGGAAACTGAATTATAGATCATCTGCCTTCGTTGGTCACACTTCTAGCTGTGGATTGGATTGCATGTGTTAATGGTGCTAGATCGGAGGAGAGAATTAACTTTGCCGTTTAGGGTTAGTGGAAGAGTGTAGTAGGTCGGGTTGTAATTCGTAGTAGAATTAATTGGTTGTATTTGTTGGAGTCTATTTTAATTCCTAGTGGGTCGGGTTGTAAGTTTGAGAGTTTTGGTTTTTGAGTCCACTTGTGTTTGATTTGGGCTGGTATTGTTTCCCTGGTTGTGTTTGTTTTAGGACCATGCTTCTTAGAACCCCCTACTACCTATAACCCCCCACCTACCCATTATTCCAAAAATGCCCCTACCGTCCAATTTTTTTCTTCTTAATTTAAAAACCCCCAAAACACATACACCCCCTCACATTCCTCCACTTTCTCAATCTAGAACCCCCTTCACACACTCTCCTCCTCCTCCCACCGTCCTCCTCCTCATTCATTGTGAAAGGTAATGTCCCTCTCCCCTTCTCTCTATTCCATTATTCTTGTTTTTTGTCTCTGTTTTATGACGGTTCAGTCGTGCAGAGGTCGACCCAAATCGACTAGGCGTGCGCCGAACAATTGTTTTTGCTTTCCTTTGCTTTCATGCTTTCAAAGACGGCTCGACGCAAATGAAGTCGATCCAGACAGACGATCAGCGTCTGCCGATCCGTGCTGAGTTTTGGTCGGTTATGGCAAGGTCGAACAGCACAGATTCTCTATTTTTTCCTTCTTTTTGAGGTATGACTAGTTTCTTTGTCACTGTTGATCGATACACTGGGGAGATTTGCATCCCAGATGAGCTGGAACCATTGCCCTAGTCAGTGGCATTCGATATGGATGTTGGAGTCACTGTTTTTGGCTCCAATGACGACGAGGGAATAATCTCCATGGACACCGAAAAGTTCGTTAGAGCCTACGGCTACTCCGGTTCGTTTGACAGCGTTTCTCTCCAAGATTGACTACAGTGGTGGGGGGTGCTTCGATGTCTGCGAAGCCCCCGCTGAGTCTGACGTGTCCTCTGAGTCAGAGAGGTCAAACACTGATCCTGACTCAGATTCTATTGATGATGACTACAAGGTTCATAAACGAGCTCGGGAGCAGGCTGAGGATGCCACTGACAGTGAGTCTTAGGATGCCCCTGACTCTTTTGACAATGAGTCCAGAGACTCCAGTTCCGGTTCACATATGTAGTTTATTTTAGTTTTTGTTCAGATATGTGAAATGAAATGAAATTTTAGTTTTTGTTGTTTATTTTATTTGTTTTCTCTTTCATTGTCAAATTTTATTATTTAACGAGTGTAGTCAAATAAACAACATAAGCAAATAAACAACATAACCATGAAAACAACAAAATAAACGACATGAACAAAATAAACGAAACTACTGAGAGAGAGTTGACTAATTTTTGGGGAGTGTGCTCTCCATAATATAAATCACGTCTTCCGGTGTGCGCATCGTTTCGACAAACAGCTCAATGAGCTGATCATTGCGCAAACATCGCTGTCGCTCAGGATATCCATAGCTTCTTAGCGGCGAGTGCCGTCTTCTAGACATACACACTTGCGGTAACGTATACGAGAGATGTCTTTGCGCCACTCTCCCTCTTCGCGAATCTTCCTCTCCACATTTTCCTTCAACTGGCTGAATGTAATATTTTTTTCCAACCTACAGAAACAGTTGTCGCGAGACTTAAAAGAAACACCATCAACCATGTTCTCGACAGTTCAAGGGCGATGTAGTGCAGTTAGAAATTTGCTGGCGATTCTGGGTCAGTACAACCGCCATTCATTTAGATCTTCCATTGCTAATGGGTTGTGTAAAAATCAGGGAAGAGAATCAGGGAAGAGTGAGAGTGAGATTTAGTTTAGTGAAGAGTGAAAAATCAGTAAAGAGTGAGAGGGTACTTATAATAGGTGTGACCGAACGTGAGCCGTTGATTTAAAACGACCAGAACCGTTAAATTATAACCGTTGGACACAATTTTTAAAAAAATTGAATTTTTGGCGCCAAACTCGACGGTGGGTATTGTTCGGCGCACGCTTGGTCGACCATGTTTGACCCTCACTTGATCGAACCTGGTCAAAACATAACTTGGGGAGAAATTTTTACTGGTTCGACGCTGCCAGATTCGACCAAGGTCGATCAAGCGTGCGCCGAACCGTGCTTAATGTTTAAAAAAATTAAAAACCAATTTTCAGTAAGGGCTTTTGGTCTTTTCACACAAAAAAGGGGTGTCTAGTGAGTAGAGGGGGTTGTACAAAGCATGGGTCTTGTTTTATGTGTATTTCAGTTTGGGCTTAGCTCAATTTTAAAAAATTACATACGGTTCGGCGCACGGTTGATCGAACCTGGTAGCACTGAACTATATATTTTTCGATGTTCGATGGAGGTCCAGTCGAATTGGTTCGATTGCCCGCGCGCTGAACGGTGCATTTTTGTCTGTCACCTGATTTTCACGTGAGGGCAATTTGGGATTAAACCAAATTTAAGGGTGTCTGGTGAGTTGTTGGGAGGTTGGCTGAAGCATGGGCCAAAAAAAAATGAAAGGCCTAAAAAAATGAGGGTGTTCCTTTTCCCACGCCCCCTCCTACTCAAAACGCATCCCATAAGGGTGTGAAATGACCAAAAGGCCAGCAAAAGCGTCTTTTTTTTTCAAGAATTTTCACGTGTTCGAACATGGGGCTTCGAACAGGTTCGAACGACATCGTTCGAGTGTGTTAAATCTTGACTTTACACCCTCTTGTGCGTAATTTCACCTGTTCGAATGGGGTCACTCGAACCTGTTTGCATAACCTTGTTCGAACACCCTATTTTATTACAAAAAATGGACCCTCACACCACATTCACTAATTTTATTGCGTTCGCATGATGTTGTTCGAACGTGTTCGAACAAGGTCGTTCGAACCATCATTAAACACGTCCTCCCAGCGTTTCACGCGTGGTTATTTTTGGAATAAAATTTGTTAAGGGGTGTAAAAGTGTAGGAGGGGGAGTGGGAAAAGTAAAGCCCAAAAATGAAAGACATGTGATTGTTTGTTTTCTCTTTGATCTCTATCGCATTCGTGCGTGAGTTTGGGAAAAGAGAACCGTTTAATTTACAATCAATTCTTTCTCTAATTAATGTTAGGATTTTTTTGGCACCCCCCTTATCTCTCCCACCCCCATAAATGCTAAGAACCCAGAAATGCCCCTCACATTTTCTAAAAAACGCATCAGACCCCACCACGTAATAGGATTCCCGAATTTACCTCCAAAAAAGGTAAATCCGGGAATATTGTTTCGTTTTTCCCGGATTTACCTCAAACCCCCCATAATTTTGGTTCAGAAATTGTGCACCGAATTTACCTCCTTTAAAGGTAATTCCGGATTTCTTTTTTCGTTTTTTTCTTTTTTTTTCGAAATACTGTTTTTAAAGGTAAATCCGATTCAAAAATTGTGAATCGAATTTACCTTAAAAAACGGTATTTTCGGGAATTTTTTATTTTTTTTAAAAGTTTGTTTGTTTTTTACAGATGGTTATTATGGATTTAACCGTTGCGTTTACGACATCTGAGATATTTCCCACTCGCAATGCATTGACACGTTGGGCTAGAGATACTGGGAAAGCCAACGGAGTCATTGTAGTTACTATTCGACCCGAGACCACATAGAATGGAAAGGGAAAAAGAACAAGGTGGTTTATGGCTGTGAGAGACATGGCACATACAGTCGAGTAGATGTGGGTGTTCTGCTAGACACAAGACATCAAAAAAACGTGGCTGTAAGTTTGCATTGAAAGCTAAACCACTCTTACCTCCTAGTTCTGATTGGAAGGTGAGAGTGGTGTATGAGATTCACAATCATGGGCCTCATAAGACTATTTTTGGAGCAGCAATTTTTGGTAAGTTTAGCAGGGAGGAGTGGTCAGTTGTTGAGGAGCATCTGTCTTTGGGAGTGAATGTAACACCCTAAATGATTTAATTAATTATTTGATTAAATTATTTAAAGTGTTGCATTATTTTAAATTATATTAAATTATAATGTGGTCTTTTATTTTAATTGAAGGGAGTAGCAACCGGTAATTCCGGGATGGCAAGTATTGGCCCAAGAGCCCAAGCCCAATGACTTAGGCTCCTAGGGTTGGTGCAATTCGCACCATTTGGAAGAGAAAGAAAGAAAACGAAAAAAAAAGAGAAGGGAGAAGAGAGAAGAGAAATCGGCGCAAGCAAGGAGAAAGAGGGAGAGTTTTGATCGCACAAGGGAAAGGAGAAGAAGAGCTTCACTGTTGCTGTGGTTCTGTTGGTGACTCCGTAGAGAGGGCTTTTCTTCGGTTTATTCAAGGTAAGGGTGGGTTTTGCTCTATAATAAGGAATATAATGGGTTGTAGGTTAGGGTTAGGATGTTAATTGTGTGTTTGATGTGTTTTGATTGATGAAATTGATTTTTGAATGATTGCTTGATTGATTGAATTTGAGAATTGATATGGAGATCGAATTGTATGTGAAATTGGGTGTTGAATCATGTATTTGATAGTGTTAGGATGATTATGAGTGTTTTGATATTGTTGATGATGATTGATCATAGGAGAAATTGAGAAAATTGGGTTTTAGGGAACCCTAAGTGTCATAGGGCGCCAAGTGCTAGGGGAAATGGCGCCCTGTGTTGTCAGGTGCGTGCGTGGTGGTGCGTGTGTGCCCATCGCTCAGCGCCGCTTGCGCCCGAAATGGCGCTCAGTGCTGCGCGGGGCGCCAAATGGTTGCCCAGGCGCCCGTGATGGCGCCAGCAGTGGTGTGTGTCTTCTTTGTGTGTATTGTGTCTAGGTGCAGGGCGCCAAAATGTGGCTGCCCAAGCGCCTGTGTGTGCTTGTTCAAGTGTAGGGCGCCAATGTGGCTGCCTTGTGGCGCCTGGTGTGGCACCATGTTGCTGCTGGGTGGCGTGTCTAAGTGCTGGGCGCCAATTTGGCTGCCCATTGCGCCTAGTGTGGCGCCAGGTTGTGTGGCAGGGTGTGTGTGTGTGTGTGGCGCAGCACAGGGCGCCAAATGGTTGCCCCGGCGCGCCCATGTTGCTGCATGTGTCTAGGCTGGGCGCCAATGTTGCTGCCTGTATGCGTCTGTGTGTGCGCTGCGTGTATGTTCGAGACCGTGGTCTCGCCAGTGTCTTAGTTTGTGTCTAGGTGTTGTCTTTGAGTTCCCGGCGCCAATGTTGCCCGGGCTTAGGCGCTCAGGTGGTCAGTGTTGCCACAGGGGGCGCCAGTTTGCTAGAATTTTGGCGCTGTGTCTTTGGTGTTGCACTGGGCGCCAGCTTTTGGGCGCCAGGTGTTTTTGGCGCCAGCGATGGTTTGTGTTGCCACGGGCGCGCTTTTGGTGGTTTTGGCGCCTGGTGCTGCCATTTTGTGTCTTAGGTGCTGTTTTGGTCCCTAGGTGATGTTTTGGTCCTAGATGTGCTGTTTTGGTCCCTAGACGATGTTTTGGTCCTTGATGTGCTGTTTAGGTCCTTGAGTGATGTTTTGGTCCTTTAGTGGTGTTTAGTCCTTGTGACATATTTTATAATGACGAAGTTGATGATGTATGAATAGATGATGATGTTATTGACGATGGGTCTATTGACCAAAACTAAAAATGATGATGATGTTATTGACGATGGGTCTATTGACCAAACTAAAATTGATGATAATGTGGGATGTGATGTTGATGATGCATGAATGATGATTGTTGGTTGCTCATGGAGTCTCATGCATACATGTGCATTTTATTGACGATGAGTATTGACGATGAAGAGGCTTCGGCCTAGAGCTATTGACGATGATAAAGCTCAAATTATTGACGATGATGCCCATAGTGGCTAAAACTATTGACGATGAATGGTACCACATGCATGATTGCATTTCATTACATTCATTCCCAAAAATGTTTAATGTTCTGTTGGATGATATCTTATGTGAGTGTGACTGCTGTATGAATGATATGTGATGCTGTGATTGATTAAATCCTATGAACTGATTTACTGCCTATTATAGCCTTTATTATGTAGTTTGAGACTCACCCCTTATGTTGTTGTTTACCACAGGTAACCCTGAGTGAAGTCTTATTCCTTCACATCCCGAGTCGGTCTGCTCTGATACGTAGCACCTAAAGGATGGGCTTAGACTTCTAGTTGTTTAGTTTGTTCACTGTTGAACTATTATATTCGATATATCTATGTTATTGTTGGGACTGTTGTTTACTTCTCTGAGACTGTATTTTATTCCGCTGCGTGATGTTTACTTTTCTAGTGCGTGGACTTAATTAATAAATCTTTGAGGATTCCATCCCATTTGAATGGTGTTGCGTATTATTTTGATTAAAGAGATGTTTTGTTTTATTTTGTTGTTGTTTTTAATGAAGTAAGTGTAGCATCCCGTTTGGATGAATTAAAGAAATAAATTTTTAAAACTCTGATTTTTATTATAAATTGCCGGGTAGAAATGGGGTGTTACAGTGAAAGCCTCCAAAAGTCTTGAGGCATTAAAGAACAGATTTACCAACAACTTGAGCAACATTAGTCAGTTGTATAGAACCCGCAATAGTATCCGGAAGGAAAAGAGAGGTAGTATGACTGAGATGCAGCAGCTTATGACAATGATTCAGGCGAATCATTACTTATGTTGGACGAGACGACTTAAAGGTACTGATATTATTGAGGAGATCATGTGGTCACATCCTGATAGTATCAAGTTATTGAGGATGTTTCCGACTGTCTTGATTATGGACTGTACCTTTAAGACCAACAAGTATGCATTGCCTCTGCTGGAGATTGTTGGTGTCACTTCAACGGAGTTGACATTTTCTGTTGCATTTGCATATCTGTCTCATGAGTGATATGATGACTACACGTGGGTACTGCAGAGCTTAAGAGATTTGATGGTGTGTGATATTGCACTTTCTCAGTTTAGCTTCATAGACTTAGAAGTAGCTTCACACACAAGCCTCTCATGGATTCTCTGAATACACAATACTCTCGTGATTCCGCACTCACTGCCATTCACCATCAGGGCACAACCACCAACAGAGAAAATGGTGTCCATTTCGAGAGTCCACAACCTATTTTATGCAGGCTTAAAGACAACATCACCTTTGAAGCTCTGAAAGAAAAAATAACAAGGAAGGTGCAGCTGGAGGGTGACGAACAAGAAGTCACTCAGATCATTTATCGCTATCCCACTATGGGCGATAATAATCGTGTTCAGTGGTTCGCCATGCAAGGACGAATCCAAAAATTCTATCAACGGGGGGCGAAATATTTACCAATAAAAATATAAATATAAAGAAAGACAAAGACAAAGGAAATATTAGCACACTATTTTTTATACTAATAATTAACCGAAGCCTTCAAAAAGCTCTATGATGACATGTCTCTAAAAAAATAATTTATACAATAAAAAGTAATTGTAAAATATTTGATTTGATAAAGCTTAATAAATATTAAAGGAATGCTGTAAAAAAATAAATGTTAAAGGAATAAGAAAAAATATCATTCTATTAAAAAAAATTAAATAGTTTTTTTCAATCTTTTAGTCAAAAAAAAGTAGGCTAAATTACTCTTTTGTTCCTTTATCTTTGACCTAAATTTCATTTTGGTCCTTTATCTTTTTTTTTCATTTTGGTACATCATCTTCAATTTTTGTGTCATTTTGGTCCCTCTGTTAACTTTCTGTTAAAAAAAAGTTATGTGGCAAACGGAGGTGACGTGTCATCTCATGTCACCACTTCCACGTGGCACTGGCATGCCACGTCAGCAACCAATGGATGGTTGCCACGTGGCGCACTGACATTGCATAATGGAGGGTAGTGTGTTACTAAAATTAATAGAAATTTTGCCAAACTTGGGACTTGAACTCGTGACCTATACATTGAAAACACTCTCATTTACCACTGAGACACACGTTGTTGTTGGTATGTTAAGCCAAAAAACAATATATATTACATATCTGAAACCAGATTCATAAACATCATCAACGAATCTGTAGTTCAAAAAGAAAACGAATCTGCAGTTCAAAACGAAATCGACACACGTGCAGTTCAAAACGAAATCGATTTACTAACGAATCTGCAGTTCAAAACGAATGTGAAGGTTTAGGGATTGGGAATTTTTGAATCGAAACCCAAATCACCAAGAACGAACTTGCAATTCATAAACATCATCAACGAATCTGCAGTTCAGATTCGATTTTTCAGATTTGAAAAATGCATTTCCAGATTCGATTTTCGTGTAGATTTAGAAACGATTTTCGTTCATATTCAATTTTTTAGATTTAATTTTTCTCGAATTTAGAAACGAAATCGAAATGGAAGGTGTGTTTCCGATCGTTCTTGCATTTCCATATCTGTTTCTTGCATTTTTTGTTTATCATTAGATTCGAATTTTGTTTCCAGAAGATGAGTTTTTATTTTTCCAGATCTTGAATTTTGTTTCCAGAAGATGGTGATGATGATTAGGGGGTGGGTGGGTGGGTGGGAGGAAGATGAGAGTGATTCTGGGTTTTGTAGATTGATTTTTGGGTTTTGTTCTTAAGTTTTTCTTCTTCTTCTTCCGGTAGATCTAACAAGATCTATCATCCTTTTGTTTTTCCAGTTTTGTTTTTTGATGCGTTAACTTATTTATTTCATTTTTTAGTGTTTTTTGTTTTTGTGTCAATTTGATCCCTTATGTTTTATTTTAGTTTCAATTTGGTCCCTGTTTGCCATGTCATTAAATGAGTGACACGTCAGATTGGACAACTAAGACGCCACGTCAGCAGTTAACTGCCAGCGTGGCGTCCGTTAAGGTCATGGACGGAAAACTACAAAAAAGGACCAAATTGACACAAAAATGAAACATAAGGGACCAAAACGAGAAAAAAAGAAAGATAAAGGACCAAAATGAAATCAAGGCCAAAGATAAAGAACCAAAACAATAATTTAACCAAAAAAGTATTTTTCCATTTTAAATAAATGAAACTTAAAATAAATGCATATACAAATAAATTTTAAGCGGTCAAAAAAAAAGCTTAAAACAAATTGGTATAAGTGTATTTTTTTATCTTGTCAAATACAAATGCATACAATGCTATTAATAAAAAATAAAATACTTTTTCCATTAGATCTTTGTTACTCTCGTGTAGAGCTGTCAATCGGTCGGGTTTGGGCCGGCCCGCCCAGGCCCATCAGGCCAATGTATATGGGCAGGGTCAGGCCAGCCCAATATTCGGATGGGCTGCAAAATGTAAGGTCCAAGTCCGCCCAACACCAGCCCATGGGCCAATGGGCCACGAATCATTGACTTTTTAAAATTTTGTATAAATCAAAATTAGAATTTCCAACCACTATGTCTAGAACTTCAAACACAAATGCTTGAACTTGCATATCAAGTTGATTTCATATATATGAAAAAAAGGTGGAAAGTTGATATACTGTGATTAAATTCTCATGATATTACCGACTCAAAATTTGAGTTACCAAATCTTATTCGCTTTGCCTAATTTATTTGTTTCTTGAGTGTGATTCATTAGGATTAGGATTAGGATTAGATTAGGATGTTGGTTGCCTTTATACCGAATTGGTATTTTTTTTGAAATAGAACAATTTCAATAGAGAAGAAGACAAAAGGCATCTCGAACGCTTATGGATCGGTATTTGGTGGTGGTGTTTTTTTGAGTCGAATCGCTTCAAGAATTTATGAATGGAGTTGCAGAACGGTGAAGAGAAGACGGCGGACGATTCGTTAAGCTCCAAAATCGGCGCGGAATAAATAATTGACTTATCATATTTTGATTGGATAACAAGAAAAACAAAGATGTATAGCACTTGTCATATTTTAAAATTTAAAAACAAAAACAAAAAACAAACGGGCCGGCCCATGGGCCCATGGGACGGGCCGCCGCCCAATAACATCAACGGGCCAATCGGGCGGCCAAAAACATACCGCTGATTTTGGGCTACTATTTTTAGAGCCCAAGCCCGCCCAAAAAATCGGGCCATTGGGCCGGCCCATTGGGCTGGGCCCAAATTGACAGCTCTACTCTCGTAGAAAACGTAATATGATGTGGCCAATAGCGGTAAGGATATGCAACATGTGGTGAATTGGATCATTTTAAAAAAAAATGTTATTTAGACATAGAATTTTAGACAAAAAACGACATAAACCAACTTACAACACCAATTAACCAAGTTTTTTAGACTATTAACCAACTTGTTTTTTCACAGTTTTCGAGGCGTTGTTAAAAAACTTGGTTAATTGATCACTTGGCTAATAGTCTAAAAAACTTGGTTAATTAGTGTTGTAAGTTGGTTTTTGTCGATTTTTGTCTAAAAATATATGTCTATATAACATAACCGTTTTATAAAGTAAGCTAAACTACATAATACATAGGCATGAAAAGAATTATGAAGGGAGGGAGGGGCGACAACCCCTGGCTGCCTCTCCCTGTATCCGTCTCTACCACCATAGATGTGAAGAACAACGATGACGTTCGAGCAATGATGGACAGACATGACATCTGTCAGATGTGGAGTCCTTTGTAGCTGTATGTCGAAACCAGAAGGACTCGTTGCCGAGGTCTTTCGTCATTTCAAACCACCATCTCAGTAGTTTCGACCGTGTTTTTATTTCATTTGTTGTTGCGTTATGTTATTTTTTTTCATCAATTTCATGTATTGTTTCGTTTCGTGATCGAAATCGTTGTAAAACGTTTGTTTTTATTAATTTAAAGTTGTTTTTTAATAATTTAATTTTTTTTCTGGAATTACCTGGAATTTATGGTAAATCCGGATGGGGGTTTGAGGATTTCCGGATTTATCAAAAATTGCAGTAAATTCGGTTCACAATTTATGAACCGAATTTACAATTTTTGGTAAATCCGAAAATCTTCAAACCCTCATCCAATTTACCATAAACAGTAGGTAATTCAGAAATTTTTTAAGTAAGTGGGGCCATTTTTGTCTAGAATGGCATTTATGGGTGCAGAAGATGTTGAGGGGGGTGCGAAAAAAAATTCACAACATAATTGCAAATTTTCCATCATTGATTTTTACTTTACCCGATGTCAATTTTTTTTTTACTTTACCCATATATCTCCTTAATTAAATATAAATAACTAATAAAACTATTATCTCCTAGGTTTAAGGTCATTAATTCCGACGGTTACACATTCTAAAGTTAATGCCTAATTAATCGGAACCCACATAAAAGCTAATACTAAATTATTCTTTTTTTATAAATTGGTAAATTACATTTGTATCCCTTTAGTGACTATCACTAAATGTGTCATTTAGTGACGTAAACCGGACTCAGATCGAGAGAAATTGTGAGAAAATGACCCCCCTTACATAATTATTTTTTAATTTTGAAATATTTCAATAAAATACAAAAAAGAAAACAACTTATATCATTTAACATAATAATAGTTTTACAAAATATCAAAAAACTTCTCTTTTCTCGGAAAGTCAAAAGAAGCGGTTTCTTCGAGCATTTTGAGATGCAAAATCATTTATAATCTCATTAACATCAATGTTCTCCAACATATCATTCTCAATTGACAAAGTTGCCTAACCATTCTATCTCTCTTGTGACATTGATGATCTCAAGTAGGTTTTAATCAACTTTAGTTTTGAAAAACTTCTTTCTCGCGATGCTACGGTCATAGGCACCACAAGAAACATAGTAAGCAATTGCTACATTCAGATAACAATATGCAAGTTTGACAAATTTAAGAATATCAATTGCACACATTGGTTCATGTTGTTTGAGTCTTTGTCTAATATGCTTCCAATCACTTAAGCCCTCATTTGCTAGCAAACTCAAGTTACTAGAAGATTTAAACAATTTGCAATAAAAACAATATACTTTGTCAACATATTTGCAATAAAGTAATCGTTTCCGATTACTAATCTTACCATTGCTTAATTTTCTTGAATAATACTCATATGAAAATGCCTAAAATATTTGTCTAAGCGAAAGTAATGTTCATTTCTCTAGTAAACCCATTTTCAATTAAAATATCTTTCGAATTGTTATGAATATTATCCCAATTTCTTGGATCAAAAATGTCAAAATTAGGATTTTTTTTTTGTTCACTAGGAACATCATTAGGTGCATTTCGCACATCAATATTATCAGCATTATCAGTATTAAATGCATTTGGAACATCATTAGGAACACTTGAATTATCAATTTAATCATTGTTATCCAAATTTTATTGGGTATCTACTTTTCTAAAAACAAATTTATCAAGAACTCTTTGTTGTAATTTTATAAGCTCTTCATTTTGTTTTCTTTTTTTTTTTTTTCATTTTTCACCACCAGATAAATGTTTTTTAGGCAACATCTTAAAATAAATCAAATATTCAAGTAGAAACCAAACAGAAGTATAGAACAATAGCACCTGCAAAGTATAAAATTTAGGCTTAGTATACTTTTTTTTGGGCCCCCTACAAACATGGGCCCTAGGCGGTCGCACCCCGGGCCTATGCCAGGGCCGAACCTGGGATCTGCCCTGATCGCCATCGTGTTCTTCTCTATTTCTGATCTGTGTTGCCCTGCTACTACCTTCTTCAACACTTTGCGTGCCTCTCGACTTTTGTTTTGCTCCTTATTACTAGTTGATTTAATCTTAACAACTCGTAGCATTTTACACAATGTCCTACGGTCAATTTTATTGGTTCATTAGTAATAGATTTGATTTGTTCCCTCACCTTAAAAGCACAATTAAACAGAATAAAAAAAGTCATGTTATTTGGGTACAAAACAATAGTAAAAAGGTATTTTCATCTTACTTTTATTAATTAAAATAAGATTTATAATAATGCTACATATAACGAAGATCCATGTTCGTGAAATTTAGCGAACACCTTCCTCGGTCAGAAATGAGTCGTAATACTATAATCAGGAAAAGGATCCTCTGACGTAAAGTCAGAGAAACTTTGCACTAAATATGTTACATTTTTAGTATTTTTTCCTTTTTACCCATGTTGCAAAATACCATTCTAACCCTAACCACTACTAATTTACACTAACTGCACTCTGAAATCCATCCTCCTAAAATCACCACACACTTTGCTTTATTAAGTTTCCAAATCATTTTGCCATTACACAGACTTGCTGAAGAAGTCCATGGTATCACTGCCTACTGAGTTGGAGAGTTGGTTTTGAATTTTGACTTTGACCATTCAAACAAGCATTGGATTCCATTTTACAAGAAAATCTCTCAGTATAACAAATGTAAGATCCAAGCCATCATAACAAGTGAGTCCCCTGGTTTGAAGAGTATACAAATATGGAAAATTTAGGAAAGAGTTCCATGGTCAATATGCAGTCATATGCATCATTCGTGGAATTTCACGAAAAAACCATTTGTGAATGTATTGTTTATAAAAAATTAATTTAACACGTGTGTAATTTTTTTGAGAAATGCTATCTATTATATATACAAACTAAAATGAACCAAAGGGGCTTTTTTGCTTACGTGTCACACAACTAAGGTGTCCACGTAATTACAACAAAAAAAGCCACCTCATCCTAATAAATTTGACGTGTAATTAACTAATAAGCCATCTCATTCATTTTCCTTATTAGTAAAACGTCACCATTTAATTTAATCAGATTTCGGAATAAATTTTTAATTTTGAATTATTAGTATATCACATTTAACTCATACTCATAAATACAATTAATTATGAATAACTGTTATACAATTATAATTAACAAACCAATCACAAAACCTATACAATATGTTAATTGTCAGTTTTTTCCCGAAAAAATCCCCCAAAATGCGATTAATCAAATAGGTATTGACAAAACACATTTAACACATTTAAAACTGAAATTCGAATCTCTTATTTTCAGCTTCGAATTATACCTTAACATTCTTATATTTATGTAGGTCGATTGTGTTGTGTCTCATTGCTAATAAGAAAAATCATTAAGTAAATGTAACTAACAAATATTGTATTAATTAAAAATGTTATAATTAAATTAATACTAACTAATAAAAAATTCAAAAGAGCCCAATAATAGCCACAACTAGCGGTTTTTATTAATATTTAATGCAAATTAATAAATTAAAACTCGGCAATTAATTGTGTTTATTTCGGTTGATTGTGTTGTCTCATGGTTAAAAAGAAAAATCAGCAGATAAAAGTCATTAACAAATACTATGTCGTAAAAAAAAACCGTCCTAAAATTTAATACTACGTAAAAAACTCCAATTTAATCTCCGTAATTTTCCAAATAATCACTTACGAAATTCCCTCAAAAATCGGATCTACAGTTATAACATTAAACAACCACTAAAACTTCGCAATAAAACATAAATCAAAAATAAAAAACGGCTTAAAATAGCGTCAACCACATTTAACAAATCACTAATGTTTATCATCACTTATGTTGTCAAAAAAAATTGTTTAACATCAAATCTGAAACAATAAATTAGTAACCAAAATATCGAATGCTAAAAACCAAAATCTCTAATAAAATTAGATATTTTTTTCCCTCCCAACAAATAGAAAATCCCCTAGGCTGATTTTCCCATATCACCACCATTATTATTTAAGATTAGTCCTGATAAATTACAATTACAAATTACAAAGTTAATTATATAGATTTCAAAAATCATGGAACAATTACTTGGACAACAATCACACAAATCCTTATAAATTTAGGCGAGGAAACCCAATAGGCTCCACGATTCACACTCACACAGACTACTACATACCTGCTATTTCCTCGCTGCTATAGGCAAAAGCTACCCCTACCTTATGGCTTCTCAAACCATCCGCTTTGTTGATATTGTCCCAAAAGATGGGAACTTTACTGTCATTGCTCGCGTCTTTGAGGCTCGGATGCGCGCTGCAGAAGGTCCCCGGTCAAGGTCCGTTGAACATGGAGATGGTCCTCATGGACATCTTTGTAAGTAAATCAACTCACAAGAAAATTATTTGTATCTATGTATATGTCGTAATTTAGTAATATTATAGAATATGTATTGTTAGATAAATTGCATCATGCCCAACTTGGTTGCACATCTGTAACATAACAGATCCGTTAAATTATATGTGAAAAATAAATAATAGAAATCATATTAATGTTATTCTTGTGCGATAGACCAATAATTAGAGGGAAAAGTTTTTGTTATGATTTTCAGCATTTGAAGTTGTTTTTATTTTTTTAAAAAAATCCATTTAATGATTATATATTTTGATTCAATGTTACTTCTAAATCTGCAGGTGAAAAATAAAGAATAGAAATCATATTATATGTTGTTCAGTAATTAGTTAATCAATTCAGAATGTAACATAACAAATCGTTTTCACTCATTATGTTGCAATAGTTTTACAATTGATCTTTAATCTGATTTCCTATGTCTGTTAGCTTTTTATGCATACATTGTTGTTGTAACAGGGGTGATCGCATAGGAGCTTTCGTGAAGCAAACCCTGATTTATAGGTTCGAAAATGTTCTCACAGAGGGTGGTGTTTACCGCATCTCAAATTTCAGTGTAGGTGCAAACATTGGTCCATATCGCACAACATCTCATCAATACAAAATCAACTTTGGCCTTCGTGCTGCCGCTCTCTGTCTTTCTTTGAAAAATTGTGCCCTCCGATCCATCGCTTCAATGACCCACGTAAGGTCTACGACCTAGGATACAACACAGACTATTTAGCTGGTGTGTATTACTTGCTTGATATTGTAGAATCCCAATATCCTATGCATAATAGTACAATGTTTTTAAGTCTAACTTTTATTTGAATGCAGATGTATTTGGTCTCCTAACTGGTGTTGGAACTGAAAAGACTTATGATAGGGATGGACCACGAAGCAAACTAAATTTCATTCAGCTCGACAACAATGGGTAATTAGCACATTTGATATTTGATATATTTAATTTTTATTATATTACCAAAATGCTTTAACATCCACTGATGTAAATTACAAATAGGTACCAATTCAGGGTCACCCTCTTTGGAGACTACGTTGACGAGCTCAATGCATTCCTTGCATCAGGCGATTCTGACAATGCCGTTGTCGCCGTGCTGTGGGCGAAGGCTAAACCTTTTAACAGTAACAACTTTCATTATATGGAATTATATATACTTATATATATAATATATCTAATATATATCTGGTCAACGTCACATATTTAATATTCATTTAACTCATGGTCAGATCAAATGGGCCTACAGACCTCAATATATACCACAAAGGTGATCTACAAGTTGGAATCAGCTGAAGCAACTGCCCTTATTAGTCGGTATGGAACATATATTCTCATGACTGTAATCTTTTGTGGGATATTCTGCCTGTCAGATTTTTTGGTTTTATTACTATTATAATGACTTAGCGCTGACGTTGCATAACATGATGCTTGATAACAATCCCAGTCCCGATTCGAGTTGGATTAACTCAACTTGATGGCAATGCTAAAGCATCTGTTCAGGAGGAATTCCTAGAGGCCACTGCAAGATGCACAATTGACTCTCTCAAAAGTTGTATGGAGGTTAGTTCAAGTCTTTGTTCCTACATATCAATTTGTTCACTACAAGTTGGTATTCTTCTTTTGTGTGCGATAGTTTGCATGCCCACATATAATTTAACAACTATAATTGTGCATCTAATTCTTATTAATTTACAGCGAGCTATGTTCGTGGTACTGGGCACTATTGACAGTGTTGAACCTGGCAATGTGTGGTGGTATAATGCCTGTAACACGTGTCATCGCAAGGTTGTTGATGATTCAGATTTATACTACTGCCATACTTGCAGGCGCCATGTTGTTGTGTCTACAAAAAGATACCGCCTCAACGTGCGCGTAATTGATGAGACAGACTCAGCTTTGTTTACTATGTTTGACTGTGATGCATACACACTGCTGGGTAGGACATGTGCTGATCTGATTGAACACATAAATCAGGTATTCCAATAGTTTATTGACAAACATGTTTTCAGATGACTATTTGCGGTAGGCGATGCTCCAAATTGTTCTTTGTTTTTTTAGATTAATGGCAACCTTTTAGTGCCTGATGAGTTCAACCATCTGGTTGGTAAGATGATGCTTTTTAAGGTGGAGGTGCCACCCCAAGAGAGTCTAGGTTTGAAAGGACATCATAAAGAAGATTGCTATTGATGAGGGTGTTGTTGGCAAATTTGTGGGTGAATATTCTTCAGAGGTAATTCCATGTTGTTTGAAACACAATTAAATTTGTGAAATCAATGTCCTCTAGCAAATGAATTTTCATGTAGCTTATCAATAAACAATTACCCTTATTCTGTTCCAGGGAGCTGTTGAAACACCAATTGTTGAAGGAGAAGCATCCATTGTTGGAGCAAGTGGATCAACCGATGCTGTTGCACAGGACTTGATGGACAAGTTTTCAGGCGAGTTAACTAATGACCAGCTTGATTCCACAAGTTGCATAATGTACAGATTAATTCCATAAGAACTATATTTTATCTTCTCTGTACTTTGTGTGCTAAATTAGTTCATATGATATATATATATATATATATATATATATATATATATCATAAGTAATTTAAATCATGAAAACTTCCACCTAAGCATCCAAGTCAGAAAGGCCACGTAGACCACGGTAAATACGTGGCTTTACACATCATTTCCAGCTGGGACCCCCAGTTCCACGCTGGCAGTAAGTGCTACTTTAACAAAAAAAGATTTCTCGGCCTCAATAAGACTCAAACACGGGACCGTCGAGTGCCGAGCCACACATTCAACCACTGCGCCGTGCGCAACATCTATCAATGATGTCGCAACACATCTTTAATACCCTAGCCAAATACACGAAAATTGATAAACGAATATTCAAACGTATTTACAAATAGTCAGTTAAAAATTAATAAACGAAAATGCAATTTCCAAATAGTCCTAATATGAGTGTTTTCTGAGGTGCTCAATAATAATCCTTTGAAATATTCTCGGAGCTCCTTAATTAAGGGTAGGATGTGGGGTGCCAATTCAAAGAGGGAAATTTATTGCAAATTAATGCCCTTGATTTTAAAATTATTATAATTATGCAGTTGTTTTGGTGTATCCACACTTATTTTTTCCAATTAACGTTGTGCATTAAAGCTGGGAGATTTTGAATTATCGGTGTTTAATGCAATAATAATGCAATTATCAGTGGTCTCTCAACTCTTTAGGTTGCCCATTTATGTATTATATTAGTGTCATTAACATAGATTAAAGTGTAACTATTGAAGTATGATGGATGTCTATAGCTTATTATGGTTCAATTTTGTAGCGAGGACGATTATTCACATTGTTAGTTTTGCAAGAAATATATTCATGATAAAAATTAGAAAGGATATTGGTTTTGAAAAATTACTACACAAATGATGCTACCCAACTATATATAGAAAGAATGCAATTTATCGATTTAAATATAACTCTCCATGTGTTAATTAAAATAAACCGTGGATGTATCAAAATTTTGAGAATTTGTAGCGATTCACATTATTCATATTATTTATTGGTCTTCGCAAGAAATCGTATGTGATTCAAAACTTTGAGTATATTGGTTTTGAAAAATTAGTACTATAATGATGCTACGAACTGTATATAGAAATCATTGATGATGAGTCAATTAGATTTAAATTTAGGAGTCCATGTTCGAATAAAAAAAAACTTAGATGGCTCAGAATTTAATAAAAATCAGGTGTATCCTGTTAAGTTCACTTTTTGGCGAGGTTGATTTGCAAACTTACCACATTGGCTCATATAATGAAGTGTGATATATACCATGGTAGACATTTTCAATATGGTTAATTACTGTGCTAAAACAATATTATTTAAATTGTTAATTTTGAATTCATGCATTTACCATGGTAGTATACATATAAGGTTTTGTATTATCCATTGGCTTTATGCTATTATATAGTATATACCATGGTAGGCTATGATTCAGTATTTATCTAAAAATAGCAAATTATTAAATTATTCGAAATACATAGACATATTATATCACATAATTCATGTATAGACGCCGTTTTTACGAAGAAACGCGTGTGCATTACATGAAACGACTGAAGGGGACAATCAAAAATTTAATAACGACCCGAGCAACCAATCAAAAGTATACATTTACTGAAAATATATACCCGTGCTGGCACGGGTGCTCATACTAGTATATATATATATAGATATAGTTGTTATATATACACTATGCGAATTTTTGTATATGTAATTTAGTCAGGGATATTGGTCCCCGTGCATCGCACGGGTTCCATACTAGTTTCTTACAAATGAATTGTTGAACGAAAGCGACAATTAATATGTGGAATGTTTATAAGAAGCGGTTTTGGTAGCCAACATGGGAAGGGTTGGGATGCAAAAGCGGTTTAATCTACTTTTAACTCTTCGTTCATTCTTGCAAGAATAACGGTTTCGTAAAATTGATCATTTTCCAAAAAAAATTTCATAAGCTAACACATGTGTAATTAATATATTTTAAATTAAGTCAAAAAAATACATTTTTATTTTGATATGTGAAGTTTTTGTTATTATTTCTCACTTAAAGGCAACTTTTTTTTTTTTTTTTTTTGGTCAAGGTTGTTTGATTTTCATAGAACAGGCAAGGCCCAAACCAACACAAATGTAAAAAGAACAATCAAGGCACCACACAACTAATGGGCTCAAGATGAGAAACACACAGTCCAGCCCAAGAAGAGCAAAGACCAAAAACAAAACGGGTATCCAGTCCACAACCCGATTGACTAAAGTACAAACCAATTATTACAATAACCACAAAAGGCTAAAAAGCAAGGTAAAAAACAAGTCGCAGATGCTTGAAACGGCAAAAAAACCTAGCCTCACCAAATCAACGCAGAGAATCACTCGAACCATGAAAACAATCTACTCCTCAATTCAACCCATGCTTGAGCTACGAAAAACTCCAGAATTCCACCGCACTCTTCATCAACCTTCACGCAGAGACCTTCATCTTGTCCAAGGTGATTACGTTACGCAAAGAAGAAGGGGGATTTGATAACCAATTCCCAGGAAGTTGATTTTTCGAAGCTAAAGAAGCTAACTCATGAGCAACAGAGTTACCCTCCCTTTTCGTCCAGGTAATAATTTTCGATCCCAAATTGTTCATAAAACAGTTTATATCATCAAGAACAATTTGAATCTCACCTATCTGATTTCCTTTCAAGCAAGCATCGACTAGCTGTTTGTTATCCGATTCAATTATAGAAGACTGGATCTGAAGAGAAGACGCCATAGATGCAGCTTCACGGAGAGCCAAAGCCTCAGCCATCAACGGAGAAACAGCAAACATTCTTTTTGTTAACGAGGTAAGAATATCCCCTCTTTCATCTCTGCAAATGATCCCTAAAAAAACAAACCCCTGATTCCTTGCTAAACGAAGCATCAGAATTAAACTTAACAAAGGGGGTTTGGTGGTTTCCAATTACACGAATCCACCTCAGTAACTATAGGAGACGGCTCAACAAGAGAGTGTAGTCTCCTTAAGAGTGCCTTCCAGAAATTCCATACTTAGCATATTAACTCTCCGAATTACCCCCATCTGGATTAGGAGTCTTGCCATTATAAATGACCTCATTTCTCATTTTCCACACATTCCAAATGGCAAACATAAACTTAGAGATCCTCTTACCATCATTAAGAAGGTGAGACACACAAATATCTAAGAACCAGACACTCAAAGTAGACAAGCCTATAGAAGAAGCAATAGGAATAATTTGCAATCCAAACCAAAAGGCTCTTGTCCAAGGGCACAACAAAATCAGATGTTCTGTAGTTTCCTTATCTAGATGGCAAATAGGACACAAGGAGGTAGGAGAAATTCTTTTCCTATACAAAGCTTCTTTAGTAGGTAAGAAGTCATTCATTGCTCTCCATAGAAAATGTTTTATTTTAGAAGGGACTCTAGCATTCCAAATAGTAGACCAGAGTTCTTTAGGTTTAACATTAGAAGATGAAGAAGCTCTAAAATTGGGACTTAACTGAGATTTAGCAATAGACTTATAACCTGATTTAACTGTATAGATGCCATCTTTTGTGTGGGGCCAAAAGAATTTATCCTGAGATGAACACCAAGAAATTGGGGTTTTAATCACTTCTATTGCTGAAGAAGAAGACAGATTATCCCTCAAAACACTATGATCCCAATCAAGATTAGGACCAATTAACTCACCAACCTTAGACACAGAAGCTCTGTTTAGCAACATCACTTTAGAACCAGAGGCCAGCCAACTATCATTAGACACATGAACTGAAAGACCATTGCCAATTTGCCATCTACCCTCCTCTTTCAACAAAGACAGCCCATGAATCAAACTCTTCCACACCCAAGAAGAATTTCTACCAACTACAGCACCCCAAATATCACCTCTAGGAAAATAGATACTCTTCAAAATCTTAGCCCAGAATGCATTAGGATTCTTCTCTAATCTCCACACTTGCTTAGTAAGGAAAGCCTGGTTGATCTTTTCAAACTCTTTGAAGCCCATACCCCTTCTAACTTAGGTAAACAAAGATCGAAAAAATTTCTCCAATGAATTCCCTTATTCTTCCCATAGGATCTCCACCAAAAACGAGCCACTGCAGATGTTAGAGAAGAACAAAAGGTCTTTGGTAGAAGAAGAATAGCCATAGTGTAGCTAGGAATAGATTGAATTACTGACTTGATCATTATTTCCTTCCCAGCTGCATTTAGTAAGGAACCCTTCCAACCTTCCATCTTGTTAAGAACCATATCCTTAATCCACCTCAAACCTTGAACCTTAGATCCTCCCCATTGAGCAGAATCCCTAAGTATTTCCACTGCAAATCCCAAACAAAGAATACCGGTCATCCGATGAAGCATAGCTTTAGTACTAGGATTCAAATTCTTGCCACACACTATTCCAGATTTAGTCAAATTCACTTTCTGGCCAGAAGCTTTAGTAAAAATGTTTAGAACTTTTATGAGTTGATAAATTTCCTCCTGAGAATCTCTAGCAAATAGTATAGCATCATCTGCAAAAAATAAGTGTGAGAGAGGGGGGCGAGAATCGCTAGTTGGATGCCATCATTAATTTCTTAGAGCACGCATCTATTATGAGCCTAGATAAGACATCAAACACAAGAATGAAAGATAGGAGACAAGGGATCCCCTTGTCTTAGACCCCTTTGTGGCACAACTCTATTAGAAGCAAAACCATTAACTTGATAAGAATAGGAAACTGAAGAGACAAGAGACATCACTCTAGATACCCATACTGAATCAAACCCATAGGAAATTAATACTCTTTGCGAAAATTCCCAACTAACTCTATCATAAGCTTTATTCATGTCTAATTTAATTGCTAAGCCTTTACCTCCTTTCCCTTATTATTTTTCGGATAATGAAAGGCTTCATGAGCAACAATTAAATTATCTTGAATCATACGACCTCCCACAAAAGCACTTTGCTGAGGTGTAATGATTGAAGCTAAGAAAGGTTTCAATCTTTTGACAATAATCTTAGCAATAATTTTTGACATGAAGGAGCAGCAACTAATAGGTCTAAGATTAGATATAGAGTCGTGGTTAAGAATCTTAGGAATTAAAGCCACATTTGTAAAATTAATATCCTCCCCAGAGCTCCTCATCAAAAATCTGTTTTCACCGCTTGAAATACATCATACTTAATTATTTCCCGCTTTTTACGATAGAATAACCCATTAAGTCCATCGGGACCGTAAGCTTTATAAGAGCCTAGAGAAAAAACAGCCTCCTCCACCTCCTTCATTATGACAGGATTGGTAAGAGTGGAGTTCATAGATTCATCAACACACTTAGGCAACACTTCTAAGCACTGATCAATATTGGAAATAGGTTCAGCAGAATAAAGATTGTTATAAAATGTACAAATACCATTAGACACTTCAGTTTGACCTTCTAGCCAATTCTCTGCACCATCTTTGATTCTCAACAACTTGTTCCTATCTCTTCTTTGGATAGTTGATGTGTGAAAAAACTTTGTATTTTTATCTCCAAAGTTAAGCCATTTCACCCTAGATCTTTGCCCCCAATAATGCTCCTCTTGCTTCCAAAGAACATCAATATCAGCTTTCAACCTATTCACTTTCCCCCAGTCAACCAAACTAGTATCCACATTCATTTCACTCTGTAGAAGGCTCTTCAGGTGTTTAATCTCTTTCTCAGCATTTTTGTAGGTATTTGAGTGCCACTTACTCAGATTCTGTTTACACTTAGAAGCATTATCATACAACTTTTGCCAAGGGTCTTCAACAATACTATTCCAGGCAGATTTAACAGTCTGTCTACACTCACCATTTTCTTCCCAAAAAGATTCATATCTAAAGGAACTTCCACTTCTAGTAGATGGTCTAGGTTTAAGAATTATAGGAGAGTGGTCTGAATTAATGATAGGTAGAGCAGTTGCATTTGAGTGAGGAAACATATTCCTCCATCTCCAATTAGCTAGAACCCGATCAATCTTTTGCCTAGTTATCATTCCATCTCTTGGGTTGCTAATCCAAGTGAACCTACAACCTTGCAAGTTAAAATCCATGAGCTCAGCCTCATTAATAAACTCTCTAAACAGAGACATTCTTATAGGCTCCACATCATTCATGCCATCCTTCTCATCATTGGAAAGCATTTCATTAAAATCCCCTAGACAAACACCAAGCCCCATCATTAGCTGGTCTGAGCCTTAGAATTTTATTCCACAACAACCTCCTTTCAGCAAATAGGGGGTTGCCATAAACAAAGGTTATTTCAAAAAAGAAATTGGATCTTCTTTCCTTAGCCACAACATGAATATAATTCTTACAAGATTCAAGTATCTGAATCTCATAATAGTCATTCCAGAACATACACAAACCACCACTATTAGGCCTACAAATATATTGGGCCGGTTTTGGATAGCTGACCTGTTGCTTCACTTAATTGTTTGTTGGATTAGTTTTTTTATACCCCCACCCCATCCCCTCCCACCCCCACCCATTTGTGATATTCCGATAATACCCCTGTCATAACTCACTTTTTGACTTTCATTTAATTCTCTCTGACTGGGACCCACAATATCTCGCATCGTAAATATCTCGCATCGTATATACCTCAATGGAAGGTATATACGATTACATTAAATATTGAACGTTAACCTGAAAAAGTGTGCATCGTATATATGTCCTTCAAGACGTATATACGATTGCATTATTAAATGCTTCGTTGACTACCCATCGTATATATGTCCTTCGAGACATATATACGATTGCATTATTAAATGCTTCGTTGACTACCCATCGTATATAGGTTATATACGAGTGGACTTTGAAGATCTAATCGTATATACATCTGTGCCATGTATATACGATGTGAAAAAATACCCATCGTATATACAAGGTTGAGGAGGTATATACGACTGAGTTATTTTTTTCGTTTTTTCCTGAGTTGCTATCTGTTTTGTTGGAACAGATATTGACCCGCCTACAACAGCAGATGCCGACTCTCAGTTGGCTCCTGTTGATATTAATACTACACTGGCGTTCACGACGGATACGGTATATTTTTGTTACTCAAGTTTGGTAAATAGAATTAAATTACTTAAGTACTTAGTAAATTATATATTTTGTAGATATTTTCTACACGCCAGGCTGTGGAGGAGTGGGCCAAAGCTGTTGGTAGAAGTATCAGTGTAGTCGTTATTATTGTGAGATCAGAAAAAGCAGCTGGAAAGAGGGGGAGACGAGATAATATTGATTTTGGCTGTGAGAAGCAAGGCGGGTTTACTAATGATTCAAGGGTTTTCGGTTCTAAAAGGAGAGGCTCTTGGCCTTGACATGGGTTGGACTTGACATGAGTGAGGACTCTTGGCCTCTGATTAGGCAAGCTTTGATTCAGGAAACAAAGGACATGGAAACATTGTATTCAGACATGTTTGGGAAGAACCGACTGTTAGAGCTTCACAAAACTTTAACTATTGAGTCATACGGACGTCAGCCGGACTCAAAGTGGTTTGATTTGCCTGAGATGAGGTATATGGTTGCAACCAAGTATAATGTTGCATTGGTTCAGTTTTCTTTGCCTATGAATTTCACTTATCTGCCTTTGAGAGGCACTTACGGTTCATCTAAGTTCAAAATCATATCTGTTCTGAACGAGCAAAATGTACACTGGTTGCATCTTTCAATCTCTCCCACTTGTCTGTTGCCTCCTATTGCCCTATAGTGGTACCAGCACTACTCACCAGAGTCTGCTTCATGGTTGCATCCGTATGCCGAACGTTTTACTCTATGGCAGTCTATGTGTCCTTCCGTGCAGTGTCCCGCTCCCGGTGATACGCCTAGATGTGTCGATTTAGCCGATGATTCTATTGAGGACTTATAGATAGATTCACACCTTTTTTGTATTACACGTGTATATATTACTATATCGCGTTTTTGTAATTATACGCGTTTATTTTATCCAATATATCTACACCGTTGATGTTAATCAAATCACGAGACTTCAAATTATAACCGGTAATAAAATAATAACTGTTAACAAAAAATAAGCCCGCCGAATATATCTCTTTTGGGACATATATACGATGTGTATTTTTAACGCATCGTATATAAGTTCCTCGGGCGTATATATACGCAACATGAACATATATACGATGTTATAAGTATACACATCGTATATATGCCTCAAAAGAGATATATACGATTCGTGTAAATTTGTAAAAAAAACAGATTTTTTGAAGGGCATTTGGGAATATACTGGGTGGGGGTATATGGGGAAGAGGTGGGGGTAAAAAAAAAACCTTGTTTGTTTTGTGGTATCACTTGTAGACTTGTGAGAGCGTGGCATGGTTATATTATAGATTACAATTTACAATTATAATTATTGATTGGTTAATTTGTATTATTTTGCTTAATTTTGTTGAATATCTCTGTGATGTATTAAGAGTTGATGGATCTCAATTATTTTGTTATTTCTTGGATGTATTAATAATTTTATAAAAATATGTTTTTTAAAATAATTAATCATTCATATTTATCGTAATATTTTTATGAGTGTTAGTGTCTGGTTGATAAATTCTAAACAACTATATTTTCGTGGGAGTACGTGGATACACCATTTAGAATAAGAAGAAGGATCTATTTGAAACAATATCTCTACAAATAGGTTTAATTGTTTTAATAATTTATCTTAATTGATAGTTTTCTAAGTTAATTGCTTTTATTTTAATTTTATAGTCTCTCTTGTCTTTGATTTTAACGTCTCTCAAGATTTGTGTAAAGGTGTTTACTTTTATTGTAATTGTCTGATGTTCTTCCTAGTAAAAGTAAATTAGCATATGAATGTATATACTAGAGAATGGAGAATAAGATTTAATAAATGATTTTGCATTTCATAAAGTTCGAAAATAAGATTTAAATAAAATATAATAAATCTAAGAAAACATTATGTTTAGAATATAAAAGGCTTCACTTTAGAGTTTGCTTTGGACCCCAGTTAGTGTTGGGCAGTTATTATGATCGACTGGTTTAAGTAATGAGGAGTTTAGTTTCCCTCGAGTAAGATTTTGAGTTCGAGTATTTTTTTTGAAGCAAGAAAACTTATGTCATTTCATTCAAAATAGAGTTGGAAATACAAATAGGAATAATATGATGAACATGGCGACTAGCAAATAATTGAGCCGCCCTAGCTAGAGAATAAGCAACACAATTGGCTTGTCGTCGAATAAAACTGACAGTACAGTCGGATAATTGTTGGAAAGTACGCTGACAAGATGAAACTATAGTGCCAAACTCCGTAGAACACTGAGTTCTCCCATGAAATGCATCCACCACCTGCTTGCAATCCAGTTCAACATCAAAACTATCAAATGGCAGTTGCTGTATCCATCGAAGCGACTCAAGTAAGCCCAAAGCTTCTATTTCACGTGGGGGGAGAAAGCCATCAAAATAAATAGTTTTCGCTTGCACAAATGATCTCGAATGATCCCGGAGACACATGCCAATACCACATTGCACCTCTGTTGCGAGCCAAGAAGCGTCCACGTTGATTTTGAATCTGCCCGCAGCTGGTTTACACCAGCCGGCGAAGGTCAGCGTGCGCAAAGAAGCTACGCCTGGAGTCCGCCCCTGAGCCTCGAGCCACTCCAAAATTACCGTGCGGGCTTCGATAAGTGCAAGATTGATGGGCAGGTTATTAGCGTTCCATACTATCTCGTTCCGTCGTCTCCAGAGACACCAAAAGACAGCTGCAAAGTCGGTTTTCTCATCCTGCATCAGGATTTCCAGCAAGCTGAACATTAACTTCGTGGCTCCTTCGGCTTCCAAAAACGCAGGTTCTATGCGATCCCATAACCCTTCTTCCCTCCACACCTGCTGCGCAAAATTGCACCCAAAAAACACATGCCATTCGTTCTCCAACACCTCGTTGCACATAGGACAAAGTCCGGGACAATTCACACCTTTCCGTTGGAGTCGTAACCGAGTAGGAAGGACACCAGTACCACGAGCACATCGCCAGAGCAAGATTTTCAGTTTGTTTGGCACTTTAAGCTTCCAAATTGCCATCCAGTTGCCTTCAACACGTAGATGGGAAGTATCAACAATTTGGTCCATAGCCAAGTGGTAGGCTGATCGCACAGTATAAGTACCCTCCCTGCTATAATTCCAAATTAAATCATCAGAATCTGCTGCTGCAAACCGTGGCATGTGCTTGATGGCTTCGGCCTCATCATGAGTGAAAAGAGTATCAATGAGCTGTGAATTCCAAGTGGTAGCATTTTGTATCATCAAGTTAGAGACATAGTGAAGTGGAGTGTTTGTTGGCTTTGGAGAAGTAATAAAAGGCTGACTTGAATTGCAGAGCCATGGGTCCTCCCAAATTCGGATACTGGAGCCGTCACCCACCTTCCATCTCATACCTGCTTTGACTAGTACCCGTGAAGCGCAGATGCTACGCCAAACAAAACTTGGGCTATGGCCAATAGCGGCACCCAAAAAGTCCCCCCTTGGGAAATATTTAGATTTGAAGACTCGTGAAATTATAGCATCTGGGTCAGTAATTATTTTTCAACCTTGCTTCCCTAGCATTGCCAAGTTAAATATGTGGAAGTGTCTAAAGCCCATACCTCTGTGCTCCTTACGCATAGACAGCTTATCCCAATTTAACCAGTTGATACCTCTACCTTGGCCCCGATTAGAGCCCCACCAGAAGGAGTTGATCATGCGCTCCATTTCCTCCCCTAGAGTAGTGGGGATAAGAAAAGTCCTCATACAGTACGTAGGGATCGATCGCTTGGGCCACATGACTTGACAAGGACTTCCCTGCCAGCCTTAGAAAGGTGCTTGCCCGACCACCCCTGAATTTTATTCCACACACGGTCTTTGAGTTCGAGTATTAGTAGATGGAACATTAAAACAAAAATAAGTATAGGCAACAACAACAAATTATGGTTGAAAGTGATAAAATCTCGCCTAAGTTTTAGGCAAAAAATTTAGAACGCTTTCATAGACGTGATAAAGTGGCCGTTGCATATCTTAGTAGACAATGATTTTTATCTCAGAAAATCGTTGCCTAAACTACCATAATAACTGCATTTTCTATACCTCTTTAAAGTTACCGTTTTTCGGACAAGTTTTAGACAACTGCCAAATAAATGTTGCTTATTCTTTTAAACCAAATTTATTCTTTTAGACAATTTCCAAAAAAAATGCAACATAAATTGCTTGTCATTGATTAAAAAAAATAAGTGATTTTGATACTAAATAATTTAAAGATTAGTTTTTAAAGATTTTTAAGAAAATCAGTTGTTTTATGTTTGTGTAACATAGTGAAAATCGTTTTTTAATAAATTCTCCTATGGATTTTTTTTTATGATAAGCTACTCAAATCTTTTAGCTCAGTTTCAACCCCAAACTTATGCATGCAACTGATTTTTGGAGGCCATGAAATGGGTTTCCAAATTGATTTTGGTGATAGGATTTTGTTTTCGTGGAGAGAATGAGGAGTAGCAAAATATATGTGGGATAGGAATGGTGAAATGGAAGTAGGAGAATATATTGTTCCCTCACTCAGTAGAATGAATGGGAAAGAATGGGGTGCAAAATGTGGAAGGGCTTTTTGCAATTTATTTAATTACAAAAACATCCTAAAGTTTAAGTAGCTATTTCTTTTCTTGGATAAAAATAGCTAAAATTTAAATACTACTCTAATTTTTATTTATTAATTAATTAATTAACGTTATTAAAATAACACACTATCAAATTAATATTAACTCTAACAAATACTCAAAGAGCTCAAAGGTCTCAAAGATGTTAATGTAATTAACTTCGTAAATGTTCAAAGATCCCGACGCCTTCTCTACCTTAGACTCGAGCCGCCATCCCTTTACCCTAAATTTTCTGTAACTAAAAAAATTCAAATAGTTTGTGTAAAAACTCGGGTGTTACAATGAGCTAAAAAACAATTATTTTAATTTCACGTGATAAATAGTTATTTAGTTATAATATTTGCTTTTACTATAACCATTTGTATGATTGTATTTTTATCCATCAACAAAGACATCAATCCTTCAATTAGACAATGATGATGTGGTAGAATGCGAGATAGGAATAACTCGTTCAGTAAAAAATGTACTTTTCATTTGATATGTTCATTCACTTCCATCTGTCATTGAAAGCCAATATTTGATCAAGTGGAGTGAACTAAACTACAATAATGACTCCAAACCTTCATAGACCTATTCAAAATTTCAGTATTGTTTTTCTTGAATGTTGGAAATTTAAGTGCATTGTTTGTGATGTCCATGTGACACGATCTTCCCACGTCATTCACAAGACCGAGACAACAATTGTTGCTAACTGTTTGATCTCCAACAAATACACCAAAGAATACTTCTTGACGACAATTTGACGTCAATTTGCTTACACATTTACTCAAATATTTCTCATACGATGATTATGGCTTTGGTGCATAATTCAGCTCATTGGAGGGACCTTGAGATGGTGGATTAAGAGCTTCAAAACCAATAGATGTTTTCAATAATAAAGTAAAACTGATGAAGAGTTTGAGAGGGTGCTTGGTGTTATTCTAGTACAAGTATCGATCATTGTAACTACTTTTGGCCTAATTTTTTTTTGGCAAATAGAAGGAAGTCTCATCAAAACTTTCTCATATTAACATCAAGAAGGAAAGAGAGTGCTTTTTTTTTCGATAAATGAAAGAATTTATTGATGTATAATTAGCTTAGCATCATTGACACACACTTCCCTCATCTTCTATGAAGGGTTTGAGAGGGTGTCTAATGTGCTAAGGCTAAAGGAAAAGATACACCAAGTTTAAACGTCAAATACGCCAAGACCCAAATGGGGCAAGGTCTCAAAGACAATAAAAGAAAAAGAACGAAAGAAACACAGACACCTAAAGCTAATTAGTAGCCATACAAGTAACAAACCCAAGATAACAACTAAGAGAAGATAGCAACAAAAGGACATAAGCAAAAAGGATTGAATTGAATTGAATTAATTGAAGCTGCAGCCAATTATGATGTTCCCACTTCCACTCTTGCAGCCAATTATGATATTCAAATTCTTTTAAACATGATTGTAGGTATCTTAAAAAAATTAAAAGAGAATAAAATTTTTTTGACAAAAAAGAGAGTAATTTATATACTATATATATTTGAGCAGATTTTTTGTTAAAGATTTATGTTAACCATTTTTTATTTTAGTTAACTTTAACTCCGTTTTAAAATATGTTTTGTCTCAAAAAAAACTGAACCAACCAAACTAATCCAAACAGCATTGGTTTGGTTTGGTTTGATTTTTTTAGGAAGTCAACCAAACAAAACCAAACCAAACCAAATCGCATGTAGTTTTTACCTTGCAGTTCAGTTCATTTTTGTTTCAAAACCGAACTAAATTGCACTGCGGACAACCCTACTTTTCATACACTATCTCACACTCACTTTTTTTCTCTTTAAAACCAAACACGGAGTAATTATAAAGAAGTGTGAAATAATTTTATGATTATGATTAAAAAAGTGCTGCTTCATAAAATAAACTTTTATTTTATTTTAACAAAAAGAAAGAAGATTACAGAGTTGTAAAAGAAGGGTAAGAGTTCTGACACTAGTTAGAGTTGGAGACACCTGGGCCTCTCAAAACGAAGCTGGTGGTCTCCCTAAGTTTCGAGTGGCTGTTTCTTAAAGTGAATACCAACGATCCACCATTTTGCTGGCTTGACAAAAGGTCTTCATGGCTGTTCCTTAACAAGCACGCACACTCTGTTGTTCATTGAGAGGTCGAGCTAGGTTAGACCATTCTAAATGGAGGACTCCGGACTCCCATTTTTAAGCGTTTAATTAAAAGGATCCTAGTCGTATCTCTTTAATAGGAGTATAGAGTCCTTCGAGCGACGAGCGTTTGAGATTAACTCAAAAGAGAAACTTTAATCTCAAACGTTCGCCCCTCGAAAGGCTATGCCTATGGGCCAGGTAGAGACTCATGACAAGCACTCCAAATAAGCACCTTGATTTTCTCTGGCCCATAGTCCTTCCAAATCCAATTCCATGAAGTATAACTAGACGTTGTAGTGTGCACCAAATCCCGATTCAACAACTAGGTTTTTTATCAGAAAAAAAGAAGTTAGAATCAATCAAGTATTTATTCCTGAGAATTTTCACCCAAAGCTTATCAGAAGTTTGTTGCATGTCCCAAACAAATTTCCCTAGTATGGCAGCTAGTGTGACCCCTAAGCCTCCCTGATTCTTAGATTTAGTAATTGTGTCTCCATCAAATACCAAATTTATCTGCTAAATGCTTTTCATGATGGACTGAAGCAGGATATTCAACCTACCTAGCTACCTCAACACAACCTAAGAAATTAAAGCTCCTCACCTGCTAATACTTTAACACCCGCAAGGAATATGCTCCACGACTATAACACCAAGCACCAGTGTTTAGGAGAAGCTCAGAATCCCGAAAAGACTGATGTTTGCAAATAACTCTGAATCTTGGTATTGCATTCCAGAACCATTACATTTCTCTTTCCAAGGCCAGCATGTTTAAATTACATTCGGTTTAGAGCACCTACCCAAATCTTGACTCACTCCATAGTTGTTGAAACACGCCATTATCACTGACCACATGTAGCCAAATCCTAATTCAACATTTTATTTAATGTGCATGTTTAGTATAACTATTTGTCTAATCAAGATTTCTTCCTTCATATCTAATTTATAGATAAATGAGTGATTATAAACGACCGGTGAAGAATAAAGTTAGATTCGAAGGATCGATCTGCACATCTTACTTACACTGTGAAACCGTTTATTTATGTTCCCACTATTTCAACAACTTTATGTTGACATGAAATTACAAAAGAAACGAAATGGAGGATGAAGAAGAAAGAACCTGCTTCCTTTATTAGTGCTTAAGAAACCTGGTTGCCACTCTGGAAAGGAGTTGATCCACCGGTTATCAGATAAAAAGTGTGGTTCAACACATGTTCATATCTTAATCAATTGCACTGAAGTTAAATTATATACTGAGTAAGTATTTTTAAATTCAGTTTTCAATCTATACACCTTTAGATAGAAATTCATATATTAAATAATTTATTTTCACGGCATTCTTATTATCTGAGGGTATGCGCACTGAAGAATCTTATGCTCATATTTATCAAAGTTTTCCATCTTGGTTTAAGGCTAGAGTAAGTAAATGAAATTAATGTTTTAACCTCAAATTTTTAAAGTAGATATGAGACATGACTTATTTTTTCCATATCAACTTACTTAGGTTTATGAAGCGGCACCAACTCCCCTAATCCTACACTTGATGAACTTTGTCATTTTTCTTCTGTTAATGAATGACACTCGTACTTTGTTAACGATTACAAATTTGACACTCAATCATGGAGTGAGAGAAAACAAATAATTAACAGTTGGCTATATGTAAAAGTGAGAGAAAACAAATAATTGGCACTCAATCATGGAGGGTTGTTGTTATTGTTGTTGTTGTTGTTCTGGTTCTTGTTCGGGTTCTTGTTGTTAGTTGTTGTGATATTACCTGTCTCATAAATGTTGTATGTGATGTCTTGCTATTCTGTCCAAGTTGTTGCTATAGTGCATTGCTTGTTTATCTCTCTTACGATGAATGTTGCTTGAGTGTATGATGACTAATCCATTTGTTGTGGCTATGCATGCACCATTGTGTATGTATAGAGGATGTGCTTGCAGATGTTGACGTTGATGGAGCCGAGGAGTGATTGTGCTCTCAGAGTTATCCGTGATTAGGACTAGCTAATTTATGTTATGAAAGTTTGTTTTCCGATGTACTTTTGTAAGGGTCAGCTCTGAACCGTTGCGACATCGGGAATTTGGACTATTTACTTAATTACATGTTGATACATTTACTTTGATTTTTCTTCCGCAAATTTGTGAACGTGATATCTCTATCCCGTTAAATTTAAAGTTTTATTTTGGACAAAACTTGGTTTCTAGCTGTTTGTATCTTCTTATTTAATGCCATGATGGGGTAAAGGGTGTCACATTTAGTGGTATCAGAGCAGTTCGGTTCTAACCGGGATTTTGAGATTGAGTCTGCTATGTTTCTTTGTGTACTCTGGTATAATTGTCTAATTTCTAGATGATGATATGAGGTTATAATTATCATATAGCACTAACTCTAGTTTCTGCTATGTCTTGAAGGGAAGAATGGCGTACCAAAATTACTGCGGTGTCATTGAGGTTTTAGGCCGTGTTGTTGAAGCAATGGAGCGTAACCAAAACCGTCAAGAGGGTAACCAAGGAGCTAGAGCCATGGCTGATTTTCAGAAGAATAACCCTCCCAAATTCTCCGGCGGAACTGACCCCGAAGGAGCCCAACAATGGATTCGGAAATGGAGAAGATTTTCAGGGTGATGGATTGTGCTGACAACCAAAGGGTGGAATTTGCTACTTTTAAGCTGACTGATGAAGCTGAGCACTGGTGGGAGAATGCCAGTCGTCGCTTGGAAAATAATGGGACTGAAGTTACTTGGAACTTATTCAGGGACAGATTCTTGGAGAAGTACTTTCCAGCTGAAGTGCGTGACAAGAAGGAGGATGAATTTTTAGCTTTAACTCAAGGGAACCATGACTGTGGATCAGTATGCTGACAAGTTTGAAAACCTGTCTTGCTACTACCTTGCATACCAGCCTGCTACCATTGATCGTTCTAAGTGTGTGAAATTCAAGAATGGACTGAGGCCTGAACTCAAGCAAGGAGTAGCAGTGCTGGAAATGAATGACTATGACATTCTTGTCCAGAAGGCTAAGGAGTATGAAGATGCATACAATGAGCGGGTTGTTGCTTTCCGAAACACCAAAAGGAATCAAACTTTTACCCAAGGAAAGGGGAAACATGCTTTAGCACCAACAGGCAAAGATTTCAAGCAAGGTAGCAACAAAAAGTTTGGTACATCGACAGACAGACTAGTGGGAGGAAACCCATGGAGAAATAATCAGATTCGGTGTGGTAAGTGTGGCAAGGACCATTATACTAATGAGTGCAAGGTGTAACGCCCCAAAATTAATTAGGTGATTATTTAATTTAATTAAGTGATTATTTAACTAATTTAATTAAGTGATTATTTGACTAATTTAATTAAGTAATATTTTAGTTGTCTATATTAAAATAAATATAGGGTAAGTAATTAATTTAAGGAGGGGTGTAGTAAATAAATAAGGAGTATTTTAGTTAAAATAAATGGGGAGTATTTTAGTTAAAATAAATGAGGAGTATTTTAGTTAGGTGGGGAGGATGTGTGGAAGTACTTAAGGGGTGTAAATAAGGGGCCCAAGCCCACTAAATAGGCCCAAATTTATGACTTAAGCTAGGGAAGGATAGTAACGTGGAGGAGCATCATAATAAACCCGACAGTTTATATCCCAAGTTCCAACACCCTAATTTTCCACAATCTCAACTTCATAGGATCCACACTTTTGCGCCGCCAGGTGGAACTCCTATCTCCAATTCTTGGGTATCTTCCTTCCCAACTAGATAGCAGCCAATACTCAAAATAGCTTTTCTCTCAATCAATCCTATTTTGCTTCTCCTGTTCAACTCTCATGCTAAATCTAAAAAACATTAAAAGTATCCATCATGTTAGGCTGATCTCCAATTATCACGGTGAGTATTTCCGGCGATAATCCATCTTATGTCCACTCTATTATAAAAATTGTCCTTTTTAAATGTTGATGCTAATAATCACATATATAAATTTTACAGCTTCCTTCTTGTTCCTGTGAACAATATTTTCAAGTTTTCTCCGCTCGTGTGGTCTTAAAAATCTCTCTATTGAGGTATGGGGGCTCTCTAGCATATTTAATAATTTATAAATTTTGAAACATAGGAGTTAGGGATTAGGAGTAATTAGGTGGCTAGTTTGTAATGTATATTAATGATTGGTGAAATATATGATTGATTTTCATGATGATATGGTGTTGTGGTACATGTGAATATGTTTCTTGATGAATCTTGATTGGCTTGGTGTGTGTTAATTGTAATAGGGTGATTAAATGTTTATTTAACATAATTGAGTAGGAGAAAGTAGGCGCTTAATAGGTGTTTGAGTGATTGGTTGAATAGGAGGAATTTTAGAAGTGTGGTGTTTTAAGGTTGGGTTCTGGTTTGTCTTTGGAAATAGGAGGAGGGGGCGGCAATTCTGCAGAATTTGGCGCCTGTGGTGCTGTTTGGTTGAGGTGAAGGAGGCGAGGTGACCTAGGTGAGTGAGATGAGGTGAGGTGCCGAGGTGAATGGGGTGAGGTGCCGAGGTGTGTGAGAGTGTGCCGAGGTGTGTTTTGAGTGGGTGCCGAGTTGTTTGGGTGGGTGCCGAGGTGTGTGTGGTTGTGTCTAGCACAGGCGCCATCTGTGGCGCCAAGTGCAGTGCTGTGTGCGTGTTTGGTGTCTAGCACAGGCGCCATCTGTGTCGCCAAGTGTAGTGCTGTGTGCGTGGTTCGTGTCTAGCACAGGCGCCATCTGGGGCGCCAATGTGCTGTGTGCGTGTGTGTGTTGTGTGTTCAGCAGAGGCGCCAACTGAGGCGCCAACTGCAGTGGTGTTGCGTGAATGTGGGTCTAAGGCGCAGGGCGCCGTTTGGGCAGCCTTATGCGCCTATGTAAGTGATGGGACCGTGTGATCCCTAAAGCGTCAATTTAGACATGGTGCGTGTGTTTGGTCCTTAAAATGTCAAATTAGTCCCTAGGTGCTAAGCTAATTAACATGGTGTTAAAATAGTCCCTAGGTGTTAAATTAATTAATATGGTGTCAAAACGGTCCTTGGAGGTAGAATAGGTCCCTATGAGGTGTTTGGTCCCTAGGTGTGGGTTTGGTCCTTGGCGTTGACTTTAGTCCTTAGGGTGACTTTAGTCCTTTGGCGTGGAAATAATTATTGGTGTTCTTTTAGTCCCAGTAGGAGTATTAATTAAGGTGTGATAAAATAAATGGTGAATATATTGGTGATGAGGGGTCTATGACCCTCCTTGGTGAATTGGTGAATATACATATAATTATTGGTGAGCACGTTAGTGCTATACTTTGGTGTTTTGGTGTGTTTGGTGCATAGTCATGGCGTCGCATAATCATATGCATTTTGGTGAATAGGCCTCGGCCTCTAAATTATTTTGGTGTTTGGTGAATGCCCACAAGGCAAATTTTGGTGATGGATCCACATGCATATGCCCAGTGGAGTTTTGGGTTGCATCTCATACATTGCATACATGTTCTGGTGATTGATTGTGTCTTCATAACTCTTGGTGTAACTATAATTCTTGGTGAAACTATAATTCTTGGTGTAACTGTATTCTTGGTGTAACTATAATTCTTGGTGTAATCAGATTCTTGGTGTAATCTTGTAGTCCAGTGTAGTATTGTATTAGTAGTGTATTTGAATTGACTGTACCTTTGGTGTGCCTATTCTCTTGTGTTTCTGTTTTATTTATTATTATCTATGTATTGAGACTCACCTCTTCAAGTCGTGTTGCCTCGTATGTCGGCAGAACTGCGGTGTGACGGTGACTAGAGATCTTTCTTCTAGTATGGTCGAGTCGGCTCGATCACGTGCACCGGGGGGTGTTTAGTTGTTATTTCTTTTATATTTGAACTAAATGTTAAGTTATTATTTCCCTTCTTTGTAGTATTTTGTCCTCGGACATTGTTGGTGCTATGTATCATTTACTGAAGTTTATTTTAATTAATATTTGGAGTTGTTAAGGTGTTTTGTTTAAATGTGACACCCTCGAGTGGTCGCACTAAAAGTTTTTTTTACGCACTCTGATTTTCAAAATTAATTAAATAGTAGTTATGGTAGAAGGGGGTGTTACATTAGTGGTATCAGAGCAAAAGTTCGGTCTGTCCGGCCAAGTTATCGAGTCGTCGAGTCTATTAACCCTCGAGTCTTGGTACTCGTTTCTAATTATAATTTATGTTGCAGGGATTAGCTGAAATGGCCGGTGAGTTGTGTGCATGTCTTGCTTGTGTTGTGTTCTCTGAATTTGTGTGTGACTGCTCAAGTGTTTTCTTTAATTGCTATGTTTGTTATTCTAAGTTGCTTCCTCGTTACTAAAGTGTGGTAATGTTCTAACCACAATGATAATTGTGTTGCTTGAGTGTTAGATAAATTGTCTTCATCTAATTGTATAGTTATAACTAGATTCAATATTGTTTTCATGGTTTTGACGTCAAATTTTCGAGGACGAAAATATTCCAAGTGGGGGAGAGTTGTAACGCCCCAAAATTAATTAGGTGATTATTTAATTTAATTAAGTGATTATTTAACTAATTTAATTAAGTGATTATTTGACTAATTTAATTAAGTAATATTTTAGTTGTCTATATTAAAATAAATATAGGGTAAGTAATTAATTTAAGGAGGGGTGTAGTAAATAAATAAGGAGTATTTTAGTTAAAATAAATGGGGAGTATTTTAGTTAAAATAAATGAGGAGTATTTTAGTTAGATGGGGAGGATGTGTGGAAGTACCTAAGGGGTGTAAATAAGGGGCCCAAGCCCACTAAATAGGCCCAAATTTATGACTTAAGCTAGGGAAGGATAGTAACGTGGAGGAGCATCATAATAAACCCGACAGTTTATATCCCAAGTTCCAACACCCTAATTTTCCACAATCTCAACTTCATAGGATCCACACTTTTGCGCCGCCAGGTGGAACTCCTATCTCCAATTCTTGGGTATCTTCCTTCCCAACTAGATAGCAGCCAATACTCAAAATAGCTTTTCTCTCAATCAATCCTATTTTGCTTCTCCTGTTCAACTCTCATGCTAAATCTAAAAAACATTAAAAGTATCCATCATGTTAGGCTGATCTCCAATTATCACGGTGAGTATTTCCTACGATAATCCATCTTATGTCCACTCTATTATAAAAATTGTCCTTTTTAAATGTTGATGCTAATAATCACATATATAAATTTTATGACTTCCTTCTTGTTCCTGTGAACAATATTTTCAAGTTTTCTCATTCGTGTGGTCTTAAAAATCTCTCTATTGAGGTATGGGGGCTCTCTAGCATATTTAATAATTTATAAATTTTGAAACATAGGAGTTAGGGATTAGGAGTAATTAGGTGGCTAGTTTGTAATGTATATTAATGATTGGTGAAATATATGATTGATTTTCATGATGATATGGTGTTGTGGTACATGTGAATATGTTTCTTGATGAATCTTGATTGGCTTGGTGTGTGTTAATTGTAATAGGGTGATTAAATGTTTATTTAACATAATTGAGTAGGAGAAAGTAGGCGCTTAATAGGTGTTTGAGTGATTGGTTGAATAGGAGGAATTTTAGAAGTGTGGTGTTTTAAGGTTGGGTTCGGGTTGTGCTGGAAATAGGAGGAGGGGGCGCCAATTCTGCAGAATTTGGCGCCTGTGGTGCTGTTTGGTTGAGGTGAAGGAGGCGAGGTGACCTAGGTGAGTGAGATGAGGTGAGGTGCCGAGGTGAATGGGGTGAGGTGCCGAGGTGTGTGAGAGTGTGCCGAGGTGTGTTTTGAGTGGGTGCCGAGTTGTTTGGGTGGGTGTCGAGGTGTGTGTGGTTGTGTCTAGCACAGGCGCCATCTGTGGCGCCAAGTGCAGTGCTGTGTGCGTGTTTGGTGTCTAGCACAGGCGCCATCTGTGTCGCCAAGTGTAGTGCTGTGTGCGTGGTTCGTGTCTAGCACAGGCGCCATCTGGGGCGCTAATGTGCTGTGTGCGTGTGTGTCTTTGTGTGTTCGTGAGCGCCAACTGAGGCGCCAACTGCAGTGGTGTTGCGTGAATGTGGGTCTAAGGCGCATGGCGCCGTTTGGGCAGCCTTATGCGCCTATGTAAGTGATGGGACTGTGTGATCCCTAAAGCGTCAATTTAGACATGGTGCGTGTGTTTGGTCCTTAAAATGTCAAATTAGTCCCTAGGTGCTAAGCTAATTAACATGGTGTTAAAATAGTCCCTAGGTGTTAAATTAATTAATATGGTGTCAAAACGGTCCTTGGAGGTAGAATAGGTCCCTATGAGGTGTTTGGTCCCTAGGTGTGGGTTTGGTCCTTGGCGTTGACTTTAGTCCTTAGGGTGACTTTAGTCCTTTGGCGTGGAAATAATTATTGGTGTTCTTTTAGTCCCAGTAGGAGTATTAATTAAGGTGTGATAAAATAAATGGTGAATATATTGGTGATGAGGGGTCTATGACCCTCCTTGGTGAATTGGTGAATATACATATAATTATTGGTGAGCACGTTAGTGCTATACTTTGGTGTTTTGGTGTGTTTGGTGCATAGTCATGGCGTCGCATAATCATATGCATTTTGGTGAATAGGCCTCGGCCTCTAAATTATTTTGGTGTTTGGTGAATGCCCACAAGGCAAATTTTGGTGATGGATCCACATGCATATGCCGAGTGGAGTTTTGGGTTGCATCTCATACATTGCATACATGTTCGTGATTGATTGTGTCTTCATAACTCTTGGTGTAACTATAATTCTTGGTGAAACTATAATTCTTGGTGTAAAACTGTATTCTTGGTGTAACTATAATTCTTGGTGTAATCAGATTCTTGGTGTAACTCAGTAGTCCCGGTGTAGTCAGTATTAGTAGTGTATTTGAATTGACTGTACCTTTGGTGTGCCTATTCTACTTTGTGTTTCTGTTTATTTATTATTATCTATGTATTGAGACTCACCCTCTCGCGTCGTGTTGCCTCGTATGTCAAGAACTGCGGTGACGATGACTAGAGATCTTTCTTCTAGTATGGTCGAGTCACTCGATACGTAGCAGCAGGGGGTGTTTAGTTGTTATTTCTTTTATATTTGAACTAAATGTTAAGTTATTATTTCCACTGCTGTAGTATTTTGTCCTCGGACATTGTTGGTGCTATGTATCATTTACTGAAGTTTATTTTAATTAATATTTGGAGTTGTTAAGGTGTTTTGTTTAAATGTGACACCCTCGAGTGGTCGCACTAAAAGTTTTTTTTACGCACTCTGATTTTCAAAATTAATTAAATAGTAGTTATGGTAGAAGGGGGTGTTACACAAGGAGACTGATGTCATTTTCTTTAAGTGCCAAAATCCTGGGCATATTAGTAGTGACTGTGATGTGGTGAAGACTGGACCAATGATAACTCTATTTTATATAGAGTTATTCATATGTTTAAACTTAGTAAATTGCTCTCTTTCAAGTAAAGATAAGGAGTTTATGTAGTATTTTGTGTGATATATGATAACTTGAGTGATTGACATGGTTATAGTTGTTAATAGGCCATTTTGGATATATTGTGGTATGTTTGATGTTTTTGTTCAGTGCAGTCTACAGATGCTCCTGCATCAATGCTCCTGCATTGATCCTGCACTAAATCTGCATCACTTGGAGAGAGAGCAGCTAGCCAACAGCTCAATCCTCTCAAGATTACTTCAACATGAAGGAATGAAGCACCTCTCTTGAAGACTATAAAAGGACCTCACATCTTCATTTGGAAATATATCACAATCCATAAGTTAGATTAAAATTTCAATATACATAGTTAGTTTCTATTTTGTAAGAGGGAAAGGAAGGAATTAACAAATCCTCCTTACTTCGATTTCATAGTGTTTACATAGTGCTAAGGAGTAATGCTAGTGCATTTCTAGGAGACTTCATACAAAGGGCTACAACTTGTGTAATTTCTATCTTGTTGTTTCTCTTTTGTGATTTCAATTATATAAACATGTTTTATTCAGTTTATATTTGTCTTGCAATGTCTATGTTGAGCTAAATCTCTCTTAGTTGGAATGTTCTAACCATTTAATGAGCTTTTAAGTAAGTATGATGCATATATGTAATGTTTGCACTTTAGTTCTTGTTTAATAATACTTTCAACACTTATTTTAAGATTGATCACTTAGAATAAGTAGATTTGTAAGAGCAGACATTGCTTACAATTAAGAACTCAATAACTAATATGGGTAAGTGTTTTACATAAAGGAAACTTTGTGAAAACCATGCTAAGATCTAGACATAGGATAGTATAGTCCATAGGGTGAATCTGTGGGTACTTAAGATGCAAGAGTGAACTTATTTAGCAAGCCTAGACATAGGAAGCTTGTAATGAAACTCTGAAGAAAGTGACTGAAAGGCACATAGCTAATGCAACAAAGATTCGAGTGGCAATCGCATCACATACTGCATCAAACACTTAAAGGTAAATTACTTGGTGAAGACATTCCAACTAGCTTTTCTCATTTGCATTATAAACACTTGTACTTTGCTTTCTTATCTAACTTAGTTGTGATCACTTCAACTCCACTATAAATTGTTATTTGGTTACTTTTGCACTATATTACTTTGTATTGAATTTAAAAGAGAGTTAATTAAAATACCATTAAAATAAGAAAATAATATACAATAAAAATAAATAATCGTTGCATATATGTAGACACAAATAAAATACGTGTATGCATGTTCAATAGCTCATTTAGTGAGTTAAGAAACACCGAATGAATGTACCAAATCCAAATAAGTGCAAAAATAAGATTACGAATTCAAACTTAGGAAACTAATATTCTCTCTCCCACGCTAAAATTTGCCCATGAAAAAAAGTAAATAATTAAAAAAACAACGACCACAATAACTTAAAATGATAAGACTTGAATAATAATAGTAATAAAAAACGTTATGTACCTAGGCTACAAGGCGGAGAATAGAAAAAGATAAACGAGTACGATTCGGACTAGAGTTATTATTAGGGATTTTTTTACCCCCACCACTTCCCCATCTACCCCCACGAGCCCTGCGAAAAGACTAAAATACCCTTAACAAAATTTAAAAATCCCAAAATATTCTACAGCTCCAAAAAAAATACAGGAATCGTATATACACCTCCCAAATCGTATATACACCATCGTATACCATTTGGGGGTGTATATACGATGTGTAAATTAGGGGGTCGTATATACACCCCCAAATAGTATATACAATTTGGGGGGTGTATATACGATCCCTATAATATTTTTTTTATTTTAGTCAAATAAAAATTAATTAAATTACTTAAAAAATTAAAATTATATATTTTTAATAAAGATGAATTAGACATGAATAATTTAGGCCTGAAAATAGGTTTAGTGTGTAGTTCGTTAACACGTGACGATGTTATACGTCGAACGAATAATTTAGGCTAAAAAACCAGTTTTTGGGCAACCTACTCCGATCGTAATGAAACCACAGCCATTAGATTTTTAGTGGTGTTTTTATAATTTTTTTATTAGTTTTGACTCTTTAACGAATTTTTAGTAGCCTTTTTATAACATTTTTTAAAAAAAATTAAAACAAATCATTAAAAAAATTAAAAAACCATTGTATATGTTTTTAGTATGTAAATACGATTGGAGAGAAAAAGTAGATCGTATATACCTTAAAGGTATGTATATACAATTGAAATTTTGTTTTAAAAGAAAACGTTTTTAAGCGTATTTTGGGGTTTTTTAGTGGTATGTGGGAGTAGGAGGGTAAAGGGTGGGGTACAAAAAAAACAACCCTTATTATTATACCTAGCGGGAAAAGATGGGCCTATAAAACCCCATTTATTTTTATTAATTTAAGCGTGTATATTAGCTATTGTGTGATACTTTGTGTGTGCCTATTTTTGCAATTAGTACATATATTTTATTGATACATAAGTTTTTATTTTATAAAATAGCAACTTTAAATTATTAAATTATTTTGTTGATTTATTTAGTTATGAAGAGTGTGGATAGTATTTGTTTGTTAAAAAAAATAGAATAATTAATGGTTTAAATATGTTTTTTGTCCCTGTAAATATAACGTTTTTTTAAATAAGTCCCTGCAAAATTATTTTTCTTAAAAAAGTCCCTGCAAAATAACATTTTTTTTAAAAATACCCCTTATGTTAAGTTTTCTGTTAGTCATTTGCTGACGTGGCTAACAAAACTCCATGTTGGCATATTTGACTTTTAAAAAAGTCCTTGCAAAATAACTATTCAAAAATACACTTTTGTTATTTATTTTATTTTATTTTAAATTGCTGATTTGGATGTATTTTAAATTGCTAACGTGGCTAAGAAAGAAAGGGCAACTTACTGCCCACAACCCCAAAATTCATACGTGCACCCCCCCTGATTGCTCTATTTTAATTTTTAAAATCCTAAGCTAGCCCTTTGTCTTCAACCTTACGACTTTCTTGACCAAAAAAAAAACCTTACGACTTCTACTTTACCAACCGGCTCCACCGTAAACAAAACCTTGAAACTTCTCTCTTCTTGTTCTATTTCGTTTAGCCACCGTTTGGTTCCAAATTTCACCACCCAACTCGAAATTGCCCTCTGAATCCGTTTCCAACCTCCATTTCATCAAAAGAAGCACCGTTTGTCGCATATTTTAACTCTGGGCGGATTTTTTTCACACTTTCAGACACCACAGTTTCCGGTTGGAAAAACAAACGCTTTTTTCGGATTCTACGCTTTGAAACCTTCTGGAAGCACTAGTCTCTTCTTCGTTTCGGTGAAGTTGACATCAAAGCCTTTTTTTTCGGTGAGACAGTTACCGTAATTCAATTTTTATTCCTTTAGGCTTCGTTTCGGTCTTAGAAATTTCAAAATAATCAATTTATAATTACTATTTTTTTTGTTCAGCCGTATTTCACTCTCTATACAACCTGTTCATGCCCGTTGAGTGTTGAACTATCGCTACCGGCATACTTTTGCTCTTGTTGATACCACAGATTGTTACTATCGAGGTAAGGGAGTAGTTTGACTCTTTAGTAGTTTGTATGTGAGACAATGAGCAATAGGGATGTCCCATGATCCCTAGGCTTTGCAGCTCTAAGATAATTAGTACCATTGCCACTGTGATGGGAAAAATTATCTAGTGATAGATATAAATGTATATGATTGCTATAGTATGACTGATAATACTGTAGGACTTGATTGAATGAAATTAATGAGTAGCTTTAAGTCAATCAGTACCATTGCCGTCATGATGGGAAAACTATTTAGTGATATGTATGATTGTTGGAGTATGACTAATAACCTTGTATTGTTGTTTGGATAGAAACGGTGGATTTGGTGCATGTTAATATGTCAATTTTTATGTATTGAATGCTGATGTTAGATGAGGTTTGGTTAGACTGAATGAAATTAATATTTGATTCTCAATGTGATTTGGTAGATGCATTAATAAGACACTTTATTGAGTTGTTGCTGGTTAAATCTCTTAGAGTGCGTTTGGATGAGGCATTTTAAATCTCTTGGCAATTTAAATGTATCTATTGAAATCCTTTCATTTTCAAAATTAATTGTTTGGATGGAAAAATTAAAATGCTTCAATCTTGAAATTCCGTGTTTGGATAGAGTAATGGAAATTCTTCATTTTTTTTATATTTTTTAAAATTATTCACCGTATCCAAGAGTCGAATGATATGTAAGTTCAACAACCGATGAGACCAATCCACTAGATGTCCGGCCCGATCCATCGGATGTCAGACCCAACCCACTGGATGTCGGGCCCAACCCATTGGGAGGAGATCAGTCCTGACCTACCGAGTTAGAGGTGGCAAAGCAGACTACCTGAGCAGTGTTGGGCTCAGCCTTTTCATGTAGGGCTAACAAGACCAATTTGAAATTCAAGCTGACACTTTATAGCCCAATACCGGTTTTGTCTTACAAAAATTTTCAATATTAGATTTTAAGAATCCCTGTACCAATTATTTAACATTTAACTAGTCTTTAGTTAAAATCATATATATATATATATATATATATATATATATATATATATATATATATATATATATATATATATATATATATATATTAGATTAACGTGGTTACATATTTTTCCATATTCTTATATTGAAGCACAATGTATACTCAATCAATTCTCAATTCTTTTTTGTCAATAAATTGTTATTATGTGCAGTATTTGATTTGTCCGATAACAGTTGTTGTTGTTTTTTTTTTTGACAAAATAAAAAAGTTGTTGTTTTAGTTTTATTTGGAAGTTGTTTTTTTCCACATGATTGGTTTATTTTGGAAGGTAAAGTTGTAGAGAGAGAGAGATAGAGAGTAATTTGAAATTTTTGAAAATTTATAGAGAGGGACCAATTTGAAATTTTTGAAAATTTAGAGAGAGAGTGAGAGGGACTAATTTGAAATTTTTGAAAATTTAGAGAGAGAGAAGGACCAATTTGAAATTTTTTAAAATTTATTTTCTTTGAAGAAAATAATTGTGCAAAAAACAAAAAAAAATTAAAGAACATTTTTAGCAAGAAAGCAATTTCAAATTCTTCACTTTTAAGTGGTATTTCAAATTCTCTAAATTTAGTCTTGTTAAAATAGTTGCTAAATTTCAATTTGTGGTTGTTGTTAAATAGTTAAACTAAAGTTGCTAATTGGTTTTTGTTGTTGTGGTTGTTAAATAGTACATATACTGAAGTGGTGAGTTGCTATTGTTAAATAGTATTCCAATACTAGTTGTTAAGTTGTTGTTGTTGTTAGACACCTGTTAGCCTGTATTTTCAACAGGCTAAATAAATGCAGTCAATAAGGTTGACTCATGCGCTTTAAAGAGAAGATTGGTGGTCTTCGACGCTCAAAGATGGTTTTCGACCATCACAAGGACTTGGCGAAGAGCGAAGACATGAAGGCTACGATTTGACGAAGAACTAAAAGTTAGAAGTGAATTCACGCAAGGGAGACATTGTCGAATTGTGTTTTGAAGATGCAGTCGAAGGGCGTGATTTTCACGTTGTCGAAGCACTGAACAGTTTATTTAATCAGTTATTGTTTTCAAATTCAAAATAGTTCAGTTATTTTGTTTCCCTCTCTGTATATATACTAGTTTTCCATATGGAAAACGGGTCACAATCCCAACATACAATTTCTTACGCTCAAACTTCCAGCGCTAGATAAAACTGAGCACAAGAAGCGAATGTATGGATCTGTGCACCAACTCTTTACATTTTTATGCAATTTAAGTTTCTTTCTTTGAACTTTCAGTTGCCTTTTATTTTATTTTCTCTTTACGAATTCTTTGGCGTTCAAGGCAATTCCTTGTTTTCTTTTGTTTCCTTTTGTATGGTTACGCGAAGAATACTGTTTTCCTACTACGAATCATACAAGAACTTAAGCACAATATGTCCTGAGATTCACTGGTTGATCTCGCAAGTAATTAATTCAGACCAGCGGTTGTTTACCAAATTTCACCAGTAAACAAATTGCACGCCAGATGGGGACCGATTGTGCTAAGTCTTTCCATATTTGAATAATTCGTGGTTCGGTTTATGCATTTGAGAAGCGGAAAAACAATTTCTACAATGACACGTTCAGGTTCAAACAATGCCTCAACATCAAATGCACAAAATCCACAGAATTCTCAAGAACAAGCGTCACAAAGTGATGCTAACGCTGCAACCGTCGTAGGGGTAACTGCTCCTATGCCTGTTTTGACACCAATTGGAGTAACCGCTCCCGTGTCTGTGTCAAGTTCTGCAGCAATATCACAACCATTAGTAATAGGTTCATCAACGAACCCCCTAATGGTAAATCCTATGGTCGGAAGTTCATTCGACACAAGGTTTCAAAATCTCTCACAGTTTAGAGGTTATCCATATGGTATGCCAACGACTATGATGGCAGGCCTTCAAACAAACATGTCAACATACGCAGATACTATGGGAACCACTTTCTCCCCGATACATGGTTCCCTAGAGAGTATTTTTGGTCGAAATGCTCAACCTGCTTTGACTACATCATTGTTGGCACTTAGACAACAAATGGATGATAGTAATCATGACATGGTTAATATGTTGACTCAACAAATAGGCACTGTGTTTAATTCAAAACACGAACCAGAGTTACCAAATGTTGGCTAACCAAATGGGTAGAATTGCGTACTTCTTTGGTACTCCACCGCAGCAAAAACCAACTGTGCTACAAATTCAAATGAATAGGCATGTTGAAGTTCCTGTGAACCGAGCACGCCAATGGCCATTGAATGACTGTGGCAAGGAAGCCGGCGATCCTCAAGTAGTTTTGGTTAATAGGGGTCAAAATGCTTGACGGCGTAGTTAGACAAGTGCAACAAAATAGTTTTGGTCTTCAGTCAGAATAACTTGACCAACCTTGTCGAAACTATTTTAGCACAGAATGGCGTGAACTTAGGCCTACATAGGCCTAATTTTATTTCACCTTTGTCGTAATATATGCTACAAACCGAATTGCCTGAGGTGGAAAATCCCAAAGTTCACAAAATTATTGGAGAAACTAGCGAGTCAACTGTCGAACACGTTGCCCGTTATCTAACTGAGGCAGGGGATTTGGCTCATAATGAGAATTTGAGACTTAAGTGTTTTCCAAATTCTCTAACAAAGAATGCTTTTACGTGGTTTACTACGCTTCCCCCACATTCTATATTTAATCAGGGCGTTGGAAAAAGCATTCCATGAACGATTTTATATGGGCGACCAAAAGTTGACCTTAAAGAATTGGCCAGCGTTCGACGCAAAGTGACTGAGTCTATTGATGATTATCTCAATAGGTTTAGACTTCTCAAAGCAATGTGCTTTACTCAAGTGCCTGAACATGAGTTAGTCGAAATGGCTGCGGGTGGATTAGATTATTCTATAAGAAAGAAGTTAGATACTTCCCACCTGAGAGACATGGCACAACTTGCTGATAGAGTTCGACATGTCGAAAGACTAAAAGCTGAAAAAACTAGAACTAACAAGTTCAGTAAGAAAGAAACGGTCGCTTATGTTGAACAACATGATAGTAACCAAGAGTTCGACATTTCTTATGAAGAAGTCGAAGAGGAGGTTAACGTTGCTGAATTAAAACCTGGACCTCCTTATGCTTGTAAAGTGTTAAAGCCTTCAGATGGGAAAAATCTTGTCGAACCAAAGAATGATAGATTTGTTGCAAAAACTTACTCTTTCGATGTTTCAAAATGTGATCAAATATTTGATCTATTAGTTGCTGATGGTCAGTTACTAGTGCCTAAGGACCTAAAGATACCGCCATTAGAACAACAAAAGAAAAGAGGTTATTGCAAATATCATAATTATTTAGGCCATAACACTTCTCAATGTGTTCTTTTCAGGGATCTGTCATACCCCAATTTTGTCCGACTAGTTGAAAATCAAATAAAATTGTATTTTTGTAAATACCCAATTTTAATAAGTATTTTTCTCGTTTTCAGAAAACCCCAAAATAGGTGTCTCGTTGTGTAGGTTTCAAATTCTTATCGCGTGCGCGTGTCGTTTCTAATTGTGTGCGCGTTGTGATTCTTGTCGCACGCGCGCGCTCGTGTCTCGTCATGTACGCGTGTGTAGCGACCGAAAAATCCGGGAAAGGATTCTTCGAAAGGTTCATAGGAAGCCGCCACCGAAATTCTAGTGTAAGGGCAAATTCGGAAAATCCCTTTAGGTTTTAGGACGAGGCATTGTTAGGGTTCGGGAGTCGTTATGTGTGGGGAAGGTATTAGCACCCCACGACATCCATTGTCTAATTAATTTAAGATTTATTTTATTGTTACCCTTTTATTTGTAGAGAAAATGACTTATTTAGATTTTAGTTTTTTAGTGCTTGACAAGAGTTGAGTCTTGCTCCTACGTACCTCCGGATGCAATGGAGGAATCAAAGCTACGTAGTTCTTCCCAAAAAGTTTGTGGGTTGGTATTTTTAGTGTAGGGTCTTAGGATTCCTTGAACTATGCATGTACCATCGATTCTAGGACGCCGACTAACCCGATTGTACAACCGACTTAGTCCCCTACTTTTTGAAAATGATTTTAGGTTTTTTGGAAGAAATTGGTTTGGCGTGAGGTGAGTTCGTTTTAGAATAGGTATTCTAGAACTCCTGAACTGTACAGCTCATTAGTTCTAGAACGCTGACTAACCCGACTGTACAGCCGACTTAATCCCCTATTTTTTAGGAAAATGGTTTACTCGTATTTATTAAGTTCGTAGGGTTACTGAACTGTACAGCTCATTGGCCCTAAAATAATGACTAACCCGGTTGTACAACCGACTTAGCCGTTTATTTTTTAGAAAAGTAATTTATTCGTATTTGTTAGGTTTGTAGGGTTACTGAACTGTACAACTCATTGGCCCTAAAATAATGACTAACCCGGTTGTACAACCGACTTAGCCGTTTATTTAATTTCGAGAGAAAAAAGTAATTATAGTTGAATTGGAAAAAGAATTAAAAAGTGAAACAGGGGGTGAACATAGTAAATTGGGGTTTTATTAGTAGCAGGGTGTTGTATAATTAATAAAGGGTGTAAAGAGGAAAACTCATTTCTTTATTTAATTTCGAGAGAAAAAAGTAATTATAGTTGAATTGGAAAAAGAATTAAAAAGTGAAACAGGGGGTGAACATAGTAAATTGGGGTTTTATTAGTAGCAGGGTGTTGTATAATTAATAAAGGGTGTTGTAATTATAGTTGAATTGGAAAAAGAATTAAAAAGTGAAACATGGGGTGAACATAGTAAATTGGGGTTTTATTAGGAGGGGTTTAGTTTTAGGGTTTTATTAGTAAATTGGGGTTTTATTAGTTCGCATGTGGGAGCCCAGAATGCGAAACTGGGCTTAAGTGGGGGGAGGCGTGCGCGTGAACAGTGGGGGAGCGAATAGTAATCTGAATGTTAAAAAAACTAAAAAACGAGGGACCGTATATAAACGCAAACTCAAAAAAAGGAAACCCTAAAACTAAACCCCTCCTTCCTCCCCTTTTCTCGGTGCCGCAGCAAAGGGAGTGGGGTCGCCGGCGAAGATTCCGCCGGTTTCACGGTGAGGGAGAGGAAAAACCAGCGAGACGTTCGCGGTTTCAATGGCAGCGGGTTGTGGATGGTTCGCGGTGAGAGAGAGTGGACGACGGCGACGACGAGTGTGACGCCGGCGAAGGGATTCCCGCCGGTGAGCTTCGTTTTTCTTTCTCTGTTCTTCTTTATCTTTCCTTCTCTTATTTTTGTTTTTTTTCTTTTCTGTTGCTGAAAAAGGGTGTTTTTTTGGGTTTGTGTTTTGTCTTTTACATCTCCTCCAAGGAGATTATTTCTCCATTGTTATTTTCTGTTCAGCATCCTACTGTATAATCAAAGCAAGTTAGTTCCCTATTTTCATTAATTGAAGGGAGTTCCCATTGTTTGTTGTTGGCCTGCGCTTCTGAGTTGTGTTTTTGGGTTTGCTATGGTTTTTTTTTTTTTTCATTTCTGCATTGATGTTTGCTGTTTGATAATTTTTTTTTTACAATAAAAGGAGTCTATTCTTGATTCAAAAAAGCAAACAACAAACAGAAACAGAGTTTTCAATCCTAACCTAATTTAATCACAAGGAACAACAAAAAACTTGATCTGATTGTTAGACTAATCTAAAGAGTCCTTTATTATCATCCTTTTTTTTAAGGAACCTGACTTGTTTTTGAGCCAATCACGTTTTTATGTTGCATGAAAGACAAATTATCTGATCTGAATATGGGCTTAAAAAAACAATATCTTGGTACTAACCTTTACTCCAGCTTTTGTGCTTCTGTTAGACTCTTGACTGTGGTTATATATGACTGGCTGCAACTACCACTCGTGTGATCGCTCGATCATTTCTACTACCGCTTTTTCTTTAACAACCAGAACTTCAGAATTGTTTTTAGTGGATTAGGGTTTCGATGAGAAACTCTAATCCTATTTTGGGAGATTTTAGCAGTAGTTTTCTGCCTTGATTTCTGTGTGTTTTAGACTCTAGGTTAGCTGTTTATTTATAGGTAGAAATTAGGTTTTAGCATTAATTGTTGTTTTTGGGCTTTTGCAGATCTGATAATGTGGGCCTGCTGAGTAGTCTTGGAGAGCAAGTTGGAGAGCAAGAACAGACCCCAGAGATTACTGATGCTGCTCATTTATTTAATTTTCGTTTTTTGTATTCTTTGTATTTTTTATATTATCATTTTTTGTATTTTTGGACTTTTTGGACTATTAAGTGCTCTTAAATTGTAAATTAAACTAAATAGATTTTTTTTGACATTTTTGGGTTGTATATATGCTTAAATAAATTAAATAAACAAAATACGAATAAAATAATAAGAAAAAGGAGTCAGGCCAAATACAAAGACGAGGACGGGCCGGACTCGACAAGTATGCTAAAACTAAACCAAAAATGGGCGTGTTAACTACAAACCCCAAAATTAACTCGGAATCGCATTAGTCTGAATTTAAACCAAATTTTGAGAAAAGTGACTTTGGGTGGATCTGCTCACATACGACTAAACTCAAATACAGATAATTAAATTGAAGAACGCACGGGAAGATCGATCATTCGCGCGCATGCCTAATTTAAACAATGGTATTTCGAGTTTAGCTGAACGGAGTGACTAGAATTGGTTTGGATTGGTAACCGAGACTTCACACTAATAATTCTTGTAATCGTGCGACTCCGAAACACGCCCTTACTAAAAATAAACGACTAGAACAAGAAAAAGAAGACGGACAAAATTGGGGTATAACAGCGTGTTTATCTTATTAATGGTTATCTCTATACAGTCAAATTATTAAGCTTGTCTAAATCTTTTTTTATTACAATACAAAATTACATGTTACACATCAAAAAGAAAGAGAGAAAAGGTCAAACAAAATTTTTAACAAGGTATAGGCAGATAGAGACGTTGCTGGAAATTATTTTGAGCTGCAAGCTCAAGCTCTTTCACCTTGTCTCTTTGGCTTTTTCCCAATTTGGCTCAACATTTCAGCTTTGGCAGCACTACTACCTTGCCTCACCAGCTTTGCCGCTTGGCTGGTCGCCGCTGCATTCTCGAAAGATGGTTCCCCATGAGTTTTGATTCCCTGCTCAAATGCCTCACCTACACCACAATAAGAGCACTATTAATACAGCTTCACAGAGGAAGCATAAGAAAAAAAGGCAGCAACACACACACATAAAACACATACACAGCAAACACACACAGCAAACACACACAGAAAACACACACACAGCAAACACACACAGAAAACACACACACAGAAAACACAAACAGAGAACCAAAACACAAACACAACAATCAAAACATACACGCAAACAGCAAGGGGAGAAGACAATGAAAAAACAATAACATAGAGAGAAAGAGAGGAGAAACAGAGAGAATGGAATGGGAGGAAGAACACCACATTTGTTTCTAACTCCACACTCATCTCTCCAACCACCAACAACAACGATACCCATTTAAAAATAGAAAATCTGAAAAAGGAATCAAAAAGAGAGAAAACGTGAAAGGAGGAGATGGGACTCACCACCATAAACCACCATCGGTTAGCTCCTGTCGTCATCGCCGGAGCTCCGGTGAAACCACCATGACTGTCGCGCTCACTCCCTTCTCTCCCACTCACGGTTTCGTCTCTGTCTCTCTCAAAGTCGTTCTCCCTTTCCCTCTCTCATTCAAACAACAGCAACAAACACAACCAAAACAACCTCAAAACCACCACCGGTGAACCCTCCGCCAGCAACCTCCTCTGACCCTCCCTCTCGCAGTCACCTCCGTTTCTTCCCTCAGGCGAGCGCTACAACGACGACGTCACCACCACCACCGCCGCCGTCACACCGTTCTTCCTCTTCTCCCTCTGGTTCGCTATCTCCCTCTCTCTCTCTCACGTTTTCTTTCTCTCTCTCTCTCTTCAAAACCATGGAGCGCCGGAACGTGAAATGGGGGAGGAAAATTAGGGATTTCAGATATCCCTCCCCTTAAATGTCTCTTCCTTTTTTCAATTTTATTTGTATTCTTTTTTTTAGATTTCTAATTAGCATTTACACCCACCAATTCAGATCACACACCCTCACTCATTTTAAGCCCACCATTTGCACAAACTTGGATTGGGCCTTGCTTCTTTAATAATACAACCTCCTGCTAGTTGTACTTCTGTTTTACTATCTCACCCCCTTTCTTAATGTTGCAATCCTCATTTCTTTATTTATTTATTATAATATTGATGCTTGAAAACCAATATCTTTTAAAATCAAACTCTGTTAGTAGTTTTGTGAAGCCTTTGCTTGCATGATTATTAACAGTGAGGTACTAGTGGTGATCACTTGGAGCCTTTGCTCAATTGATCATCGTGAATGCCTAATTTTCCTAAAGATTTTTCACTAAATCAAAAACTTTGATTAGTAGTCTCGCGAAGCCTTTGCTTGCATGATTATTAACAATGAGGTACTAATGGTGATCACTTGGAGCCTTTGCTCAATTGATCGCTGTGAATGCCTAAATTTTCCTAAAGATTTTCCACTAAAATCAAAAAATTTGTTAGTAGTCTTGCGAAGCCTTTGCCTGCATGATTATTAACAATGGAGTGCTAATGATGGTCACTTGGAGCCTTTGCTCGATTAATCATCATGAAAGCTCGATTAAAAAGATTAAAAAACAAAAACCTTTTTCAGGACAACCAAGAACTACGTAGCTTTGAATTCTCCATCGCACCAGGAGATACGTAGGAGCGAGAGGCCAACTCTCGTCAAGCGCCAAAAATAAAATTTTCATTAAGTTTTTCCCATTCATCTTCAAACAAGAAATAAATAGGCAAATCTAGGTATTTTTCAAATCAAACGTAAAACCACACACTTAGTTAAAGGTTCCCTTTCAGTAGAAAAGACGTGTGCGGTGCTAATACCTTCCTCACGCGTAATCGACCCCCGGACCTATATCTCTAGTTTTCAAAAGACCACCCGCCTTGTTCAAAAGACCTTTTTTTCAATGTTTTGGTCTTAAAATTAAAATATTGGTGGCGGCTTCAAAATTTTTCCACGTTGTACATTGAGAAACCCAAACAGGATTTTTCGGGGTGCAACAGGATCTAGTTCAGAAAGCACTGAATGAAGGAAGGCTGAAGTTTGGACACAAATCAAAGCCTCCAATGAAGATAGATACTGATCCTCTTCCATCGGCAGAGGCCTTTTATGCTGAACCTTTTGAGATTCACATGGTCGAACTTGTAGAGGTTGCCACTACAAGCAATGGTGTCAAAGTAGTCACTGACATCCCAAAAGCTGATGTCAAAGTGGTCACCGAAGACAAGTACAATGAAAAAATGCAGGTGGTTTACCCCAGGGCTGAAATGGAACTCATTGATTTCCTTAATCGTTGCAAGATCAACAATACTGAAGTCATGTTGTGCCCAAGGTGTAGCTCTGTGTTTGATAAGGAGGCTGCTAAGAGTTTGGAAGGTTTTACCCCTCAGTTGAAGAGAAAAGGAAAATGGGTCGACAAGAGGCCTAAGTTCAACTTCAACAACAGAGGAATTCTTTACAAAGTGATGCCTTCGACAAAGCAGCCACAGAAATTTTAAATCAAGACTTACGTACCACCAAACACTGCCCCAGTTGGGAAGTGGGTTCATTCAAGGTCTTCTGTGGAGAAATGGGTACCTACAGGAAAAAGAAACGTGGGTTACATCTCTACAAAGGAAAACGGAAGTTCAAGTGGTGCTAATCAGAACAAGGATGCAGGGGCGAAGAAGTATGCGTACAGCAACAACTACAAGGGCAAGAAACCCATGAATAGAACACAGTGGCGCAGGTATCAACGCCAAAAGAAAACTATTGCAACAACAAAGGTAAGTCCTGCACATAACAAAAAGGGTAAGCAAATAGAATCCAAAGTTGAAGTGCAAAGGAAACCAGCAACAAATAGGATCTTTCCTCCATTGTCAGTTGTCAAAGAAGGTTTGAAGATTGAGAAAGCTCCTAATGACAAAGAGGGCTTTGATTTAGATGAAGACATAAAGTCTGGTTTTTCAGACTTTGAACCAGATTTTGATGTCCTGTGTAGTGTGGTCTCAATACTTCCTATTGAGTTCGACATGATATCTGATGTGAATGAGATCGAAGGAGAGTTCGACGAAGATATAGCGAAACATAAGCCAGTTTGCTATTATGTTCTTAACAATGGGTGCATAGAAGAGCAAACAACTATGTTTGAGAGACCAGATGGTGGAATGAAGTACCATCTTGAACCTTTGTTTATCAAAGCGAAGGTCAACAATGTGGGCGTCAACAAAGTGCTTGTTGATGGCGGTGCTGCTGTGAACTTGATGCCTCAATGCATGCTGCCAAACATTGGTAAATCAGAGACTGATTTGAGGCCTCACAACATAGTGTTGACCAACTATGAAGGAAAATCAGGGTACTCTCATGGAGCGCTTGAGGTAGAGCTTGTGGTTGGTAGTGTCAAAAGGCTCACTTTGTTCATGGTGATTCCAACCAAAGCAAACTTCAACTTGCTGCTCGGCAGAGAATGGATCCATGGTGTAGGGGCAGTGCCTTCAACATTGCACCAGAGAATTGCCATATGGAGAGAAGATGGACTCGTGGAAAATGTGGAAGGAGATTAGAGTTATTTCCTAGCGGAGGTTGACCACATTTCCAAGAAGACATTCGACAAGCAATTAGCTACTATTGCACCATGTACACCATCCACATGTGCCTATTTGCCAAAAGGCGTTGTCTATGAATCACTAGACCTGCACCCCCAACATGGTTTCATTTGGGAGAGAGAGGTAATTGGTGAGCCAAGCTGCCCAAAGGGTTATGTCAAACCCACAGGGTGGGATGGACCATAAATTGTTTTATGATGACTACACCCAGCACATGGGAGAGAATTACGGCTTACATAGCCGAGAATAAGAAGAACATGGCTTTAGAGGCCAAAGAAAAACAGAATCTGGTCAAAGAAATTACATCAAATCAACCAGTTGAGAACATGACCGAAGATCAAAGGTTGGATTGCATCTATGATGACGAACCTTTAAGTTTTGAAAAAGATCCAACGTTTTCAACAGAAAAGATGAAGGCACAAGATCCCATGGAGGAGATAGACTTGGGAGATGGCACCATAAAGAGGCCAACATTCATTAGTGCCAAGATTGATATAGATTTCGAAGAAAGATCATACTGACTTTTGAGAGAATACAAGGATTGCTTTTGCATGGGATTATCATGAGATGTCGTTTTAAGTCGTGAAGTGGTAGAACTAAGGCTACCAATTCGACCGTAAAAGAAATCAATCAAGCGGACACCAAGAAGATTTGCACCTCGGATCTTGTCAAAGATTAAGGAAGAAATCGAAAGACTCTCAAAAGCAAGTTCATAAGAACAAAAAGGTATGTTGATTGGCTAGCAAATATAGTTCCCGTTATTAAGAAAAATGGGACTCTTAGAGTCTCAGATAGATTTTAGGGACTTAAATAATGCTACACCAAAAGATGAATATCCTATCTTTGGTGGCGAAAATGTTGATTGATTCAAGAAACGATTTGAATATTTGAGTATGCTAGACGGATATTCAGGATATAATCAAATCTATATTGCTGAAGAAGATGTTTCAAAGACAGCATTTCGATGTCCTGGGGCACTAGGAGTTTATGAATGGGTAGTAATGCCATTCGGGCTAAAAAATGCTGGGGCAACATACCAACGAGCAATGAATTCTATGTTTCATGATTTCATAGAAAAATTTATGCAGATATACATAGATGATATTGTTGTTAAAACATCAACAAAAAGTGGTCATTTAGACCATCTTCGACAATCATTCGAATAAATGAGAAAATATGGATTGAAAATGAATCCAATCAAATGTGCCTTTTGTGTTCATGCAGGTGATTTTCTTGGCTTTGTTGTGCACAAAAAAGGCATTGAAATCCATGAAAATAAGACAAAGGCTATCTTGGAAACAAAGGCTCCCACAACAAAGAAGGAGTTGCAATCTCTGCTGGGAAAAATCAATTTCTTAAGAAGGTTTATATCAAACCTCGATGGAAAACGCAAGTTTTCTCACAATTGCTTCGCTTGAAGAAGGAAGAAGTTTTCAAATGGGAACCGAACATCAACAAGCCTTTGATGAAATCAAGTCATACCCGACAAAGCCACCTATGTTGCTTCCTCCTATTAGAAACAAAGCTATGAAATTGTACATAGCAAAGATCGTAAAAAACAATAGGAAGTATGTTAGCACAAGAGGATGTAAACGGTATCGAAAGAGCCGTATATTACCTTAGTAGACTATTGAATGATGAAGAAACGAGATATCATCCAATAGAAAAACTTTGTTTATGTTTGTATTTCTCTTGTACAAAACTGAAGCAATATATTAAGCCTGTTGATGTGTATGTTTATTCGCATTATGATATAATTAAACACATGCTGTCTAAACCCATACTTCATAGTCGAGTGGGGAAATGGGCTTTAGCATTGTCAGAATATTTCTTAACATATCGACCATTAAGAAATCGTGTAAAAGGACAAGTCGTGGCTGATTTCATAGTAGAACATGCGCTGGTTGAAGGACCAATATGTTCAATAGAGACTAAGACTTAGAAATTGTATTTTGATGGCTCAAGCCACAAAAATGGTACAGGAATTGGGATCTCGATAATATCTCCAACCAAAATACTAACAAAGTTTAAATACAAAATCCAAACAAATTGCTCCAATAATGAGGCAGAACATGAAGCCTTAATAATAGGACTAGAACTGTTATTGGAATTGGGGGCAACATCTGTCGAAATAAAAGGCGACTCAGAACTAGTTATTAAGCAACTCACAAAAGAGTATAAGTGCATAAAAGAGAATTTGGTAAACTACTTTGTTATTGTCAATACATTGCTTAAACAATTCACACATGTGGAAATAAAACATGTGCCTCGAATTGAAAATCAAGAAGCAAATGAGTTAGCTCAAATAGCTTCAGGATATAGAGTTTCAAAAGAAAAACTTCAAGAATTCATTGAAATAAAAGAGAAACTCTTTTCGATAGAAGATATACAAAACAAGTTGCCAATGCAAAAACTTGGGGGGCAGAGGACAAGTTAGAAGTATGTTTTCCTCCAATTGATGATGAAATTCAAAATTTTCAAGTTCAAAATTTTCAAGTTTTTGTCATTGACAACATGCCAAATGACGATTGACGAAGGCCAATTGTAGAATACTTAGAAAATCCAACAGGAGTAACTTCTCGAAAAACTAAGTATAGAGCTTAAAGCTATATGATTGCTGGGAATGAATTGTTCAAGAAAATTGCTGAAGGCGTTTTACTTAAATGTCTAAGTGAAAATGAAGCCTATGTGGCAGTATCTAGTACTCATAGTGGTGCTTGTGGATCACATCAAGCAGGCCATAAAATGAAATGGCTTTTGTTTCGACAAGGTGTATATTGGCCAACCATGTTGAAAGACTACATAGACTTCGCCAAAGGGTGTCAAGAATGTCAAAGACACGCAGGAATTCAACATGTGTCAGCAAATGAGTTGCATTCAATAATAAAACCTTGGCCATTTAGGGGTTGGGCCTTAGAAATAATTGGTGAGATAAGACCAACTTCGTCAAAAGATCATCGTTTCATTTTAGTAGGTATTGATTATTTCACTAAATGGGTCGAAGCCATCCCTCTAATTAACGTGGATCAAGAGGCAGTCGTGAACTTTATTCAAAAACACATTTTGTATAGATTTGGAGTTCCAGAAACCATTACAACAGATCAAGGAACATTTTTTACTGGTCGAAAAATGGTAGATTTTGCCTCTGAAAAAGGTTTTAAGTTGTTAACTTCGACGCCTTATTATGCGCAAATGGTCAAGTAGAAGCTGCCAACAAGATTGTCATTAATTTGATTAAAAAACATGTTGGGCAGAAGCCAAGGAATTGGCATAATACTCTTGATCAAGTGTTATGGGCTTGTAGAACTTCTCCTAGAGAATCTATTAAACCCCTTTTCGACTTACATTTGGGCACGGTGCAGTGTTGCCAGACGAAATTTATTTGCAATCGACCAGAATCCAAAGACAATTTGAAATTCCAGTAAATCAGTATTGGGATATGATGGTTGACGAGTTAGTAAATATAGATGAAGAAAGATTATTAGCGTTAGAAGTGATCACAAGGAAAAAAGAAAGAGTGGCTAAAGCTTATAATAAAAAAGTTAAGTTGAAATCTTTCAACTTAGAAGACTTAGTTTGGAAAGTCAGTTTGCCTATGGATAAAAGAGATAGAGTCCTAGGAAAATGGTCTCCAAATTGGGAAGGACCATTTAAGGTAACACAAATCTTTTCGAATGGGGCATATGAGATCGAAGAGATAGGTGCAGACAATAGAGTTATGCGTATAAATGGCAAGTATTTAAAGAGATACAAGCCAATGCTAAAAGAAATAAAGATAGCGCGAAGGTAAATACTTGAATTGAATTGAAATATGGCATTAACGCCAAAGTACATGGTTAAGGACCAAGTTGTTCAAAAGATCTAAAGACATTGAAACAAAGAAGGGTTAAAAATTTCCCCTAAAGGTTTTAGGCCGGTGATATCAGCTACATCATAGAGGGTGGGAGTAATCATACCACAGGGAATATGAAGAGTGTTAGTGGTTGCGTCCCAAAAATGCAGAGCAGCAATCAACATGGGGTGTTGATACCTCAACCCAAACCTAGATAATTGGATGAGGTCAAAGATACCTTTTTCCTTCCAGAAATCAGCTTTCTTTTCTTCTATTTTGTCAAGCCAAGCAGTGAAAGCATCGTGGGTGTCATTGTCGACAGGGGGAGAAGACCTAAAAACTTTACTAGGATTACTCATGAAATCCATAACATAAGGGCCTTTAGTGAAAACTCTAGGGCAAGTTTGTTGATGACTAGGGAAAAAGTTTTGGATTTTATCAAAAAACTTTCGAGACTCAGTAAGTGGTCCTAAATAAACATATTCTTCAGAAGAAGGAATCAATACCTGGGATTTCCAGATTTCTGCTCGTGTGTCTTCAAGATCAGGCTCAGGAACACACCTAGGGAGAGAAACTTTGCCGGAAGTAGTGCGAAGCCTTGAAGAAGATGAAGCCATTGAAGGCAATGTAACAGAGGTCACGAAGATCTTTCTGAGGTTCTTTAAGTATCTCAACGTATTAAGAGCAGAAAAAAGCGCAAGCCTTAGCAAGGAAGAAGACGAAGAGAGAAGGAGAAGCTCAAGCGCGCAAAAGGTTTCAGAAGAAGAATTAATTGAAAGGGGAAAAATCTATTTATAGATTTAAAAGATACATTAAAAGAAAATTAAAATAATAATGGTGATACCTCGGTAAACGTGGTGGAAGTTACAAAGATGATGGAAGAGATGGAGTGTAGCAGTTACCAATGCTAGAGCATGATCATAAAAACAACGGCGCACTCAAGTACTGGCACAAAGAGAAAGTAAGCGTCTTTTCAAAGTTAAAAAGTGACGTTATATTATTTGATAAAGAGTTGTCGAAGAGAATTCAAAAAATGTCATTTTCTACCTTTGCTCACGCCTCAGTCGAAAACGACATTTTTGGGGGGCAATTTGTCCAGGCTAAAAATGCAGTCAATAAGGTTGACTCATGCGCTTTAAAGAGAAGATTGGTGGTCTTCGACGCTCAAAGATGGTTTTCGACCATCACAAGGACTTGGCGAAGAGCGAAGACATGAAGGCTACGATTTGACGAAGAACTAAAAGTTAGAAGTGAATTCACGCAAGGGAGACACCGCGAATTGTGTTTTGAAGATGCGAATGAAGAGCGTGATTTTCACGCTTGTCGGGCTAATCGAACGCTTTATTTAATCGATTATTGTTTTCAAATTCAAAATTGTTCGATTATTTTGTTTCCTCTCAGATATATACCGCTTTTCCATATGGAAAACGGGTCACAATCCCAACATACAATTTCTTACGCTCAAACTTCCAGCGCTAGAAAAAACTGAGCTCAAGAAGCGAATGTATGGATCTGTGCACCAACTCTTTACATTTTTATGCAATTTAAGTTTCTTTCTTTGAACTTTCAGTTGCCTTTTCTTTTATTTTCTCTTTACGAATTCCTTGGCGTTCAAGGCAATTCCTTGTTTTCTTTTGTTTCCTTTTGTTTGGTTACGCGAAGAATACCGTTTTCCTACTACGAATCATACAAGAACTTAAGCACAATATGTCCTGAGAGTCACTGGTTGATCTCGCAAGTAATTAATTCAGACCAGCGGTTGTTTACCAAATTTCACCGTAGACAACACCACTTTGGAATAGGTTCATGCATCATAGTGTCCATATGGTTGTTGTTATTGTTGTCCTGGTTGTTAGTAGGGCGTTATCGGGCATGGAATCCTGGTCTTGCGCTTGTCATTGTTGTTAGTAGGGCAATATCGGGCAAGGTATCCCGTTCAAGCATGGTACCATGGTCTTGCGTTTGTCTTTGTTGTTAGTAGGGCAATATCGGGCAAGGTATCCCGTTCAGGCATGGTATCCTGGTCCTGCGTTTGTCATTGTTGTTAGTGGGGCGTTATCCGGCAAGGTATCCTGTTCGAGCATGAAACTCCCCACTAACAACAATGACAAATGCAGGACCAGGATACTATGCCTGAACGGGATACCTTGCCCGATATTGTCCTACTAACAACAAAGATAAACGCAGGACCAGGGTACCATGCCTAAACGGGATACCTTGCTCGATATTGCCCTACTAACAACAATGACAAGTGTAAGACCAGGATACCATGCCTGAACGGGATACCGATTCCATGCCTGAACGGGATACCTTGCTTGATAACGCCTTACTAACAATCAGGACAACAATAACAACAACCATATGGACACTATGATGCATGAAGTTATTCCAAAGTGGTGTCTAACAACAACAACAACTTAACAACTAGTATTGGAATGGAATTGGATCCTCTAACTTAATCTTCTCTGCATTTGCCTAACTTTAGTGTTTTTTGATGAGAGAGAAAAATAAAAATGGAGGGAAATAAGATGAGAGATGTATTGAAGGCGAGAGATAGACACAAGGAAGGGAACTGCACTATGCAGTTGGCACCCTAAATTCAGAGGATCCGTTCCCTATTGGAATACTATTTAACAATAACAACTCACCACTCCAGTATATGTACTATTTAACAACCACAATAACAACAACAAACAATTAGCAGCTTTAGTTTAATTATTTAGCAACAACCATATATATACTATTTAACAGCAACAAGTACTTAACAACTTTGGCATATGTGCTATTCAATCACAACAGCAATTTCAATATAAGAATATTTAAAGAACAACAACAACACAACCACTTAACAACTTTGATATAACTACTAAAGTAACAACAAAAGTAACAACGAACAACCACGATAGCAACAACACCAACACTAAGAGATCTTAACCAGCAACAACGCAATAAAGTGTCTTATTAATACATCTACCAAATCACCTTGAGAATCAAATATTAATTTCATTCAGTCTAACCAACCTCATCTAATTCAATACATAAAAATTGGCATATTAACTTGCACCAAATCCAACATTTCTATTCAAACAACAATACAAGATTATCAGTCATACTCCAACAACCATATAACTTTGTACATATCACTAAATAGTTTTCCCATCACAGCGGCAATGGTACTCATTGACTTAAAGCTACTCATTAATTTCATTCAATCAAATCCTACAATATTATCAGTCATACTATAGCAATCATATACATTTATAACTATCACTAGATAATTTTTGCATCATACTGGCAATGGTACTAATTAGCTTAGAGCTGCGCAAAGCCTAGGGATCATGGGACATCCCTATTGCTCATTGTCTCACATACTAACTACTAAAGAGTCAAACTACCCCCTTACCTCGATAAAAATAGTCTGCAGTATCAACAAGAGCAAGAACGTATGCCGATAGCAACGGTTCAACACTCAACGGGCACGAAGAAAATTCCACAGGTTGTATAGAGAGCGAACTACGGCTGGACAAAAACAATAGTAACTATAAACTGATTATTTTGGAATTTCTAAAACTGAAACGAAACCTAAAGAAACAAAAATTGAGTTACGGTAACTGTCTCACCGAAAAAGGGCCCCGATGTCAACTTCGCCGAAATGAAAAAGAGACTAATGCTTCCCGAAGGTTTTGACACGTAGAATCCGAAAACAGCGTCCGTTTTTCCAACCGAAAACCGTAGTGGTCGGAAAGTGCAAAAATCAGTTCGTCAAACGTTACGAAACGCAACGAACGGTGCTTCCTTTGACGAAACAGAGGTTAGAATCAAATTCAGAAGGTGATTTTGAGTTGGGTAGTGAAGTTTGGGACCGAACGGTTGCCTAGGGAGCGAGAACGAGTTAAGAGGAAGAGGAGAGGTTAGGGTTTCGTTTACGGAGGAGCAGTTCGTGAGGCGGTTCTGAAGGTTGAAGTCACTACTTTTAAAATTTAAAATAAAAGGAAAACAGGGGGTGCAAGATGGAAATGGGGTGTGGCTAGTAAATATAAACATTGACCACACACCTAGGAATACGGGCTGTACGCCTACTAGTCTATTCCTTGGATCATCATTCCTCTTGAAACACCTAAACATTGACCACACACCCACCCAACTACTACTCTATAACTCTAACAAGTAAATAATTATCATAACATACTAATTGAATGTTTTAAACTACCAAATAATAAAAATCGAATACTTATATGTCAAATATATATAAATATATATATATATATATATATATATATATATATATATATATATATATATATATATATATATATATATATATATACACACTAAATATATAAATAAAAACACACACAAAATTATCACACAATAACTAATATACACGCTTAAATTAATAAAATAAACGGGTGTTACAATCCCACCCCTAATAAAAAAATTCCATCCTCGGAATTCTACTGACCTGTAGCGAAGAGCTGCGGGTATAACTCTTTCATCTTGCTCTCCAATTCCCAAGTTGCATTTTCCTCCGTTGCTCCACTCCAAATCACTTTCACTAGCGGAATTTCCCTTCCTCGCAATTGTTTCATCTTTCGGTCTTCAATCCTCATTGGCGACGTTTCAAAAGTCAAGTTGTCCTTAAGTTGGATTGCATCTGGCTCAATCACATGACTAGGATCATGGATGTACCTACGGAGTTGCGACACATGAAATACATTATGAAGATTTCCCAACAACGGTGGCAATGCCACTTGATAGGCCACCTCACCAACACGCCTCAAAATTTGATAAGGCCCTATGAACCTCGGAGTAAGCTTTTTAGCTTTCAAAACTCTCCTGACTCCCTTAGTCGGCGTAACACGTAGGAAGACGTGTTCTCATTCCTTAAAAGTTAGCTTCTTGGTTCTATTGTCATGGTAACTTTTCTGTCTACTTTGAGCAGTCTTGATCTTCTCTTGTATCAACTTCACCTTTTCAGTTGTCTCACTCACAACATTTGGTCCTAACACCAAACTCTCACCAGACTCGTGCCAACAATAGGGAGTGCGACATCTCCTTCCATATAGTGCCTCATAAGGTGCCATGTCAATACTTGAATGATAACTATTGTTATAAGTGAACTCCACCAACGGTAAGAACTTATCCTAACTTCCTGATTCTTCCAAAACACATGCACGCAACAAATCCTCTAAAGATTGAATGATACGCTCCGACCGACCATCTGTCTGCGGGTGGTAAGCTGAACTTAACCTCAGTTTGGTTCCCAACGCCTCATGCAAGCTACTCCAAAATCTTGATGTGAATCTAGGATCTCGGTCAGATATGATACTAGAAGGAACTCCGTGCAATCTGGCTATCTCCTTGATGTACAATCTCGTTAGCTTCTCTAAAGGAAACTCCATATTCACCGGTAAGAAGTGTGATGTCTTGGTCAACCGGTCTACAATCACCCACACAGCATCAAAACCAGCCGGGGTCCTAGGCAATCCCGACACAAAATCCATAGCGATGCTATCCGACTTCCATTCTGGAATAAACATCGGTTGTAGGTTCCCAGAAGGCTTCTGATGCTCGATCTTAGCCCTTTGGCAAGTCAGACAAGCATATACAAATTCAGCTACTTGCTTCTTCATACCAGGCCACCAAAACATCCTTGTCAAATCTTGGTACACTTTGGTCGCTCCAGGGTGGATACTCAGTTTACTTCTATGACCCTCTTCAATAATCATCATTTTCAAGTCAGACATATCCGGAACACAAACCCGATCGTGAAATCTCAAGATACCATCTGCACCTTCAACAAACTCACGACTTTCCTTGAGCAATCAAGGTCCTCTGATCAACTAGAAACAAGTCGGCTTTCTGTCCTTCTCGAATTTGATCCATCAAGTCATTGGTCACCTTCAACATGCCAAGTTTGATACTCCCTGGGGTCATTTCACACCCCAAGCTCAAGTCTTTGAATTTTTCTATTAATTCCATCTCTTTAACCATCATAGCTAAGCAGTGCAAAGCCTTTCTACTTAGTGCATCAGCCACCACATTCGCCTTACTCGGATGGTAGTTCAGTTCAAACTCATAATCTTTCATAAACTCCATCTGTAACACCCAAAATAATTTAATTAATTATATTAATTGAATTATTTAAGTGTTGCATTAATATTGTATATTTAAATATTAATATATGGTTGTATTTTTAAAATGAAGGAGGTGGTGTCGGTAATTCCTGGGTGGTATGGTTGGCCCAAGAAGCCCAAGCCCGAAGCTTAGGCTCCTAAGGTGCTGGGGTTTGAGACTTGCGCCTGATTCTTGCAAAAAGAAGAAAGAAAGAATACGAAAAAAAAATAGAAACGTAAGAAGAGAAGAGAGAGGAGAGAGCGCACAAGAGAGAAGGAATTCGGCGCACCAAGGGAGAAAAGAGAAAGAAGGAGATCGCACCAAGGAAAGGAGGAGAAGAGCTTCACTATTGTTGTGGTTTTGTGGGTGACTCAGTAGAAAGGACTTCTCTTCGGTTTATTCAAGGTAAGGGTGGGTCTTGCTCTATAATAAGGGGTATAATGGGTTGTAGGTTAGAAATAGAATGTCAATTGTATTGTTTTGATGTGTTCTTGATGTTAGAATGTGTTTTTGGAGTCGTTTTGAATGATTGAAGGATTGAATGAATTGTGAAATTTGCATAGGAATCGATTTGTATGTGGTTGATTTGATTGTCTGTGAATGATCCTGAAACTGTGATGTATGTAATTGGAATAGGCCAAGAATCGATTGTTTGACTCTAAAATGAAGCTTGAAATCGATTCTGAGCTCTACACCAGAGCTAGGAATCGATTTCCTCTTCAAAATAGAAGCAAGGAATCGATTCCTCTCTTTAGAAATGAAGCCTTGAATCGATTTACCTCTTCAAAATAGAAGCAAGAATCGATTCTCTCTTTAGAAATGAAGCATTGAATCGATTTTCCTCCTTTAGAATCGAACCATTGAATCGATTTCCTCTTTGGAAATGAAAGCTCAATCGATTCCTCTTTGAAAGCCTTAGGTGTCTTTGTTGTAGTCTGATGGAGTTGTTTTAGTCCTTAGGTGTTGTTGTAGTCCCGATGGAGTTTTTTTAGTCCTTAGTCTGCCATTGTAGTCCTGATGGAGTTGTTTTAGTCCTTAGGTGCCTTTGTTGTAGTCCCGATGGAGTTGTTTTGGTCCTTTAAGTGCTGCAGTTGTGGTCCTTGAGTGCTGGTTTGGTCCTTTAAGTGTTGTTGTGGACCTTGAGTGCTGGTTTGGTCCTTTAAGTGTTGTTGTGGTCCTTGATGTGCTGTTTTGGTCCCTAGGTGATGTTTTGGTCCTAGGTGTGCTGTTTTGGTCCCTAGGTGATGTTTTGGTCCTAGGTGTGCTGTTTTGGTCCCTAGGTGATGTTTTGGTCCTAAGTGTGCTGTTTTGGTCACTAAGGGATGTTTAGGTCCTTGAGTGAGGTTTTGGTCCTTTAGTGAAAGGTTGGTCCTTGTGACATAATTATTAATGACTATGTGGATGATGTGTGAATTGATGATGATGCCATGGGGGCTAAAACTAAAAATGATGTTGATTTTATTGATGATAATGTCGGGGGCTAAAATTAAAATTGAAGATGAGGTGAGAAATGATGTTAATGATGTATAATTGTGCTTGTGGTATGTTCATGGAGTCTCATGCATACATTCTACCGCTGGCCGTGGCGTATATTTATTCTTGATGATGCCATGGGGCATGAGCCATGGGGGCTAAACTATTGAAGATGAGCCATGGGGGCTAATGGTACCACATGCATGACTGCATTGCATTGCATTCATTATCATAAAGGATATTTGAAGTGAATGTGACTGTTGTGAAATAACTTGTGATTGTTGTGATTGATTAACTTCTATGAACTGATTTATGGCTTATTATCACCTTTATTATATAGTTTGAGACTCACCCCTTTCTGTTGTTGTTAACCACAGGTAACCATGAGTGAAGGCTTATCTCCTTCACTTTCCCCGAGTCGGTTTGCTCTGATACGTAGCACCTAGGGGATGGGATTTAGGCTTTAGTTGTTTTGTTGTTCACTGTTGAACAGTTACTTTGAGACTTATTATGATTTTGCTGATGCTGTACTTTGAGACTTATTATGATTTTGCTGATTCCATTCCACATGTTTCTGGTGTTACGTATTATCCTGTTAATATGAGTTGAATTGTCTTATTGTTGTTGTTTGATGAAGTAAGTGTAGCATCCCGTTTGGATGAAATTAAAGAAATAAATTTTTATAACTCTGATTTTTATTATAAACTGCCGGGTAGAAATGGGGTGTTACACCATCCACCTGCGCTGCCTCATGTTAAACTCCTTTTGATCAAAGAGATACTTAAGACTCTTTTGATCACTAAAAACTTCAAATCGAGCCCCATACAAGTAATGTCTCTAGATTTTCAAAGTAAATACCACTGCTCCCAATTCCAGATCATGGGTAGGATAATTTCGTTCATGTACTTTCAATTGTCGCAAAGCATACGCCACAACCTTACCATATTGCATTAAAACACCACCTAGTCCCTGCTTGGAAGCATCACAATAAACAACAAACGGCTCATGAGGATCAAACAATACTAACATTGGCGCCGTAGTCAACTGATAACTCTATTTTATATAGAGTATTTCATATGTTTAAACTTAGTAAATTGCCCTCTTTCAAGTAATAATAAAGAGTTTATATAATATTTAGTGTGATATATGATAACTTGAGTGATTTGAATGGTTATAGTTATTATTAGGCCATTTTGGATATATTGTGGTATGTTTGATATTTTTGTTCAGTGCAGTCTACGATGCTTTCTGCATCAATGCTCCTGCATTGATCCTGCATCAAATCTGCACTACTTGGTGAATGAGCAACTAGCTTCATGTGCATCCACTTGCAATTGTTGACCTCATGTTTGGTACCCTAAAGCCAGACCACTTTATATAGTAGGCGCCTACCATTCACACATAGCTATAGGGATAGCTTTGAAGAGTCATCAACATAGGGACACATGTTCATACATCATGAGACCTCCCTATACACTTAGTCAAAGATTTCAACTTGAAGATCAACATCTGAAAAAGCAACTACAGCTATAATCCACTCAAGATTACTTCAACATGAAGGAAGGAAGCACCTCTCTTGAAGGCTATAAAAGGACCTCACATCTTCATTTGGAAATATATCATAATCCATAAGTTAGATCAAAATTGCAATATACATAGTTAGTTTCTATTTTATAAGAGGGAAAGGAAGGAATTGACAAATCCTCCTTAACTCGATTTCATAGTGTTTGTATAGTGCTACGGAGTAATGCTAGTGCATTACAAGGAGACTTCATACAAAGGGCTTCAACTTGTGTAACTTTTATCTTGTTGTTTCTCTTTTGTGATTTCATTTATATAAACATGGTCTATTCAGTTTATATTCACCTTGCAATGTCTATTGTTAGCTAAATCTTTCTTAGTTGGAATGTTCTAATCATTTAATGAGCTTTTAAGTAAGTATGATGCGTGTATGTATGTTTGTACTTTAGTTCTTGCTTGATAATGTTTTCAACACTTATTTTATGATTGATCACTTAAAATAAGTAGATTTGTAAAGAGCGGCACATGGCTTACAATTAAGAACTCAAGAACTAATATGGGTGAGTGTTTTACATAAAGGAAACTTTGTGAAAACCATGCTAAGTCCTAGACATAAGATAGTATAGTCCATAGGGTGAAACTGTGGGTACTTTCAAAGGCAAGAGTGAACCTATTTAGCATGCCTAGACATAGGAAGCTTGTAATGAAACTCAAGAAAAAAGTGACTGAAAGGCACATAACTAATGCAACAAAGATTCAAAGCAAATTGCATCACATACTGCATCAAACTCTTAAAAGTAAATTACTTGATGAAGACATTCCAACTATCTTCTCTCATTTGCATTATCAACACTTATACTTTGCTTTCTATCTAACTTAGTTGTGATCACATAAACTCCAATATTATTTGTTACTTAGTTACCTTACACTTTATTACTTTATATTGTATTTTAAAAGTGAGTTTTTCAATCTCTATGGGTTCGATCTTTTTACTACTTGTTTTTGGACTGTGTATACTTGCACAAGTGTTTTTTCCAAACACCAAGTTTTTGGCGCCGTTGTCGGGGATTGAAGTAAATTCTTTTTAAAATTCTGATATATAGTAATTTAGTGTTGTATATAATTCTGGTATTTGTAGTTTCTGTCAACACAAGCACATGGTGCTTTAGTATATGTACAGGACCGTAAAAGCAGAACACGTAATATAGCTTAGATCCGTAAATAGAAAGAAGATTCAGGAGATTGCTAAGACTCCAAAAGCAAAATCAACAAGCCTGCAACATGTCTTTCAGTGAAGAACAAAGCTCAAGGCCACACTCAGTGAGAGGAGGCCCTGGTTAACATCATGCTACTGAAGAATATCATAGAGAAAATTTCATCCACATGGATCACATAGGTATGATTAATGATAAAGATAGACCTATGAGGGATTATGCTCAGTTTGATCATCAAAACATGCAAACTAGCATATCTAGACCTCATATTGATGCCATGCATTTTGAATTTAAGCCTATGATGTTTCAAATGCTTCAAACTATTGGTCAATTTGGAGGATCTCCTCATGAAGATCCTCATTTGCATTTAAGGCAATTTCTAGAAGTATGTAGTAATTTTATCATACCTGGTGTTAGTGAAGATGCATTTAGATTAAGGTTATTTCCTTATTCCTTGAAAGATAGAGCTAAGGCTTGGCTAAATTCTTTAGAACCTAACTCTACCCATTCATGGAATGAAATGGCTGAAACGTTTTTAGGAAAATATTTCCCACCTATCAAAAATGCTAGAATGAGAACTAATATTACTTCTTTTAGACAAAAAGAGTTTGAATCTTTATTTGAAGCATGGGAAAGATGGAAGGAACTTTTAAGAAAATGCCCTCATCATGGTTTACCTGTTATTATTCAAATGGAAACATTTTATAATGGTTTAGAACCTCAAACCGAATAATGCTTGATGCATCATCCGGTGGAGTGTTATTAAATCACGTCATACAATGAAGCATGTGAATTAATTGATAGAATAGCAGCTAATAGCTCTAGTTGGCCTACTGAGAGGGTAAGTGCCCAAAAGAAACCATCAGGGGTACATGAAGTTAATGATATATCTGCCCTATCTACTCAAGTAGCCACTCTAGCTAATTTGATGAAAAACTTCACTTCAGCAATGCTCCTCAGCATCTAATGCAAATTTGCATCACCAGACAAAGATCAGAATGTGAGAAGAGAACAAGTACCTCCAGGCACACCTAGTTGTGTGTACTGTGGAGGAGGTCACTTGTATGAGGAGTGTTCTAGCAACCCTATCTCTGTAAATTATGTAGGTTATAATAAGAATAACAACCCTTATTCCAACACTTATAATCCTGGTTGGAAAGATCACCCAAATTTTAGATGGAGCAACAATAGTGCACTGCACCTAGAATCTGCACTCAACTACACCACCAGATTCCCACTTTCGGAATAACCAAAGAAATTCTCAACCTACCACTGAGAATTCTCTAGAATCCATGCTTAAAGCATTCATAGGTGAATCTAGAACTGCTAGACAAGCTCAAGATGCTTCCATTAAGAACTTAGAGAATCAAGTTTGTCAATTAGCCACAGCTTTGTATCAAAGGCCACAAGGTGCCTTACCTTCAAATACAGAAGCTACTCCTTCCCAAAAACAAGGAAAGGAGCAAGTTAAGGTTATTTCATTGAGAAGTGGTAAGGTTCTTGTAGAGTTAACTTAGAAGGAAAGTGTAGAAAAGGGAGAAAAAGCCAAAAATCAAAAAGAAACCAATGCAGAAGCATCTAGTGCTCCTGCATCACAAGAAGTTCAAGTTCCAATACCTAAGTTAGTACCTGAATACCCTCCTCCTCCTTATCCTCAAAGACCTAAAAAGCTCATGAGGAGAAACAGTTTGGTAAATTCTTAGAGGTACTAAAGCAATTACACATCAATGTTCCCTTAGTAGAAGCACTCCAACAAATGCCAAACTATGCAAAGTTTATGAAGGATGTGCTTACTAAGAGAAGAAGATTAGGAGAGTTTGAAACAGTTGCTATGACAGAAGATTGTAGTTTGCTTATGCAAAATAAGATTCCTAGGAAATTGAAGGATCCAGGTAGTTTTACAATTCCATTTTCCATTGGAAAATCCTATACTGGTAAAGCTTTATGTGATTTAGGTGCAAGCATCAACTTGATGCCTAAATCTATTTTTGACCAGTTAGAAATTGGAAATGCAAAACCAACCACTGTGACACTTCAATTAGCTAACAGATCAATAGCCTATCCTGAAGGTATCATAGAAGACATCCTAGTCAAGGTAGATAAATTTGTATTCCCTGTAGATTTTGTTATCCTTGACTTTGATGCAGATAAGGAAGTGCCTATTATCCTAGGTAGACCATTCTTAGCAACTGGTAAAACCATAATTGATGTACAGAAAGGTGAACTCACTATGAGAGTGAATGATCAAGAGATAAAATTCAATATAATGTATGCTATGAAGTATCCTGCAGAGAATACAGAAGAGTGTCCATCTTTATTCTCTCTAGATCAATTGGTAGAAAAAAAAACAGTTTTACAAGCAGTATGATCACTTAGCCAATGCAGGATGCATTAGATGCGTGACATTGCTAGATGATGAAATACTAGGAAAAGAAAATCGCCAATAGAAAACTCTTGTAAAGAGGTATGGGCTAGAACTTATGAACCACTCAATCTTGAGGATCCAATTCTCAAGAAGAACTTACCCTCAATAGAACAACCTCCTAAGTTAGAATTGAAGATCTTTGCTGAACACCTTAAGTATGCTTTCTTAGGAACAAATGAGACTTTACCAAGTTATCATTGCTTCGATTTAACATCAAAACAGAGAGTGATCTCATCAAGACTTCCAAAGAAGCATAACAAAGCTATAGGTTGGCAAATGGCAGATATCAAAGGAATTAGTCCTTCTATATGCATGCACAGAGTCATTTTGGAAGAAAATTCCTAAAACAAAGATAGAGAGTCAAAGAAGACTAAATCCTATTATGAAAGAGGTTGTGAAAAGGAAATCATTAAGTGGCTAGATGTCGGAATCATATATCCCATATCGCACGCTTGGGTAAGCCCTCATCCAATGTGTACTAAAGAAAGGGGTGTGACAAGAATAGCCAATGAAAAGAATGAGTTGATACCAACTAGAATCACATCACGTGGTGGAGAATCAGTATGGATTACGTAAAACTCAACAAAGCTACCAAAAAGGATCACTTTCCTTTACCATTCATAGACCAAATGTTAGATAGACTAGCAGGGAAAGATTTTATTGTTTCCTAGATGGCTACTCAGGGCTATAATCAAATAGCCATTGAGCCTAAGGATCAACACAAAACCACCTTTACATGCCCTTATGGAACCTTTGCTTTTAGAAGGATGCCATTTAGCTTATGTAATGCACCTGCTACATTCCAAATATGCATGATGTCTATATTCTCAGATTTCATTGAGCAATCAATGGAAGTATTCATGGATGATTTCTCTATTTTTGGAGAAACATTTCAAGTTTGCTTGGAAAACTTGGAACAAATTCTCAAGAGATGTGAAGAAACAAATTTAGTATTAAACTGGGAAAAGTGTCATTTCATGGTACAAGAGGGCATTGTGCTAGGACATAGAATTTCAAAGAAAGGTCTAGAGGTAGACAAAGCTAAAGTTGATGTCATTGAGAATCTACCACCACCAAATACAGTCAAAGGTATCAGGAGCTTCTTAGGCCATGCTGGTTTCTATAGAAGGTTTATCAAAGATTTTTCAAAAATCTCAAAACCATTATGTATGCTTTTGCAACATGATGTAGCATTTAACTTTGATGATTCTTGTATAGAAGCTTTTGAAAAGCTTAAAAGACATTGTAATCGCACTGATGATGATAAGTAACGCAGTTGGCAGCCATTTGAATTAATGTGTGATGCTAGTGACTTTGCAAAGAGGAGCATCCACCCGGGCAAAGGTATGACAAGGTTTTTCATTCCATTTATTATGCTAGCAAAACCTTAATTGAAGCTCAAGTGAACTACACAGTTACAGAAAAAGAATTATTAGCTGTGGTGTTTGCATTTGAATAATTTAGATCTTACTTAGTTGGCACTAAAATTATTGTCTATACTGATCACTCTGCCATTAAGTATCTAATTTCAAAGAAGGATGCAAAACCAAGGCCGATAAGGTGGATTTTACTCCTACAAGAATTTGATTTGGAAATAAGAGACAAGAAAGGAGTAGAAAATCAAGTAGCAGACCATTTATCAAGGATTGAAGGAGAATCACTTGGTACACAAGGAGAGAAATCAAGGAGAGTTTTCCAGATGAAAAACTATTGGCAATCACAGACAATGCAAAACATGAAACTGCATTTGCTATAAGCAATGCAGGAGCATCAAATGCATCTGCACCATGGTTTGCTGATATTGTAAATTTCCTAGCAAGCAAAGTAGTACCAGTGAATATGACATATCAACAAAGGAGAAGATTCTTCCACATAGTCAAGCAATGCTATTGGGATGATCCATTCATTTACAAGATGTGCCCTGATCAATTAATAAGGAAATGCATCCCTGAAGAGGAGCAACAAGCAGTGCTTCTGCATTGCCATTCTGCACCTTATGGAGGACACTTTGGAAGCACTAGAACAAAGAAATGCAAGTATTATAGTATGGTTATTTTTGGCCTACTTTATTTAAAGATGCTTATTTTATGGTCAAATACTGTGATAAATGTCAAAGAGCAGGAAATATCTCTGATAAACATGAAATGCCTAGAACCAATATTTTAGAAATTGAATTATTTGATGTTTGGGGCATGGATTTCATGGGACCTTTTCCACCCTCTTTTGGCAATTTATATATTTTAGTAGCTGTTGATTATGTGTCAAAATGGGTAGAAGCAGTAGCATTACCTAACAATGATGCTAAATCAGTGAGTAAGTTTCTTCAAAGAAATATATTCACTAGATTTGGAACTCCTAGAGCTATCATTAATGATGAAGGTTCACACTTTTGTAATAAGATCATAGAAACCCTTCTAGCTAAGTATGGAGTTAAGCATAAGATAGCTACAACATACCATCCTCAAACTAGTGGACAATCAGAATTATCCAATAGGGAAATTAAGAGAATGCTAGAAAAAATGGTTAGTCCAAATAGGAAAGATTGGTCTTTACATTTGGATGGCTTTGTGGGCATATTGAACAGCATTCAAAACACCCTTAGGAATGTCCCCTTACAAATTAGTCTATTGAAAAGCATGCCATTTACCTGTGGATATGGAAAACAAATCCTATTGGGCTATCAAGAAGCTCAATTTCAACCTAAACCAGGCAGGTAAAAAGAGAATGTTAGAGCTTGATGAGCTAGAAGAAATTAGGCAAACCTCTTATGAGAATGCTGAAATCTACAAAACTAAGACTAAGATATGGCATGACAAGAAAATTCACAGAAGAGAATTGAAAGAAGGAGGACTAGTTCTGCTATACAACTCTAGGTTGAAGCTATTTCCTGGTAAACTAAGATCAAGGTGGTCAGGACAATTTAAGTTGATAAAGGTTTATCCACATGGAGCAGTAGATTTATTAGATAAAACATCAAATACTGTCTTCAAGGTGAATGGTCAAAGAATTAAGATGTACTATGGTGAACATGTGGTGAGAGACAAAACCACCACCCATTTGCAAAATCTCTAAGTAAAAAGAGGTAGTCAGGCTGGCAAGACTCTTAAAACAAGCGCTCAATGGGAGGCAACCCATCATTTTTAAGTATTTTTGTGCAATTTTATGTTTTTAGTTGTTTTGCAGAAATACAGGATACCAATGCAGCTGCATCAGTGCACCTGCATTGCAGAAGAAATTGCCCTGCATCAAAAATCTCAAAAATTTGAAGAAGTGATTAAGTGTGAGTCTTAAGGCATCAAGAAGATCAAATGGAGGTTAAGCAAGATTAATGAAGTGTTAGTAGTCAAAGATGACACATGGCGTTATGCATGTGCAACACGCAAGACATAACGGCTACCTACAAACTCCACTTCCTTCTCCCTAAAACATTAAAGCCTTAATCTTGTTACCGTTATCCCTTCTTTGCAAAACCTCACAAATCTCTCTCATTCGAGAAACAATTACTCTTCACATTCTCATCTTCATTTTCTCAATCAAAAACAATCAAAGACCTAGAATTTGAACAATCAAAATGGTGAAGAAGCAATCAGCACAGAAATCATCAAGCAAGCAGACCAAAACTTCCCAGAAAGAGAAGAAAGTCATGCATGCAGGATCATCATCAAGTAGGAAAGGCAAAGCCAAAGAATCAGCATCAAGAACCGATGATAATGCTCATCTATGGAGGATGCATCTTCTGCCTGAAAGAGTAGACGATTTGAAGAAGGCTAGCCCATCATTCATGTCAACAGTGGCCAATCTCAACTGGGATCACTTTGTTCTACCAAGAGGAGGCTACATTGAATATTTGGTGAGAGAATTATGCTGGCATCACACCACAAGAAGGAACAGAGCATTCCTACACTTCCATGGTGAGAGGTAAACTTGTACACTTTCATGCAAAGAAATTGAATGAACATTATATGCTGAAATATAATGGGATTGAATTTGAAAACAAAGTGGCCAAGGCTTTTAAGAAAGAAATGGAAGCAGTGAAAAATAGGATTGCAATATCAGGATCTGTTTGGGAAAAATTCACACCAAATGAAATCAAGCTTAGGAGCAATTAATTGATTGATGCATTAGGAATTTGGCATCTATTTGTAGCAACTTCAATTCTGCCCACATCACACACATATGCAATGACCAAAGAGAGATTGATCTTGCTAGATACAATTCTCTCCGAGGGAAATGTTGATATAGGTAGATTGATAGCTAGGGAAATTCTTGCATGCTCAACAAAATCAAAGGGATTTCTGTTTTTCCCTTGTCTTATTACTGAGTTGTGTATGAAAGAAATTGTTCCTATAGCTTCTAATGAACAAAGAAAATTCCCACCTGGTAATCTGAATGCTGAAATGAAAGAGAGACTGAGAAATGTAAGAGGCCCTGCACCTGCAATGCAAGAGCATCACATGCAGAAGCAGATTGCAGTCTGGAAAATCTTGAATGACCAACATGATTGGCTTCAACTAGTTTTTGACAAGATATTTGATCTTGTGGGCCAAGTTAATGCCTCTGAATTTCCAAGTTGGGTACTCAAGACTGAAGGAGAAGAAGAGGAAGAGAAAGAGGCTGAAGAAGAAGAGAAAGGAAAGGAGAAGGAGGAAGGACCTAGTACCAAGAAGAAGGTGACTAGGAAGCAATCAAAAGGAAAGAAAAAGGTTGTGGTAGAACCTGTTGTTGAAGATTTGTATGATTCAGACACTGAGGAGGAGGAATTAGAAAAGGAAATGGATAAGGAAGTGGAAGAAGAGGAGGAAGAGAGTGATAATGAAATTGATGAAGAAGAAGAGGAGCATGCTAGAGGTGTGATTCTAGAAGAGATAGCTAGACAGAAATATGCCAAACCAACACCACGAGTCCAACAAGAAACCCCTCATACATCACCAATTATCAAGTCACCAATCATCTCACCAAACCAAGAATCGTCTTCCAACCCAAAATCGCCATTACCCTCCCTCAATGATCCACCACCACAGACAACCCCTCCACCACCCTCTCCAGCAAATGAACCTGAGAAAACACCTCACACAGAACAAACCATCTCTGAAACACCACCTGTTATGCCAGAAACACAAACAGAACAACAAGTACCTTCTGACCCAAGCAACATTATCAAGTAATGTTATTTCTGCTCTTGAGAAAGAATTTGTGCAGGAAAGAGAAGAAGAATGACTTGACAAAGAAGACAAAGGAGAAGAAGAATCATTTGCTAAGGAGCCTTTAGCTCAATCTGAAGTGATGCAGAGTGATCCTCCTGCATCACAAGCTGCTGCATCACAACAGGCAACAACACAGCATGATGAGGCAACAATCAAGCTTGTTCTGGAACAAATGGCTCAACAGAAGAGAGATGCTTTGCACAACACACAGAAGTTCTTCAAGAAACCTGCAGGCAGGCAAGCAAAATTGACACCTAAGAGGAAGCAATTTGATGCAGTCAGCACCTGCATCAGTCACAGAAACAATTCCTGCAACTATACCGAAGGAAGGAGGTGCATCTGCACCTACAGAATAAACACCAACCAAGCAACCCAAAGAGAAGAAGCAGAAGGTGAAACACACTCCTCCTACCAGGCAAAGTACCAGAACTAGGAGTGGAGCCAAGAAATGAGTATCATTTACAAGCTTTCACCTACTACTACTATAGCTTGTGTTATTTCTGTTTGAACTATTTCCCTGGTTGTTTTTAATCCCTCTCCCCTATTTTGAACAAAATATGCTTTGTATTTTCTGAACAAATTAGCAGTGTGGACACTGCTACCCCTTAAGTTTGGGGGGGGGGGATTTATCTAATATGTTGTGTGTTTAATTAAATATGTTTGTCTTATATAGTAAATATATATGTTTTAAGTAGTTTATATTTTGTTTAAATATTAGATGTACTTAACAAAGTAGTATCTAAATATTTTAGTAGAAATGGATCGGTTTTTCAAAAATATGGTGAAAACCCTATGGATGGAATTTTAATGATGAAAGAGAGAAAAAGAAGTCTTATTTCTTAGAAAATAACCAAAATTATTCTTTCTTTAACACTTCAAAACTGAGTTTGTGAAAAGAACCTTGCTATTTAAAGATCAATCTGATGCAAGGGGAATTTTTGGTAAGCTTAGGTCAAAACAAAGTTTTACTAAAAAGATAGAAGAGCTTAAAGAATTAAGTTTGGGGGTGTTTTATGGAAACAAATGCTGAATTTGAAAAGTATAAAGAGTAAACAATGCACAAAAAGAAATACAAAAAAGTGGACAAAAGATCAAAGATCAAAGCCATATGTGTCCTGAATCATTTGAAACTGTAACGCCCCAAAATAATTTAATTATTTATTTAATTAAGTTATTTAAGGCTTGCAACATTTATTTAAGTCAAATAATTAATTTAGAGTTTTATTTTATTTAGGAGGTGTTATAGTGATTAGTTATATTAAAAATAGAGTATTTAGAATAACAAAGAGGTGTTGGGTAGTAAATAAGGGAGTGGAGAATTAATTAAAATAGGGAGTGGTTGAAGTAGCTAAGGGGTGTAAATAAAGTGCTGCCTCACTAATGGGAGCCAAATTAAAGGAATTAAACTAGGGGTAGGGTTTCTCCTCCCATTTACAACAAAGAAAAGAAAAACAAGGAGAGGGAGAGAGACATGTGCGACGGCCAGCAGCCCCAAGGGAGGGAGGGGAAGAGAAATTCCATTTTTGGCTTGGGGGTAAGTGGAATTGGGTACTATTCTTCTCCATTTTTCTTTCTCTATCATTTAGTGTAAGTTGCATACACTAATTCCTCCCCATTTTCCTTTTTCCATGAATGGGTTTTGAAGCTCAAAGTAGAGGAGCTTCCATTTTTGGTGTTTTCTTGTGTCTTTGAAGGAGAAGCTTCTTGGGTTTCCAATTTTGAGGTAAAGTTTCTTCTTTCATACATAATAGTTTGTAAGATGAGTAATTATGTGTGGGTTAGGTGTTTAGGGTAATTAATTGTTGTTTGTGTGTTGTTTGAATTAATTGATGGTTTATGTGTTGTTTGAATTAATTGGTGTTATGTTTGAAGTAAAATTGATGAACCCATGCTAATTGTTGTTAAGATGAACATGATATGAACTATGTATGCAAGGTGTTTGATGTATTGCCTCAATGAAATTGAGTATGAAAATATGATGATTTCAAGGTGTTTGATAACTTGCCTAAATGAATTGGTGTTGAAATTGGAGTGTGAGGCATTGTGCCGTGATTATAATTGGTTTGGGTGATTGATTATGATGAGTTTTACTTGCTTATGGTTTTGTGCGTTTTCTGGACACTGTTTCGGTCTTTTTAAAACTGGTACTGTTTGGTCGATTCAAAAATTATGCGGCTGAGTTTTTTCGAAAACAGACTTAAAGCCGGTCGTTTTGGCACTGGTTTCGTTAAATTCGGAGTTCTGTAGCTCCAGTTATGAGTCTCCAAAGTCGGGTCAAATTTCTAGAGTCAAACTGTGGGTATGTTCAGTTTTTGCAAGTTTTAGGTCTCCAAATGAACTCCGTTTTGAACGATTCTTTTTCTATTAGAAACTATACTCAAATTGCTTTTGTTCGGGCTAAGGTTTTGTCCCATTTGGTCAAGTTTAAGTCATTTTAGAGTAAAATGAAGTGGGAGGACAGAATCTGTCCAGTCTGGGAGCTGTTCGGGTTGTTTATAAAAACTGTACTAATTGGCTCATTTTTTTGAAACTTTAAAGATATATCCAGAAACTACACATCCGTGGCTTTCCGACGAGTGGTCTTTTGTAATTTTTCGATGTCGTTTGCTATTTTAAATAATCTGCCGAAGTAGGTATACCGCTGTAGGAATCCAAAGATTTGCGCGTGTTGCCCAATGTTGCCCAAAGTGTCTAAGTGCAGTTTTGCTTATTTTTGATTGTTCCATGTCGGTGACTTGAATAGTCTATTTAATTGGTGTCGGTGTAACTAGTGAATTAATTGCTAGCATTAGAGCTATAACTTGACGTGTGTTGTATTGCGGTGATGATTAAGCAGTGTGTAGGTTTCGGCCAAAGCGGTGTGTGCCCTCAAGGGTCAGTGTTTTGGTTACTGCGTTTTCAAAAGAGCTCATTTTCGAACGAATCCAATTTCTTTGAAAACTTGACAGAATTTGCCTCACTTTATGCACAAGTTTCATGCAATTTGATTGAGTTTTGGTCGTTATAGAACTGCTTGAATTTGAAGGACAGAAACTGCATCTTTTGAAACTAGTATGCGTATTTTTGAAAACTGTACCTATTGAACACTCTCCTTCAAAAAACTGAATTTAGGGATAAGAAATAGACCCATAGGGCTTTCCAACAAGTATTTATTGGTCGAAATCCGAGGTCGTTTACTATTTTAATTAATTCGCCAAAGTAGGCGCAGTGTTCTTGAATTTTCTGCACCTGAGTTTAGGTAGATTAATTTGAACGTTGAATAAAATGATGAATTTGCTGAATAGGTTGAAGTTGAATTTTGTTGTTGTGGCCGTGTTAATTGTTGATGTGAATGTTGTTGAGTACATGATGAATTGTCAATGTTGATAATGCGTATTTATTGTTGTTGTTGGTGGATGTTGGGTCTATTGTTGAAATTGGTGTTGTTGTGTTAATTGTGATTGTTGGTGCTGTTGGGCCTCTGGCTATGATTGTTGTTGTCTCTAGTGTCTACATTTGCATTCCGTTGAGTAGGAAAATAAAAGTGACAATATAGGCATTCGTGTCTTGGGTGAACCTTAGACGGTGTTTGGGTAGTCGGGTAGGATTTTGAAAAACCTACAGGATAGAATACCTATTTGGGGAGTAAGAATGTAGAGGAGGGTGTTAGGCCTGTGCGTGTACGATAGGACATGGATGAGAACGGTAAAGGTGATAAGGAGATTTGGGGTGGATTTCATGAGTTTGGCGAAAATTTTCGAGGACGAAAATATTCTAAGTGGGGGAGAGTTGTAACGCCCCAAAATAATTTAATTATTTATTTAATTAAGTTATTTAAGGCTTGCAACATTTATTTAAGTCAAATAATTAATTTAGAGTTTTATTTTATTTAGGAGGTGTTATAGTGATTAGTTATATTAAAAATAGAGTATTTAGTATAACTAAGAGGTGTTGGGTAGTAAATATGGAAGTGGAGAATTAATTAAAATAGGGAGTGGTTGAAGTAGCTAAGGGGTGTAAATAAGGGGCCCAAGCCCACTAATGGGCCCAAACTAAAGGAATTAAACTAGGGGTAGGGTTTCTCCTCCCATTTACAACAAAGAAAAAAAAACAAGGAGAGGGAGAGAGACATGTGCGACGCCAAAGAGCCCCAAGGGAGGGAGGGAAGAGAAATTCCATTTTTGGCTTGGGGGTAAGTGGAATTGGGTACTATTCTTCTCCATTTTTCTTTCTCTATCATTTAGTGTAAGTTGCATACACTAATTCCTCCCCATTTTCCTTTTTCCATGAATGGGTTTTGAAGCTCAAAGTAGAGGAGCTTCCATTTTTGGTGTTTTCTTGTGTCTTTGAAGGAGAAGCTTCTTGGGTTTCCAATTTTGAGGTAAGGGACTCTCTTTCATACATAATAGTTTGTAAGATGAGTAATTATGTGTGGGTTACGTGTTTAGGGTAATTAATTGTTGTTTGTGTGTTGTTTGAATTAATTGATGGTTTATGTGTTGTTTGAATTAATTGGTGTTATGTTTGAAGTAAAATTGATGAACTCATGCTAATTGTTGTTAAGATGAACATGATATGAACTATGTATGCAAGGTGTTTGATGTATTGCCTCAATGAAATTGAGTATGAAAATATGATGATTTCAAGGTGTTTGATAACTTGCCTAAATGAATTGGTGTTGAAATTGGAGTGTGAGGCATTGTGCCGTGATTATAATTGGTTTGGGTGATTGATTATGATGAGTTTTACTTGCTTATGGTTTTGTGCGTTTTCTGGACACTGTTTCGGTCTTTTTAAAACTGGTACTGTTTGGTCGATTCAAAATTATGTGGCTGAGTGTTTTCGAAAATAGACTTAAAGCCGGTCGTTTTGGCACTGGTTTCGTTAAATTCGAGTTGTGTAGCTCCGCTTATGAGTCTACAAAGTCGGGTCAAATTTCTAGAGTCAAACTGTGGGTATGTTCGGTTTTTGCAAGTTTTAGGTCTCCAAATGAACTCCGTTTTGAACGATTCTTTTTCTATTAGAAACTATACTCAAATTGCTTTTGTTCGGGCTAAGGTTTTGTCCCATTTGGTCAAGTTTAAGTCATTTTAGAGTAAAATGAAGTGGGAGGACAGAATCTGTCCAGTCTGGGAGCTGTTCGGGTTGTTTATAAAAACTGTACTAATTGCCTCATTGTTTTGAAACTTTAAAGATATATCCAGAAACTACACATCCGTGGCTTTCTGACGAGTGGTCTTTTGTAATTTTTCGATGTCGTTTGCTATTTTAAATAATCCGCCAAAGTAGGTATACTGCTGTAGGAATCCAGTATTTGTGCGGGTGTTGCCCAATGTTGCCCAAAGTGTCTAAGTGCAGTTTTGCTTATTTTTGACTATTCCATGTCGGTGACTTGAATAGTCTATTTAATTGGTGTCGGTGTAACTAGTGAATTAATTGCTAGCATTAGAGCTATAACTTGAGGTGTGTTGTATTGCGGTGATGATTAAGCGGTGTGTAGGCTTCGGCCAAAGCGGTGTGTGCCCTCAAGGCTTATATTGTGATTGAAGTTGAGTTGCGAAGTGAAAAGTGATGAGTTAATGATTGTTGTGGTAGATGTATTGTGTTGTGGTGCATTGTCATGGTTGTTGCGCCCGAAAAAGTCCCCGAGGGAGAACTTTACTCGTTTACAACTTTTCTAAAAATCAATGAAGCCGCCACTAATATTTATTAAGGAAAATATTAGGAAAACCTTTTGGGAAAGCAATTGGTCTTTCGAAAACTTGGAGATGTAGGTTCGGAGGTCGGTTAGGTGTGGGGAAGGTATTAGCACCCCACACCTCCTTTCTACCGAAAGGGAACCATTAATTCGATGTGTGGTTTGGATTGTTTGATTTGAAATAAATTGTTCTACTTCTTTTCTTTTCCTTTTTTATTTGAAAGAGTTTTTTAGAAAACAAGGGAGAAAGAAATCTTTTTGGGATCTTTGAAAAGCGAAACTAAACTAAGATTTTTTAAAAGAGTGCTTGACGGATGTGACCCGCTCCTACGCACTTCAATGAGATGAGGGATCAAAGCTACGTAGTTCTTGGTTCTTTGCGTCCGAAGACGGCTTTGAGATTTTTTGAAAGTGTGCTTGACGGGATGTGACCCACTCCTACGTACCCTCTATGAGATGAGGGATCAAAGCTACGTAGTTCTTGGTTCTTTGCGTCCGAAGACGGCTTTGTGATTTTTTGAAAGTGTGCTTGACGGGATGTGACCCGCTCCTACGCACCCTCTCATGAGATGAGGATCAAAGCTACGTAGTTCTTGGTTCTTTGCGTCCGAAGACGGCTTTGTGATTTTTTGAAAGTGTGCTTGACGGGATGTGACCCGCTCCTACGTACCCTCTATGAGATGAGGGATCAAAGCTACGTAGTTCTTGGTTCTTAATTCTGAGAAAATCTGTGTTTTGTCCTAATCTTATCTTTTGGGTTTTGGAAATATGACTCAAGCGTTCATGAATACCAAACAAGCAATGGCTTCGAGTGGCGTTCATTACTAACTTGAAAGAAAAGTGTTGGAACCGGTAATCAATCGAGCAATTACTCAAGTGATCACTAGTCGCAACGTTTTATTATCTTTTTTTGAAATTGTTTTGGAAAAGGATGAGTCTTAGTGATAATTACCACTAATGGCTCATATTATTTTTTTAGAAAAATTGAATTGGGTTTTTGTTGTTTAATTAATGTGTGGGAGCTTTCATGATAGTCAAACAAGCAAAGGCTTCGAGTGACTACCACTAGTAACTCCATCATTAACGATCAAACAAGCATCGGCTTCGAGTGATGGTTAATGATTTGTTTATGAAAAATGCCTTAGGGTTTTTATTAGAAAACATTTGATTTTGGACTTGAAAAGAAAGTAGAACATTACAAATCTTTTTTTATTCAAAACCGAGACAACAATGAAAGCATAGGCAAAGCAAACATGAAGAATATTTACAAGTTGCTATGAACAATTGAGTGCATGATTATGAAAGCATGTGCATGAGTATACAATTATGGAATGCAAGGTATAGCATTAATGAATGCATGATTATATAATAATGAATGTAAGACATAGCATTAATGAATGCATGATTATAGAATAATGAATGCAAGACATAATATTAAGGGGTGCATGAACATGTAAGAGAGTATGAGAATGCAAGAGGCATAGGCACATATGGATGCATGAACATGTAAGCACAAGTGATAAAATGCAAAGTGTAAAAATGTTTTGGGTATTTTTTCAAATAGACAAGTAGTAAAACTTTTAGTAAAAAGTTAATGAATGGTAAAGTAAAAATGCATGAGGTGCATGGTAATTACTTAATGAGATGGTAAAGTAAAAATGCATGAGGTGAATGGTAATTATTTAATGAGATGGTAAAGTAAAAATGCATGAGGTGAATGGTAATTACTTAATGAGATGGTAAAGTAAAAATGCATGAGGTGAATGGTAATTATTTAATGAGATGGTAAGGTAAAAACATGCATTAATGGTTGAAAAGGTTAAAAACACCTTAATACATTTATACTCATCTACACAAGATCATGCAACACAATTTTAGCACAAAGATGAGCATCAAAAAGGCCTCTAAGGCCGAACCCTATATGAACATAATAACAAATCATTTCATGCTAAAAAATCATAATCAACACATAGGACAAATTATGCAAATCAAACACTTCAAGCATTTTATTTACATAAATCAAAGAGAAAAGAAAGCAAACATAAACCCTAATTTCTAAAGACCCAAAACCGAAACTTATAGACCCATACATCAAGCCAAAGTTCAAATTGCAAGTCATGATGTGAACAAAAAGATGCATACAATATGTGAAAATTCTTTATTCATGGAAAAGTGAAAATGAGTATGAAAATGCAAAAACACATGGCTAAAACACAAGAACACTCTCATCAGGCCAAGGGGCTCACTTCAAACACCCAAGGCTCCCAATGTCCTTGACATAGTGTTTGAAATGAGCCTCTAAGCCTCTTTGAGAGAGGAAAGAGGAGTAGAAGAAGATTTACATGTTAATAATTGAAAATGCAAGGGATAATAGGCTTACCTCAAGAAATAACTAGAAAAGGAATGAAGATGTGAAATAGGAGCAAGAACACTTGAGGGAACACCTCCAACAATCTAGATCCTCACGCAAATCCTCTTCCTTGGGTGGATTTTTATGAAACTTGGATGATTATGGAAGCTTGGAAAGAGAGTTATTGAATAAATGAAAGATTATCAAGCTTTGGTATTTGATGATTGAAGAAATTATGGAGAGAATATGGTGGAGAGGATTTCGGCCAAGAGGGAGGAGAGGAGGAGAGGTTGGTTGCTAGGGTAAAATGAGAGTGTGTGTGTGTCTTTGGTCTTATTTTTGGGTTTTTATATGGGGTGAAAACTTAAGGGTATTTATGACAATGTACCTCTTGTAAATCAATAGGATTTGAGAAAGAAATTGAATCAATGGTCAAGATGCATTATCACATGGATTATGGGCAATAAAATGAGGAGAGAGAGGGCTGGGTGTGCAGCATAAGGAGAGTGGTGAAGGATAAGCTCATTTACAAAAATGTATTTTTCTACAAAGCTTATTACACAAGTGCCATTTCGATTCAAATGAAAGGTAATGATTGATTTTCACACTTGAATGAATGGCCATGATTTAATACAATTTGCAAACAATAAAAATAAATGGAAATGGGGTGTAATATGGCTGTTTATGCGCAGCTAAGGGAGAGTGAGAGAGTGAGTGGAATTGCAAATTGTACTATTATTCTTATCCTTAATTCAAAAGAGTATAGAATATTCCCTTCTAGATCATTCTTCCTAGTTCATGCCATTTTGGGCCATATCCTATGATTCAATGATTGGGCTCTGAATTTTATGATCTCACCAATCCCAAAATTGATTTATTTACCCCACCTCAAAGGAAAAGACCATTTTACCCTTCTATCCAAAAACTAGGTTTGTAGGCCAAAAGGTTTAATGTTTATGCACAAAAATAATCACAATGGGGCACAAATATCCCTTAAACAAATCATTGATGATTATTCAAGGATTTGGGACAAAAGACCGCTTTTATTGTGAAATGACCAAAATGCCCTTTCACTCTAAAAACCCTAGTTTTTGCCTGAAACACATTTCCACTTCAAAAATGATTTTTCACCCTAGGAGTGACCTCTAATACTTTGAAACGCATATTGGATGACTTATCTTGAGGAACTGTCCCTTATTTGTGAAATGACCAAAATACCCTTTTCCACTGAAAAATCCTAATTTGTCTAAAAAGTGCATTCCAACTCCAAAAATGATTTTAGAAACTTTGAAATGACTTTAGAAACCTAAATGCAATGCATGATGCTTTTTTACTTTTTAATTTAATTATTTTTGGAGAAAATTTGGGTTTTGACCTAGGCCGGACAAAATTGGGGTATGACAATGGTGTCACATAAATCATGCATATTCAGCGAAGATGTAGGCTTCGGCCATTGCGATGTGTAGGCTTCGGCCAAAGCGGTGTGTGCCCTCAAGGCTTATTGCGATGATGATGGATCCACATGCATATTGCATACATACATATACCCATGCCTTCATGACGAATCTTGGTGATGCTTAGTTGATCCGTTAATATTGTTTATTGATGTGATAATTAAATGATAAATGTATTAATTGTTGTGGATTGGAGTTACTAGTTGCCTTCCTAATGTAATGCTTATCCTACTTGTTATTATTTATGTAAAGAGACTCACCTCATCTGCGTCGTGTTTCTTCGTATGTCGTGACTCCGCAGTGATAGCAAATGAAGTAGTCTAGTGATGGTCATGCTCTGATATGTAGCACCGGGGGCGGGAAGTCTTAGATATTTAGTAATTTATTTTGATGTATTCAGTCTGATATAGGATGTTGTATTAAATACTTTGAGACTGGTCGATGTTCTGCTGTGCTGGTGATTTATAATCAGGATGTTGTAAATAACTTAAACCGGTGTTTTGAGGGTTCGCCCCATTTTAATGTGCTATATATCCCGCACTAGTTGTTTTACGAAATTTCAACGTGTTGTTTTATGTCTTTGAGAGAAATGTAGCACTCTCTTTGTGGTGCGTGGAAAGGTTTTTGGAAACTCTGATTTTTAATTTAACTAATTAGTAGTAAATAGTAAGGGGGTGTTACAGAAACTATACCTGTGCCTAAGTACATGAATGCATCTGGAGGTCAAAGACCTGTGCCATGCAGGAATAAATGTATCTGGAGGATAGTTCAAAAACTGAACCTGTGCCAAAGTGCAAAGAAAAAATATATGCATCTGGAGGTCAAAGACCTGTGCCAAAGTGCAATTGCATCTGGAGGTCAGTGAGGAAGGCAATATGAGCATGATGCTTCTGCACTGAAGAAAAGCAAAAATGCAGAAAAAAATCAATGCACAAATCACTTCAAAGAAGTATTGCATCTGCTCAAAAGATCCACACAAAAAAAAATGCATTGGCTCAAAAACTTTGAAAGATTCAACCAAGCCCTTTGTTGTATTTAAAACTCCCCAACACTTGAGAAAATTTTGTGAGTCTAATCTCTCTTTTGAAAAATATTTTGGTGTGACCAAAGATGAACCAATCCTTTCAAAGGCTAGGAGGAAGTTTTTCACTTAGTCTTGGAACCAATCTCAACTCAGTGGGTTCACACACACACAAAAGAGTTTGAATAGCTTTGGTAGTTTTGAAGAAATAAAGGCACAAGAAAGATTGCTGAGAAATGAAGTTCATAGGGAACTCCTCATGAAAATCCAAATATCAAACTGATCTATCTTCTAGAATAATAGTTTTAATAGTTTGTCTTTGTCATTACTTGCGGACAAGCAATGGTTTAAGTTTGGGGGTGTGATAACTCTATTTTATATAGAGTATTTCATATGTTTAAACTTAGTAAATTGCTCTCTTTCAAGTAATAATAAAGAGTTTATATAATATTTAGTGTGATATATGATAACTTGAGTGATTTGAATGGTTATAGTTATTATTAGGCCATTTTGGATATATTGTGGTATGTTTGATACTTTTGTTCAGTGCAGTCTATAGATGCTTTCTGCATCAATGCTCCTGCATTGATCCTGCATCAAATTTGCACTACTTGGTGAATGAGCAGCTAGCTTCATGTGCATCCACTTGCAATTGCTGACCTCATGCTTGGTCCCCTAAAAGCCAGACCACTTTATATAGTAGGCGCCTACCATTCACACATAGCTATAGGGATAGCTTTGAAGAGTCATCAACATAAGGACACATGTTCATACATCATGAGACCTCCCTATACACTTAGTCAAAGATTTCAACTTGAAGATCAACATCTGAAAAGCAACTACAGCTATAATCCACTCAAGATTACTTCAACATGAAGGAAGGAAGCACCTCTCTTGAAGGCTATAAAAAGACCTCACATCTTCATTTGGAAATATATCACAATCCATAAGTTAGATCAAAATTTCAATATACATAGTTAGTTTCTATTTTATAAGAGGGAAATGAAGGAATTGACAAATCCTCCTTAACTCAATTTCATAGTGTTTGTATAGTGCTAAGGAGTAATGCTAGTGCATTACAAGGAGACTTCATACAAAGGGCTTCAACTTGTGTAACTTTTATCTTGTTGTTTCTCTTTTGTGATTTCATTTATATAAACATGGTCTAATATTTCTTAGTTGGAATGTTCTAATCATTTAATGAGCTTTTAAGTAAGTATGATGCGTGTATGTATGTTTGTACTTTAGTTCTTGCTTGATAATGTTTTCAACACTTATTTTATGATTGATCACTTAAAATAAGTAGATTTGTAAGAGCAGACATGGCTTACAATTAAGAACTCAAGAACTAATATGGGTGAGTGTTTTACATAAAGGAAATTTTGTGAAAACCATGCTAAGTCCTAGACATAGGATAGTATAGTCCATAGGGTGAAACTGTGGGTACTTTCAAAGGCAAGAGTGAACCTATTTAGCATGCCTAGACATAGGAAGCTTGTAATGAAACTCTGAAGAAAAGTGACTGAAAGGCACATAACTAATGCAACAGCATTCAGTGCAGCTGCATCACATACTGCATCAAACTCTTAAAAGTAAATTACTTGAGGAAGACATTCCAACTATCTTCTCTCATTTGCATTATCAACACTTATACTTTGCTTTCTATCTAACTTAGTTGTGATCACATAAACTCCAATATTATTTGTTACTTAGTTACCTTACACTTTATTACTTTATATTGTATTTTAAAAGTGAGTTTTTCAATCTCTGTGAGTTCGATCTTTTTACTACTTGTTTTTGGACTGTGTATACTTGCACAAGTGTTTTTTCCAAACACCATCAACCTCTTTTTAATTATTGGAAACTTTCTTCACACTTGGCATCCCACACAAATACTTGCCCCTTTTTAGTAAGGCGAGTCAGCGGTAACGCTATCCTTGAGAATCCCTAGATGAATCTACGATAATAACCAGCTAATCCCAAGAAACTTCTAATCTCAGTTGCAGTCTTAGGAGCTTCCTAATGTAACACAACTTCAACTTTTGTTGGATCTATAGCTATACCTTCCTTAGAAATCACATGACCAAGAAATCCTACCTCTTCCAACCAAAACTCACACTTTGACATCTTAGCATATAACTGTTTCTCCTTCAAAACCGGTAACACAGTTCTCAAGTTCTCTTCGTGCTCCTCCCGAGTCTTGGAGTAAATCAAGATGTCGTCAATGAACACTACTACAAACTTATCCAACTACGGATGATATATCTTGTTCATATAATCCATGAAGACGGCCGATGTGTTAGTCAGACCGAAGGACATAACCAAGTATTCGTAATGGCCGTATCGCGTCCTAAACGCAGTCTTCGGGACATCTTCCTTCTTCACTCTTATCTGATGATATCTTGATCTCAAATCAATCTTGGGGAAGATACTTGCCCCTATTAATTGATCCATAAGGTCATCTATCCTTGGCAAGGGATAGTGATTCTTAATAGTAACCTTGTTAAGTTGTCGGTAGTCAACACACAATCTCATAGAACCGTCCTTCTTCTTCACTAACAAAACTGGCGCTCCCCAAGGAAATACACTTGGTCGTACGAAATTCTTCTCTAGCATTTCTTCCAACTGCTTCTTTAGTTCTTCTAACTCTAATGGAGACATCATGTACGGTGCCATCGAGATCGGCCCTGTACCAGGAACAAGGTCAATTGTGAAGCTTACATTTCGCTCAGGTGGTAGGGTATTCACCTCTGCGAAGACTTCCGAAAACTCACATGCAATTGGTACATCCTTCACTTCTAGCTTCGTCTCTGTTGGCATGGAACATAACATCATATACACTTGTGTTTCACCTTTTCAAGATGATCGAATTCTCTTAGCAGTCACCACTCTTGGATCACTAGGCTCAACCTCTCCAAACACTACAGTCTTATCAAAACAATTCAAGAGAACATGATTGGCGGTCAACCATCCTAACCCAAGATAACATTTATCTGGAGGGGTAAACACACAAGGTTTAATATAAAACTCCTATCTTCAATTGTAAGTGTGCATTCCTTACACACATCAGAGGTGACAATAGGTTCATGGGAGGGGATATCCACAGAAAAATCAAAGGCCAAACGAGATACAGGAAGTTGTAACATTTTCACACAATCATTAGAGATGAAAGAGTGTGTCGCACCTGAATCATTCAATACCACTAAAGGAATTCCTTGTATAAAGCAAGTAACTTGTATGAGATTTTCTGATTCAGCTGCTTCTGTTCCAGTGAGGGCAAACACCCTTTCTGTTGACATCAATTTGTTAGCTTGAGACTTCTGATTCTTGTTCCCATACGTTTGTTGGTGTGAGGAAAGCATGTGCAAGTATACGCAGTCCTTAACAAGTAATATAGTGTAAAGAACAGGTCGAACCCACAGGGATTGATGAACTCAATTTATAAATTAATCTATTAATATATATATATATATATATATATATATATATATATATATATATATATATATATACACACACACATAACAAATTTATTTCCTAAATATCTTAATATACTTTGTTTTGATTAAATAAATCCAAGTAAATTTAAACATGTCGTTTTATGTTATTTTACATTTATCAGTTACTTCAATCGCTAATTTTACTAAACACTTTATTTGTCATCAATAAGTTTATCCGCTAGCAACTATCTGCTAGAAGTTATTTGTTATCAGTTAGTTTATCCACTATCCGCTTTAAACTCATCTGCTATCCACTACTTTATCCGCTATCCGTTATTTTTTACAAAACAAAACCTTACACTATCAATAAACTTTCTTAAGGGTTGTGTAAAAACCTTCAACCCCATGTAACATAATATGGAGGTAGTAATTTTTTTATGATCGTAATTTTGGTTTTAAATGAATAATTACTTTAAAAAATAGTGAAAAAACCATAATTTCAATGATTTGATTGATTGGACTAATCTGGAAGTAAAAAGAAGATTGGATTAGTCTTAATAATAGATATTTTTTGGTTTTCTTTTGTGTGCTGTTTGGCGTTCTGTCTTAACAATAGATATAAAACTATGATTTGATTGGGATTGTAGGGGAAAAAATTATTACTCCCTCTGTCCCTCGATAGATGTCATTTAAGGTTGTGACACGGGAACTAAGAAATACAATTATTAGTACAAAATTTGTAAGTAAAATTTACATTTTTCCCAATATGCCCTTGTACTTTTTGCTTTGGATACATTTTATAATTCACAACAAACATTTTAAGTTTGAGGGTATAATAGGAAAAACATAATTTAGACTTTATTGGTATTCGAAAAAGATATGTAATATGGGACAAATATTTTTGAGTAGAAAGACATTTAATATGAGACGGAGGGAGTATTGGATATAAGAAGGAGCCAAAGCATAAATGCAGTTCACGTGTTTTTTCCGCCATGGGGTCCCACCTGGTTCACGTGAACATCACGTGCTGATTTCCTCACGGTCTCTCCTTTGGAAAAAAATAATGACGACGCATACGATAGTGCCACGTGGAAAGCTACGAAACGCAAACGTTGAAGGCGTGTGGATGATAACGTGGTGTGCAAAAACGTGTTTGTTTTCGGAGAGGGTCACAATGATGGGAGCCACCAATAACGCGTGACGAGACGACTTAGAGGGTAGGTTTCCTAGGGTTTGGATTCTCGTACTCCACGGTTTAAGTAGGAGAGAGAAAGATTTATTAATAAACAAAATCATACTCTTTTAAAATAAAAGTTATTTTAAAATTATGAAATTATTAGAAAAAGTTATTTTAATTTTTTTAATAGTGGTTTAATTTTTTTTATAATTGTTAGTGATTATATTTATTGATTTTAGTAATTGTTAGTTGTTAAATATATTATAGTAGATAGTAAATTCCATATCATAAAATATTAATTTAATTAACTTATTAAAATATTAAAAAGAAATTATTTTGAAATTTTTGTTAGTGGTTAATTTTCTTAAAACAATTTTAGTAGTTAAATTATTTAATACTAAATAATAGCGCCTGAAGAAAAAAAACAAAATAGAAAACTGGATCCAGCAATGATGAGAGATTGGAAGACTCAAAAGATTCAACCAATATCAATAGGTTGATTGTCCCGGTGTTGTATCTTCCAAAGCAAGACACAAAATCAAGACCTCAAGACGTTTCTGGACGGAGTCGACAGCCGCTTGGATCAAGCCCGAGATATGGATTTGGCTCGTGACCAAGAACGGGCGCGACAGCTGGCGGAGCAAATGGAAAACTGACAATTTTTTTTGTCTTTTAGTGCGTTATTGTCTATTTTACTCTTAATTTTAGGAGAGTTCTATAATTATATTTTTCTTTGTATACATATTGATTTCAAGTATTACTAGAATTTCTTGAGTCACACAACGACGAGTTTGGATCTTCTCAAATAGTTGTCGTGTCAAGTAGGTGAGAAAGTGACACATGAGTATTTAAACTCCACAATGACTAGAATGAATTTTTCATTGGTTGATTAGAAAATGCTTGTGATTTGCAATTTACAAAAAAGAGGTCCCAAGTTTAAACCCCAAAAACTAATATTTTTCCACCCACTAACATTTGTTTATAAAAAAAATGCTTGTGATGAATTATCCATTCGGAAAAATCCAGGAAAGTGGCCTAGAAAATTACTAACCGTATGTACAAGTATTTGTATGTCGGCAATTATGCAAGCAATTTCAGCCTTGTCAAAAATAAAAAACAATGCAAGTAGTTTCACTCAGCCGTCTAATAATCTATCACCGCTCCTCAAGTCTCAAAAGCAGCTGTGAACGCGGTTCCATGAAAAACATAAATAGCAAACTTCGTGTTAGAATCATATTTTTTTTTTAATTTTATTTGCCTTATTACGGTGCACTCCAATTAGGTCCACCATCAGTCCCTTGATGTTGCACCAAAACAAGGTTCCCAGGCCATAAGCATTTACATTTACCAAACTATTAAGCCTCTAACCTCGAACCTCAATCAAATCAAAATACATTTGGTTCCTAGGATCCCCCTATTTATTTTTTGTGCAATTTTAGTCCCCCTATTTTTCAAATAACTTTGTATAAATAAATTATTTTTGTATTTTATATTTTCAATAATTAAATATTTATTTAAAAATATAAAAGTTATTTAATTATGTAAAATAAATAAGATATTTTAGTATTTTATATTTTAAATAGTTATATTTATTTAGAAATATAAAATTATTAAATCGTTTAAATAAACAGACTATTTTTATATTTTTAATATTTAAATATTTATTTCAAAATATTAAATTATTAAATTATTTAAAATAAGTAAACTATTTTTGTATTTTATATTTTAAAAAAAATTAAAATAATAAAATAGGGGACTACCACATTTATTTTATTAAATATATTTTAAATAGTTAAATTATTCTTATATTCTAAAATATAAAACATAAAAGTAATTTAATTATTAAAAAATAGTTTAGGAACAAAATATATCATGCATTTAAAAATAGTTTACTAATTTAATTAGATTATTTTCTATTTTTTAACATATAAAATATAAAAGTAGTTTATTTATTTTAAATTATATTTACAAATAAAAAATTTTAACCTAATTTATTTTTTTACAATAATTAAATAATTTATTTATAATATATAAAACTAAGTTATTTATAAATAGTTATTTTTATATTTTTATATAAATAAATAATTAAATAAATTATGTATTTTATAAAATTAAATAATTTTGTATTTTTTAAATAAATATTTAACTATTGAAAATATGAAATATAAAAATATTTTATTTATACAAAAATTTGTTGGAAAATAGGGGGACCAAAATTACCAAAAATAAAATTGTGGGATCAAAATTGCACATTTAGTAAAATAGAGAGACCAAAAGTGCATTTAAGCCAAGTATTAAACTATCATATATGTTTATTGTCAAAAATAAAAGGCTTAAATGCACTTTTTCTTCATATCTGAATTTGCCTTCATAGTTAAAGATTTGGGATGAAGTACTTTATATTTCTTTCTTTTTTTGAGTAAAATTAATTTATACTATTTCTTCCATGTTTCCATTTAGCAAAAGAAAAAAGAAAAGGTCATGCTTTGTTTATGGTAAGAGACAATTAACTAATTTCATCTTTAAAATGCGCGTTAAAATTCATGTCGTTGAGAGAGAGAGGAGATTCATAACTGTTTTGTCACATGTGAGTTATTATGTTCTATTATTTAGCATGAGGGTCATAAATAGTAAATAAATTTATTTATAGATAATGATTTCTTAAACACGAAGGTTATCTGCTTACTAAAAAACACGAAGGTTATCTTGTTCATTGTTCTTGTCCTCATTAATTACTACTTCATGTATTAATTTTTTCCACCAAACGTAAACGCCTCAAAATAATTCAAGTATTTATTTAATTAATTTATTTAGGTGTTATATTGGTTGGTTATATTAAAATAATAATAGGGTATTTGATTTAAATAAGGAGTGGTGTTTAGTAATTAAAGTAAGTGGTAGAAAAAAGTGGTGTTTAGTAATTAAGTAAGTGGTAGAAAGATGTGGTGTGTAGTAATTAAGTAAGTAGTAAAAAGAGGCCGGTGACCCAAGAGCCCAATGATATAACCACTAGGGTTAGAGCCAATTGCTCAATTAGAGAGCAAAAGAGAAAGAAAGAAAGAAAGAAAAAGAGAGAGGGAGCGCTAGAGAGAAGAAAAACGACGCAAGGGAGAAGAGAAGGAGAAGGAGAGGAAGCTAGTTGCGGTGGTTTTCCTTAGAGCTTCGTGGAAGAGTACCTATTCTACAAATTCCAAGGTAAGGGTGGGTTCTAATATTATAATGGGTTGTATGATGGGGTGTATGTGGGAGATTAGGGACTATAATGCATGTGATGTGTTTGATAGTATGATTGAATGATTCTTGCATGTATATATGTGGTGTTTGATTTCGTTTTGATGTTATTGATTTAAGAATGAATTGATGGTGAATAGATGCACTTTAGGTGTTTGATAAAATGTGTAAGTGGTGTCTAGAGTGCATGTTAGGTCCTAGGTTGCGATTTGATTATGTTTTATGTGCTATTTGATGATTTTGATTGTATTTGTGATGATTATAATTGGTTTTGGTGATTGATCATGATGAATTTTACTTGCTTATGGTTTTTGTGTGTTTATGGACATTGTTTCGGTCTTTCTGAAACTGGTATTGTTTGGTTGATCTAAAAATTATGTGGCTGATTGTTTTTTAAAATAGACTTAAGGCCGGTCGTTTTGGCATTGGTTTCGTTCAATTTGGAGTCGTGTAGCTCAAGTTATGAGTCTCCAAAGTTAGGTCAAATTTCTGGAATCAAACTGTGAGTAGGTTTGGTTTTTGCAGGTTTTGTGATTGAACTCCGTTTTGAATGATTCTGGTTTCATTGAAAAGTAGACTTAATTCTCCACGAAATAGGCACTGGTTTCACGAAATTTCATTAAGAAATGAGAAAGAAAATTTGGTTGTAAGTTGGGTGAAGAGTTCTGAGTCCGATTTTGGTACCTCGGTGTAGTGTTTTGAAAAAACTGTACCAACTGGATACTTATTTTGAAAAACTAAAATCATAGGTAGAAAATACACTCAGAGAGCTTTCCAATGAGTGGTCTTTTGTTGAAATCCGATGTCGTTGCTATTTTAATTAATTCGCCGGCGTAGGTGCACTCGGCAGAGGAATTCAAACTTGTGTTGTGTGGTGGTCGGTGGTGCTGTGTTGCCACCAGGCGCCATTTTATGTGTTGTTTGGCGCCGGTGTGCAACAGTGTGTTGCTTGCCAGCGCCAGATTTGTGTCTTGTTGGGCGCGGTGTGCAATGATGTTCTTGCCCGGCGCCAAATTGTGTGGTTTGTGGCGCCGCGTGTAACTCTGCTTTTGCCGCGCCAAGTTGTGTTGTTTGGGCGCCGGTGTGCAATCGTGTTGCTGCTGGCGCGCCAAGTTGTGTGTGGTTTGTGGCGCCGGTGTGCAATCGTGTTGCTTTACTGCCGCGCGCCAAGTTGTGTTGTTTGTGGCGCGGTGTGTGCAATCGTGTTGCGCTGGCGCCCGATTGTGTGGTTTGTGGCGCGGTGTGCAAATCGTGTTGCCGCCACAGTGCCAAGTTGTGCCATGTTGCGCCCGATGGGTGCGAGTTGCGCTTTAGCGCCCGATTTGGGTGCGCTTTGGCGCTGTGGCGTGTGTTGTGTTGTTGTCGCGCCAAATGTGTGTCAGTGTTGCCGCCCTGGCGCCAAATGTGTGCTTTGCAGATTATCCGTGTTGCTGTTGCGTTCTTTGCAGGGCGCGCCAATGCTCTATGCCCGTGTTGCTGGTGTTGCCCTAAGGCGCCACATAGTGTTGCCTTGGTGCCGTGATGTTTCGTTGTGTCAAATATGAATAATTAATTGATGATGATGTTCTTGGGTCGAATATGACCACATGTTGATGATGATGTTGTTGGGTCAATATGACCACATGTTGATGATGTTGTTGCTGGGTCTAATATGACCAAAAAGTTGAGGTAGATGACGTTGTGTCATGATGTATGACCATTGTCGTTGTTGCTTGTTTGATGTTGCTGTTCACGATGGGTCCTTGACCAAATAACGATGTTGACTGTTTAATGTTGTCGTTTGATGTTGACTGTGATTGTTGTTTGGTTCGGTGAGTTGTTCATGGTGTCTCATGCATGACATAATGCATATTACGTTGTTGTAGGCTTCGGCCATAGAGCTTTGCTCAACGTTGATGATGAAGCCACAAAGGCTATTTACGATGATTGGTACCACATGCATATGCCCGTCGGTGTGGGTTGCATTTCATTCCCCCCATTCATTACATTGATGACTTCTTTTGGGTGATTGACATTGACGATGTTGTTGTATAATGTTGTTGACGTGTAATAATGTTGTTGTTAAGGTTGTTGTTGTGTGATGGTGTGGTATTATAGTTGCCTGAACTCTAGTATATTGCTTATCATACATGCTTTTACACTGTTAGAGACTCACCCCTTCTGTTTGAATGTTACCCCTATGTGGGTAACGTGCAGGTGATAGTGAGTGAAGGTTTGTCTACCTTCACCAGCTGAGTCGGTGTCGTCTCTGATACGTAACACTCGGGGAGGGGATGAACACTGTTGTATTAGTTGTTTTATTGTATTATTTGAATTGAAACTGAAGTTGTGGATTTTTGAAATGTCTGTCAATTTTGGTGGTGTAGACTTAAACGAAGTGTTTCCACGTTTTATTTGATTTCGCACTGTTTGGATTTTAAACGTCGAATGTGACACTCCATTGCATGCTTAGTTTTTAAATTTCCGCACTCTGATTTTTAATAAAACGAACGGGTAGATTTGGGGTGTTACAAAAAGTGTTATTGAGGAAAGAATTCCACGTATTAAAATAGGTATTTTTTCGAACCTTAAAGTACTTCAAAATACATGGTTTAGCGTCACATTTGACATATTTTGTCACAATTTTTCCTCACAAAATCAGTTTTTGAGGAACGAGTTTCACATATTTGAACAGTGAATTTTTTTTCAACGCCAAAAATATCTTAAAACACACCGCTTAGCATCATGGTTTACGTATTTTGTCACAAAACTAATATTTTTCTTATCAATTCATACATCATAATTTGTAATGTAACCAAAATAACCAAGTAAAGTATACTAAACCATACTTTATATCCGAATTTTCCTTCAGAGTTAAAGATTTGGGAAGAAGTACTTTATATTTCTCTTTTTTTTTTAGAGTAAAATTGCTTTATACAATTTCTTCCATGTTTCCATTTAGCAAAAGAAAAAAGAAAAAGTCATGCTTTGTTTATGGTAAGAGACAACTAACTGATTTCATCTTTAACATGAGCACACAAAATTCGTTTCGTTGAGTGACTCACGTGTGAGTTATTGCGTTCCATTATTTAGCACGAGGGTCATAAATACTAAATAAATTTATTTATATATAATGATTTTCTTAAACACGAATGTTATCTACTTACTAAAAAAACACGAAGGTTATCTTGTTTAGTTGTTCTTGTCGTCATCAATTACTACTTCACGTATTAAAATAGATATTTTTTCGAACTTTAAAGTCTTTCAAAACACACGGTTTAGCGTCATATATTATGTATTTTGTCACAATTTTTACCCCACAAAATCAGTTTTTGAGAAACGAACTCTACACATTTGAACAATGAGGTTTTTTTCAAAGCCAAAAATATTTCAAAACACACTACTTAGCATCATAGTTTACGTATTTTGTCACAAAATTAATTTTTTCTCATAAATTCATACTTCATAATTTGTAATGTCACCAAAACACCCAAGTAAAGTATACTAAACCATACTTACAATAAGTTTTTTTAGACTTAAAACGAACCAAAAGTTTGTTTAATTGATAAAAGGACGAAAGGCACCCATAGTGGCCTAAAATTTCCTTCATATCCGAATTTGCCTTCAGAGTTAAAGATTCGGGAAGAAGTATTTTATATTTTTTTCGAGTAAAATTACTTTATACTATTTCTTCCATTTTCCATTTAGCAAAAGAAAAAAAATAAAAAATCATGTTTTGTTTATGGTAAGAGACAACTAACTGATTTCATCTTTAAAATGCGCACACAAAATTCGTGTCGTTGAGTGAGAGAGAGAGAGAGAGAGAGAGAGAGAGAGAGAGATTCATAACAGTGAGTCGCATGTGAGTTATTGCATTCCATTATTTAGCACGAGGGTCATAAATAGTAAATAAATTTATTTATATATAATGATTTCTTAAACACGAAGTTTATCTGTTTTCTAAAAAAACACGAAGGTTATCTTGTTCATTTGTTCTTGTCCTCATCAATTACGTACTACTTCACGTATTAATTTTTTCCACCAAACGTACTATTGAGGAAAAAGCTTCACATATTAAAACAGTTATTTTTTCGAACCTTAAAGTACTCCAAAACACACGGTTTAGCGTCGCACTTTACGTATTTTGTCACAATTTTTCCCCACAAAATCGGTTTTTCAGGAACGAACTTCACATATTTGAATAGTGAAGTTTTTTTCAACGCCAAAAGTATCTCAAAACACACCGCTTAGCGTCATAGTTTACGTATTTTGTCACAAAACTAATTTTATCAATTCATACATCATAATTTGTTATTTAACCAAATTACCCAAGTAAAGTATACTAAACCATACTTTATATCCGAATTTGCCTTCAGAGTTAAAGATTTGGGAAGAAGTAGCAAAAGAAAAAGAAAAAGTCATGCTTTGTTTATGGTAAGAGACAACTAACTCGATTTTGTTCTCGACTAGGCCACGAGGCCCGCTTAGCCACTTGGACCGGGTCGACTCAATTACCATAGACTCGGACCCACGAGCCGGTGCTCCATGATTCACCACGAGGTCCATGCGCAACTTGGACCAAGACATGCGCCACTTGGGCTACGATTGGCCCATCTCCCTTTGATCCACATTCAAAGGGTCCATTAAGCCTCGACGACTCAAATGATCCCGACCGATCCAACGGCTCAGAGCCATTTCTTGAACTCTATAAATAGTGGTTCTCATAACCGCTTGAGGTACGTTTCCTTAAACCCTGCAACCTCCACGATTCTCTACTAACTTGAGCGTCAGAGTGTCTTTGCAGGTACTCCTCTCGTTCAATACACGAAGATCCGACCCGGCCGAGAGCACTACTGATTGCGATCCGGAGCGACCGGAAAGACGACACTAGCTAGGTACAGAACAAATTTCATCTTTAACATGCGCGCACAAAATTTGTATCATTATTCATAACTGTGAGTCACATGTGAGTTATTGCGTTCCATTATTTATCACGAGGGTCATAAATAGTAAATAAATTTATTTATATTATATATATATATATATATATATATATATATATATATATATATATATATATATATATATATATATATATATATATATATAATGATTTCTTAAACATGAAGGTTATCTGCTTTACTTAAAAAACACGATGGTTATCTTGTTCATTGTTCTTGTCCTCATCAATTATACTTCACGTATTAATTTTTTCCCACTAAACGTGCTATTGAGGAAAGAACTTCACGTATTAAAACAATTATTTTTCGAACTCGAAAGTACTCAAAAACATACGGTTTAGCGTTGCACTTTACGTGTTTTGTCACAATTTTTCCCCACAAAATCGGTTTTGAGAACGAACTTCACATATTTGAATAGTGAAGTTTTTTCAATGCAAAAAGATCTCAAAACACACATATCTCTATCCTCAATCGTGAACTTCACATATTCTATCTCTATCGTGCTTCCTATTCTATTCGACCATCAAATATAGGGGTGTTCAAAACCGAACCAAACCAATAGAAAACCGCAAACCGAACCAAATCAAACCGAAAACGCAAAAAACGCTTTTGATCGGTTCTTTTTTCATTGATATTACACGTGCGGTTTGGTTCGGTTCGCGGTTTTGTTTTCCAAAACCGAACCAAACCAAACCAAACCGCAAAGAACACTAAGGTTGTTGAATTACAACCTTCCTTACTAACTTACTAACCCAATTACAACTACAACCCAACTCACTACTCACTTACTAGCCCAAATCCAATTAATTCTTTGACTCACTTACAAATAATTCATATTGTTATGCTATATTTAAAAATTACAACAAAATATTTCATTCAAATTCTTTTAAACATTGTCTTAGCTATTTGAAAAAATTAAAAGAGAGTTATTTATATACTACATATATTTGAGTAGATTTTTTCTTAATGATTTATGTTAGCCTTTTTTATGTTAGTTAATTTTAACTCCGTTTTAAATTAATTTTGTCTTGGAAAAAACCGAACCAACCGAACCAATCCAAACCGCATTGGTTTGGTTTGGTTTTATTTTTAAGAAAGCCAACCAAACCAAACCAAACCATGTAATTTTTACTCATCGGTTCGATTCACTTTTTATCTCAAAACCGAACCAAACCGCACCGCAAACACCCCTAATCAAATAGACCTTAATCTTTTGTGTCTATCTCTATCTTTAAATATTTTCTTTCTCATCTTATACAATTTATCTCTTATCTTTTTCCTTCAAATAAGTCTAAAAGTACCTAATACTAAAGGCATTGAATATTTTTCCAATTTTTTATTTGTTGCAGCATCAAAAGACTAGTAGATAGATAGATGGATATCATAGGAGCAAGCAAGCAAACAACCAATCAATAGCACAATCTTAGTACTTGTGTTGTGTGACTACCTCTCAACCTCCAACCGGGTAAGATAAATTAACCATGGTAAACTTTTAACCATAGTTAAACAAAACCATAGTTATTATAATTTGTTTGCACTTTGCTGTTAGAACTTACAACTTTGGAGTTAGAAAGCACAAACGGCATTGCTCATGCTCACTCCTCACTTCTCCTTTTTCGTTTTCTCTCTCTTCAACCTTTTCCATTCTGAAAACGTTAACCTTCAGGAAGGAAAAAAACCTATTTTTTTATTCAAATGTTTCTTCCTTCATCGTTTTAATTCTCGGAACATGTTTCGACCTTTTTGATGTTTGTTTTGCCATTGTTGTTGCTTCAGTAATGGTCTCTCGTTTTCAATTTATCCCTTCTTTAAATTTTATCGTTTCCGATTTTCTTAGGGTTTTCTTTGTTTTTTTAGGAACCCTAAGTAGAAATTTGTGAGATCTGAGATTGTTGGTGTTGTGAAGTTTGATTATTGAAAAGTTGAGATATTTTTTTGGAGGGGTTTTGATTTGAAGATGAAGATTGAAGTGGGTTTAGGAGGAAGTGGGTTATGGAATGAAGATGAAAAAGCGGTGGTGGTGGAAGTTTTAGGGGTAAACGCTTATGATTACTTGGTTGCAAATTCAGTTTCAAATGAGAATCTTTTGATGGCAATTGGGAGTGGTGAGAATCTACAGAACAAGCTTTCAGATCTTGTTGAACGACCTAATGTTTCAAACTTTAGTTGGAACTATGCAATTTTTTGGCAAATTTCTCAGTCAAAATATGGAGATTACGTTTTAGGTTGGGGAGATGGATGCTGTAGGGAACCAAAGGAAGGAGAAGAAAGTGGAGGAAAGGTTATTAAGCTTAGTTTTGAAGATGAGAAAGAACAAAGAATGAGGAAAATGGTTTTGCAGAAGTTGCATACAACTTTTGGAGGTTCAGATGAAGACAATTATGCTTTTGGTTTAGACCGTGTTACAGATACAGAGATGTTCTTTCTTGCTTCTATGTACTTTTCTTTTCCTAGAGGTCATGGTGGTCCAGGTATGTGTTTTTCATCTGGGAAACATTTATGGCTTACGGATGGTTTGAAATCTGGTACTTGTTCTGATTACTGTGTGAGGTCTTTCTTGGCTAAATCTGCTGGATTTCAGACTATTGTCTTAGTTCCTACTGATTTGGGTGTTGTTGAGATGGGTTCTGTTAGAAATGTTAAAGAGAGCTTTGAATTGTTGCAAACTGTGAAATCTGTGTTTTCAACTCAATCATCATTTCCTAGGGTGAAGCCAATTTCACCTTTGGATGATAAAAGAGATGATAATAGTCCTTTTTCTAGGCTGGCAATAGGAGACCACAACAACAACAATCATCATCATAATCATGGTAGAGTAGAGGGATTTGGAGTTCCTAAGATTTTTGGGCAGAATTTGAATAATACGGCGCAGTTTAGGGAGAAGCTTGCTGTTAGGAAAATGGAGGAGAGGCCATGGATAGGTCATCCTAATGGGAATGAAAGCATTGGTCTTCAAAATGGCGTTCTTCGTTTTAATTGGAGAGCTAGTCAAGTTGTGAGGCAGCCAGTCCCTGCGGAAACGTTTGCTCCTAGGGCTTCTACGAGCAATGTGCCGGAGTTAGCCAATGGCGTGAGTGGTGTGAGGCATGATTTAAATGTTAACAATTATCATCTGCAACCACAGGCGACACAAATGCAAATTGATTTCTCAGGAGCCACATCAAGGGCTGCTGCAAGATCGATTGTTGCTGAATCCGAGGTTTCTGATGTTGAGGCCTCTTGTAAGGAGGAGAAACCGGGAACCTCAGATGATAGGAGGCCGAGGAAGCGGGGTAGAAAGCCAGCTAATGGAAGGGAGGAACCACTCAATCATGTGGAGGCTGAGAGGCAAAGGCGTGAGAAGCTGAACCAGCGTTTCTACGCACTACGAGCTGTTGTGCCGAATATCTCCAAGATGGACAAAGCGTCTCTTTTAGGAGATGCAATTGCATACATTAATGAGCTTCAAGCAAAACTCAATATGATGGAAACCGAAAAGGAGAGACTCGGAAGCACTTCTAGAGGCGGGTCATCGGTATCGCAGGCCAGCACAGAAGCACAAAATCATCAGAAAAGAGCTCCTGATGTGGATATTCAAGCTACACAAGATGGAGTCATTGTAAAAGTGAGCTGCCATATTGATGTTCATCCTATTTCAAAACTCCTTCAAGCATTCAAAGAGGCAGAAATCAATGTCATAGATTCAAAACTCAGTGCTGCAAATGAGACTATCTTTCACACATTTGTAATCAAGTCTCAAGGACCTGAGCAGCTGACAAAGGAGAAGTTGATTGCTGCAATTTCACGGGAATCCAACTCCTTAAAGCCATTATAGCCAAGGTAGAATTGCAATTAGCATAGTCTATCATAGTCTTTGATACATAGAGAAGAACTCAAAATTCTGCATCTTCCTAAGAAAATTTTGTTTTGCTATACCAAAGAGGATGTAAAAGAAAAGCAGTATGATCTAGAAGAAGTAGAATAATAGCTCCTATTATTAACCATGTAGGACAACCAATTTATCTTTGTCTATAGTATACACAGTTTATCACTATACTATTGCCACCATGTTCATTGTTTTTATTAACCATTCTACCTGGATCATAGAGCTGCTGCTTTTCTTCTTTTCTTTGTTGTATTGTATTGTACTCCACCTAGTTCTGTGCATAACAGCAAAATGTTAGTTAATTGTCTGCTGCTTTTGTCATTTGTTCCATTTCTAGGGATAAACATATCCTCTCTTTTTTTTTTTGGATTCTATGTGTTTTTGGGAATACTTCCTTAAATGGATCCTTTGTTCCCAGCTACTCGGTAATATCTTTTGTTTCTTACTAGAAATGCAAGTTTCTTGTAAAAATGCACTAGCTGTTCTAAAGTGGAGTTTTATCCAAATAGTAGGGTAAGTTTCTTATTTTTAGCCTTTAATTCTAAGTTTTTATTTGCATAGTAGATTATTGGTCTCAATATGATCAAGTGGAGTAACTGTATATAGATTCTGATGTACTAGTTTGAGGTACTGCCCTTAAACTTTGTCATTTTTTCCTCCTTTCAAAAAAAGTAGCTAAAGGAAGTACTCAGAAGCTGAATAATAAGGAAGCTAAACAATGAACAATGTTGTTTGTCTTACGCAATGAATAAAATAAAATGCAAATTTGATTCTTTGAAGTCCCGTTGTGCAAAAATGAATAAATAGAAGTACTGGTGTGCAAAATTGAATAAATATATAAAGCATTTACCCGTGGTCCTGTCGGGTGTGCATGGATCGTGTGACTCGTGTTCCTTTTGAATTTTTGAATTATTAAACGTTCACGTGCTGTGGTTACGAGGAACATGTGGTGCACGTGTTTCCTCATGGAAGTAAATGAAAGTCACGACTTTGAGAAAAAAAAGAGGATATGGGAAAGTGAGTTTGATAAAAACCACCCAACAAGGTTTTGTCAGATTGTCATGGACTTCTTGCGCCTGATTCGGGGCCATAGTTGAATTATGGCTTAAATTCTTTTTTTGGTCGCTTTATCTTTGGGCAGATTTCATTTTGGTCGCTATCTTTTTTTTTCTCGCTTATGGTCCCTCATGTTTCATTTTGTGTCGATTTGGTTCTTTTTGTAATTTTCCATCCACCATTTATGAGAGACGCGCGCGATTAAGCTAATGGCGTGGCGTCTTTAGTGTCAAACCGAGTTGGATTATAATTTAATGGCGTGGCATTTTTTTATTGAAATCGAAAACAAATTAACAAAAATTTAATTAACAAATTAACAAAAACAATAAATCAATTCATTCCTAAAATCAATCCATTCCAAAATCACGTTTGCAGCAACAATCATGTTTACTACTCATTCCTAAAACAAATCACGTTTGCAGCAACTCATTCCTAAAATCAACTCATTCCTAAAATCAATCACGTTTGCAGCAACTCATTCCTAAAACAAATCAACTCATTCCTAAAACAATCAAGCCATGTTTACTCGTTTTGTTTTTGATTTCGTTTTTCCCAGATCTGGGTTTTCGCTTTGATTTTCATTTCGTTTTTGATTTTGTTTTGTTTTATTTTTCATTTCGTTTCCCAAATCTGGATTTTTCATTTTGTTTTTCCCAGATCTGAGTAAGATGAAGATGAGGAACGATGGAAAGATGAAATGGGTTTGTTGCTGGAAATTGAAATAGGTTTTCTGATTGAAGATTCTGATGTTGGATTTGCATTTTTGGGTTTGTTTTGGGTTTGCATTTCTGGGTTTGTAATGTAAACAAATGGGTTTTTCATTTCTGTGTTTTTGTTCTTGATGATGGTAGTTGGAAGAAGGAGATGAATGAATTGAAAGAAGAAGAAGAAGAATGGAAGAAAGTGGGTTTCGATTTACGTGTGTTGTTGGTACATTGATGATAACATGGATGTTGGTGTTTGAAAGAAGGAGAAGAATGGAAGAATGCAAGAAGAAGAAGAACACAAGAAGAAGAAGAGGAAATGAATTTCAAACGACTGCAGGTTCATCCTCTTTTTAATGTTTTTATTTTGTTTGTTATTTGTTTATTTGTTTATTTAAGTTTTTGTTTTGTTTTAATTTAAAAAAGAAAGGAAATGGTGATGTGTATTGCCAAGTCAATTAAGCGTGCCACATCATTTAATGAATTTGAGACGCCACGTCGCGATTAAGCTAATCGCAAGTGGGCGTCGTTAAATAGATAGACAGAAAACTACAAAAAGGGACCAAATTGACACAAAATCCCGAAACATAAAGGACCAAAACGAGAAAAAAAAAATAAAGGACCAAAAAAATGAAATCGAGGCCAAAGATAAAGGACCAAAACATAATTTAGCCTTGAATTATTTATTTTTGACGGACATAGTTGAATTATTATTATTTTTGAGTCAATAACCATTTTTATGGTAGTATAATTTTAAGATTAAGTTCAAGACAGCAAATATTTAAGGGTCTTTTTTATTATTATTTTATTTTTATTGATAGACAATGATTCATTGAAATTCAAGTACTAGATGTGCTTGAAAACATAATTACAAATTATTTAAACACTAAGACATTTAACATACGGTACAATAGAGTTTACACCGGTAAATCTCCTTTGAAAATTGAGTTATTCCTAGCAAGCCAAATACACTGACAAGTTGCTAACCAAATAATATACTTTGACTTGTTCGTCTAATTTTCTTGAAAAAGCGTCTCCAAATAGATACTTTGAAATAATCCACAATACTATTGCAATGTTGAACTTGCAATTCGATCAAATCCCCGATCTTAGCCCAAACCTGTTTAGCCAAACCACATTTGAAAAACAAATGCATAGCTGTCTCTCGCCTCTGCATACACAAAGGACAACCCGCTGCATCTTTCAATTCAATAACATGATGGTGTAGCAAAGTGTCACATGTTGGGATAGCATTGGAAAACACTCGCCAACCAAAGATTAAAATCTTTAAGGAGCATCAATCCTCCAAAGGGAGGAGCAAATATCAGTAACATCTGATGCATTATTAGTCACCACCTAACAACGACCCAACCAATTATAACAAGATCTAACTGAATTTTTTTATGGCTTTTAAAAACTCGTTCCAATTGTCACGTTTCCCTCTAACAGGCGATACCTCCAGCAAAATGTCTCTCAACCTGCACATTAGCCGAACCATGTTGAATTTGAAACAAGGCACCCCTTCAATAGAGATGTACACTATTTAAAACTGAGTTAATAAGAGTTACCCGTCCTCCAATAGAGAGATTGAGCCCCTTCCAAGATGCTAGTCTATTACGAAAGCATATCAGTAATCGACTTCCAAGTTGAGGCTCGCCTAGGATTAGCTTTCAACAATGAAGAAGCGTCGATGCGGAACTCAAAAACTCTTCCATCACGTTAATGCAAACAAATACTTTGAGTTCACATCTTCTTTAACCCACGCCGCTCTACTTTTTTGATGCAATAAACTCTCTTTCAAACAAATATCCTCTCCAAAACTTAGATGAAACTTCCTTTCTTTTTAACACAACCACATCATCCCAATTCTCAACTAAAACATGATATATCTCATTCACCTCCTTGACCTCCACCCCAATATCCATGTCAATTATACCAAACACTTCCTTATTCGAATCTCGTAACTTATCTTTTAACCTCTTAAGCTTCTCTTTGTGATATAAGCCTTATTACAGGTGACTTCTAACTCAGCCCAACATATCTACATAGAATCCTTCAAATCCTTGTGATCTAGCCAACCATTGATGAAGCAAAAGGGTTTGGGTCCCCAATCTATGGTCGACCGGAGCAACCAAATAGGACAATGGTCCGATATGTCCCTATCACCAATCCACTGACCCGTAATGTTCCACCGAGATATTAACCCCTCTGAAATGAGAAATTTTTCTAACCGACTCATAGATATACCATCAGAACAAAACCAAGAAAATTTCTTACCTGACATAGACAAATAATCATGTGTCAACCCTTTCCTCCACACTAGTAACTACATTAAAATCACCTACAATACACCACTTCCCCGACACATAATCATGTGTCAACCCTTTCAGCTCCTCCCACCCTCTACGTTTCTCAATTAACGAGCATGGAGCATAGCCATTTACCACATATAAAATAAAATCCTAAAAATTCACAGATACTCCCACGAAACCAGTGCCCATAAAAGAAAAGCTAACGAGCCCACGACCAATCGCGAAGAAGATAAAATACCACCGGATAATCTAGTGGGCGGTTTCACCACACTATCATACAACTTATTACCCCACAACATACTTATTTGATTTTCATCTATAATCTCCCTCTTCGTTTCTTGTAAACAAATAAAATCAAGCTGACCTGTTCTAATTAGGGAAGCTAGCCGGCGACGTTTAGCTCTGTCTCCCCACCCACGTAAATTCAGAGATAAAATATTTATGATACACTTGTGTTGTTCGCCCCCTTATTCCTTGCTTCTTCGACTCGCTTCTCTCCTGCTTCAATAAGAGCAACATACATGTCGTCAGGGAGAGTACCTTCTACTCCAAAGATCTTTTTTGCTTCCCACACTTTTTGGGCTACTGATTTGCTTTGAAGAGCCCAATATTTGGCCCATGCTTCGTACAACCCCCCCGCTACTCACTAGAACCCCCTTTTTGGTGAAAAAACCAAAAGCCCTTACTGAAATTTGGTTTTTATTTTTTTTAAAGATTATGCACGGCTCGGCGCACGGTTGATCGAACTTGATCGAATCTCGCTGCGCCGAACCAGTCAAAATTTTCTCAGACACCCCAAATTATGTTTGGCCCATGCTTCGTACAACCCCCTACTCACTAGACACCCCTTACCACCCTTTATTCCCAAAATACCCCTGAATTTAAAACATTTTTTTAAACATTACGTACGGTTCGACCATGCGTGCGCCGAACCTGTTAAGTGTGGTTCGACCATGCGTGCCTCGAACCGGTTCGCACTTGGCAGGGTCGAACCCCCTGATTGTTGCTAGATGCTGAGTTGTTTAATTTTAACAGATTTTTAACGATTCGATTTATTCTTTGCTAACACTAGTATGGCTAACACTAGTTGTTTAATTTTAACTGATTTTCGACGATTCGATTTATTCATTACTAACACTAGTATGGCTAACACTAGTTGTTTAATTTTAATTGATTTTTAACGATTCAATTTATTTATTGCACGAATTGTTCTTTTAGACTTTTTCGGTTTGTATGACTTGTTGCACTTATCTATAATAGGTGTGATCGAACGTGAACCGTTGATTTAAAACAATCGAAACTGTTAAAACTATAACCGTTGGGGAGAATTCAAAAATTTAGCCGTTGACTGCACGGTGGAGAGGGTTCGGCGCACGACTGGTCGATTTGGATCGGCACACGTTTGGTCGAACCTAGTCAAAACATAATTTGGAGTGTCTGAGTAAATTTTGACTGGTTCGGCGCAGCGAGATTCGATCAGGTTCGATTAAGCGTGCGCCGAACCGTACTTAATGTTTTTTAAAAAATAAAAACCAATTTTAAATAAGGGCTTTTGGTCTTTTCACACCAAAAAGGGGGTTCTAGTGAGTAGAGGGGGGGGGGTTGTACGAAGCATGGGCCTTATGTTTTGACTAGGTTCGACCAAGCGTATACTTGATTTGATTGTTTTAAATCAACGGTTCACGTTCGATCACACCTATTATAGATAAGTGCAACAAGTCATACAAACCGAAAAAGTTTTAATAAATAAATCGTGCAATGAATAAATCGAATCGTTAAAAATCAGTTAAAATTAAACAACTAGTGTTAGCCATACTAGTGTTAGTAAAGAATAAATCAAATCGTTAAAAATCAGTTAAAATTAAAAAACTAGTGTTAGCCATACTAGTGTTAGCAAAGAATAAATCGAATTGTTAAAAATTAGTTAAAATTAAACAACTAGTGTTAGCTTGGACTAGTGTTAGCAAAGAATAAATCGAATCGTTAAAAATTAGTTAAAATTAAACAACTCAGCATCCAGCAACAATCAGGGAGGTTCGACCCTGACAAGTGCGAACCGGTTCGATGCACGCATGGTCGAACCACACTTAACAGGTTCAGCGCACGCATTGCCGAACCGTAGTTAATGTTTAAAAAAATGTTTTAAATTCAGGTGTATTTTGGGAATAAAAGGTGGTATGAGAGTTCTAGTGAGTAGCTAGGGGGTTCTAAGAAGCATGGGCCTATTTGTTATTACAAAGTTTGATATCAGATGATGAAATGAAATCCACACATAAAATTGTGCCTGTCGAAAATAATGATGAAGAACTTGCCCTCAGTTGCTTGGGTAAAGCATCTGTAACGCCCCAAATAATTTAATTATTTACGTAATTAAATTATTTAGGTATTATATTAGTGTAGTTATATTAAAATAATAATATGACGTTTCGTTGAATTAGGGGGTGGTGCTTAGCAATTAAATAAGTAGTAAAAGAGGCCCATGACCCAATAGCGCATGATATAAGCACTAGGGTTAGAGCCAATTGCTCATTTAGAGAGCAAAAGAGAAAAAGAGAGAAAAGAAAGAGGAGACGAGAGGAGAGAGAGGAAGAAAGCGAGCGCAAGGAGGAGAGAAAGAAGTGAGGCGCACCAAATGAGGAGGAAGAAGGCTAGGGTTTGCAATCTTCCAAGGCTAGGATTTGTGATCATCCAAGGTTAAGGTAAGGGTGGGGTTCTATCTCTATAATAGGGTGTAGAATGGGTTTTATGTGGGAGATTAGGACTTTTGATGTTTCTTGACTTGGTTTGGTGCCTATGTGATGTTTGATAAAATGTATTGGGTAGCATGTACAAATTATTTGATGATTGATGATTATGCCCTATGTTGGCGCCACCTAGGCGCCGTTTTCATGTTGCTAATTGCTGTGTTGCTGTAATTGTTGTAATTGCTAGGTTCTTTGTAATTCTTTGTGTTGATGTAATTCTTTGTAATTGTTGTGTTCTTTGTAATTGCATGTTCTTTGTATTTGTTGTGTTCTTTGTAATTCTTTGTATTCTTTGTAATTGCATGTTGTTGTATTTGATGTGTTGCTGTAATTGATGTGTTGCTGTAATTGCATGTTGCTGTATTTGTTGTGTTGTTGTATTTCTTTGTGTTCTTTGTATTTGTTGTGTTATTGTAATTGCATGTTCTTTGTATTTCTTTGTATTCTTTGTAATTGTTGTATTCTTTGTAATTGCATGTTCTTTGTATTCTTTGTATTCTTTGTAATTCCATGTTCTTTGTAATTGTTGTGTTCTTTGTGTCATTGTAATTCTTTGTGTTCTTTGTATTTCTTTGTGTTGTTGTATTTGCTGTGTTGTTGTAATTGTTGTGTTGCGTTTTGGTGCTGCCACTGGACGCCAATTTGTGTGTTGTTTGGCGCCCTGTGCTGCTGTGTTGCCTTCGGGCGCCATTTCTTGTTGTTTTGGGGCGCCCCATGTTGCTGTCCCATAGTTGTGGTGTGTTTTCAGGTGTCGATAGTGGTCGGGGTACTGTTGAATGATAGACTAACTCATAGGTGTTGGTGGGTTGGGTGTTTTTGGTGTGTTGGTGCTTTTGGTGTGGTGGGAATGCCACAACTGGTGATGTGGCTATTCTGGTAATTAAGGTGATGGGTCTATGACCAATTGATGATGTTAGTCTTGTTGTGTGAGTTGTCGTTGTTGGTGTGGTTGTATAAATCGTGGTTGTTGTTGTTGTTGTTGTTGATTGGTGTTTAGTGCATGGTTCATGGTGTCACATGCATGTCATGCCTCCGGTGATGGTGTGGGCTTGGCTAGAGCTATAGGTGATGATATTGATGCTCAAAATAAAATTGGTGATGAGCAGTACACGCATGCATATACCCGTTGGTGTGGGTTGCATCTCATTCATTCTCGCATGTCATAGTGATGTCCCGCTTGGTGCATGGTTGTATGTTGTGTTACCAAGTGGCTTGATCCTCGAAGGGGTGAATTGAGACTTTAAAAACTTTTCCCTTTTTAATGACTTAGATTTGCGCGTTTATGAAATGAGCAATTAGAAATATAAATAGTAAAGAACACAAGAGATTTATCTTTGGTTCAACCATTTCCTAGTGACTACTCCAGTCCTCACAAACCCTTTGTGAGATTTTCACTATCAAAACAAAGCTTAAAGCGGGTGCTTTAAAACCCTTACAGACTCGGTAGCTCTTCACCTAGGATACCCCACCTTGTGCAAGAGCCATTAACAACAATTACAACAAGAGATACCCCACCCTTGTTACAATCAAAAGCCCTAGAGAGATACCCCACTCTCTAGTACAACCAATTGACATACAAGAGATACCCCACCCTTATTACAGTCAAAATCCTAGAGAGATTCCCCAACTCTCTCTAGAAAAACCAATTACTGATAAAATCAAATTACAAGAAAAATAGCAATACCTCTAAGAAGGTGAATACAACAACTTGAAGATTCCCAACCTAACCGCCGAGAGAGATCATTTCAAAGTGATGAAGAACGTGAAGAACGAGTGTGACAGTGAATAGATCGCGTTCTGCTTTTGAGATTTGTAGATTGTGTTTATCTGTGAAGCCCTAAGTCTCTATTTATAGAGTTTGTAAAAATATAACCGTTGAAGCAATCTTTAACTGTATTGTAATAAGTGACAAATCGATTAGTTGCTTGAAAAACATAATATGAAAATCAATTTCTTGCTTGTGGGAACAAGTGAGGAATCGATTTGTCACTTATTAAGATAAGAAGCCATGAATCGATTCTTCTTTTAAAACCAAGAAACCATGAATCGATTTTGTGCTTTAAAGTAAGAAGCTATGAATCGATTTTGTGTTTTAAAGTAAGAAGCTATGAATCGATTTTGTGTTTTAAAATAGGAAGCTATTAATCGATTGCTTGCTTATGGAAACAAGTGAACAATCGATTGCTTGCTTGTGGAAACAAGTGAACAATCGATTTTGTTCTTTAACAAGGCAAGTAGACAATCGATTGCTTGCTTGTGCAAACAAGTGAACAATCAATTTCTAGCTTTAAAATACCAAATCAAAAATGTTCTTTAGTTCAAAAACAATTTCTTGTAAGACATTAAGCCATTAATCTATTTCTTTAAAAACAAGTGCCTAACCTATTTAACATGCTTTTATCAATTGAAAACAAATGTTTGGTTCATTGTGAGTGCTAGTGTGTGGTGTGATTTGAGCCGATCCTCAAAAGCGGTTTACATTCATTCCTAAGACACGACCCGACTTCCTAGGGACTACCCTTGACATAGACTTACTTCTTGAGCTGGTTGTGCCTTGGAATTCAATTTGTCACTTTGTCTTGGATTACTTCATCATCAAAACTTAACCTGGCAAACAAGATATCCACATTCTCCCCCTTTTTGATGATGACAAAATTTTAATTCATCTTAGGTGGGAGGTTAGTTCATCAAGCAAAAAACAATGCGCTAATATTAAAGATATGTATCTAGACTCCCCCCTTACTTGATGCTCCCCTATCTAAATGCAAAGTGACAATCCTATATTTCTCCCCCTTTTGTCATGATCAAAAGGGTTAATCACGAAAAGTTAGTTGGTGAGTCGAAACGCAACTAATAGTAACAGTGAGTCCATTGCTTTTAAAAAAAAAATAGGCATTAACCACAAAATGACATGAGAGTCGGGTTTCAACACAAGATAGCCAAACATAATTCAATCAACGATTCATATTCCATTCACTAAATGATAACTTATTGACTCCAAGTTCTTCGAATAAAAAATAAATTTTCTTTTTGCAATGGTTTTGTAAAAATATCATCTAGCAGTTTTGAATGCTCAACTAAACAATCACATAATCACCTTTTTCAACATGATCTCTAGAAAATGATGTCTAAAATCTATATGCTTAGTTCAAGAGTATTGAACAGGGTTCTTTGATAGATTAATTGTTTGTGTTGTCACAAATAATCAGAATGTGATATATATAGACACCATAATTGAGATGTTGTTATTTACTCTATTTCCCATTATTCTAACTTGCTTACCGATTTTGTCCTCATGGAGCATAAATCAAAATCAAACAATGATAATCACATATTTGTCTAATGCTCAGTAACTTATGCTTAAGATATTCTACATAAAGCACAATATCAATAGAGGTGGATAAGTCTTTACCAATCTTACCTTCACCGAGGATTCTTCCTCTATTGCTGTTATCACAAGTCACATGACCACTTTTTCTGGGGGTGAGTATTAAGAGCTTTGTCATATATATCTCCAGTCATGTGCTTTGAGCATTTGCTATCAAGGTATTAATCTACCCCCATACCTTGAAGCATACCTGCAATAAGGTCAAGTTGCAAATTTTGGTACCCAAATTTCTTTGGGTCCTTGTGGATTAGTACTTGGTAGAGTCCCTTTGGGAACTCACACCTTTTTCACAACTTGTCTTCTTCTAGCCATACACACAGATCACGTATGTCCTAGTTTGTACATAATAACATCTAATATATGGACTAGTAGTGAACTTAGGTCTATAATGCACATGTCTTTTCATGAAATTATTTCTTGGAGACCTAGGATGCACATGTTGTATGTTGGACATTTTTCCTATTGTCCATTCAAGCTCATGAATTTTATTTTCATATTCAGCACACTAATCACATACATAATTTTCTTTAAAGCCACCAAGACTATAATTTTCATTTCTAAGTTCTAATCTTTCCTTAGTTAAAGCAATAACCGTTTTGAAGATGAGCAACGATTTTCTTGATTGGGTTAATGCTTTAGCTAATTTTAGAAAAATTATTATGCAATTCAAGAAATGCTTCATGTAATTCATCATATGCATTTTGTGAAGTTTGAGTTAGAATCTACCTCAATTTCATTTTCACTTTGTCGTTGTCGGCCATGAGAGCAATTTGAGTTTCTTCACTTTCTGAATCATCCGATGAGTCCATGTCATTGTCTTCCCATGCTATGTAGGCTTTTCTACCCTTGTTTCCTTTGGATTCCTTTTTCTTAAACTTTGTGAGTTTTCTTTGTAAGTTCGGGCACTCCATCTTCATGTGTCCTGATTTGCCACATTCATTAAGTAACAAGTTGGAGGACTTGAGAAGTTTTCCTTAGTTGAGACTCTTTTGGGTGAAGAATTCTTTGGGAAGCTTTTCCTTCTCATGAACTTTTGAATTTTCTAACCATTAGCTCCATATTCTCCTCGTCTTCATCATCTTCATTTTCCAGAATCATCACTATCATCGATGGATTTGACACGGAAGCCTTGAGAGCTAAGCTTTTCTTTTGTTTTCTTTTCCTTCATGTTTTGCTAGGCAAGCGAGCTCTAAATCGTGCTCTTGTAGTTTCCCAAAAAGAGTGGCGAGTTTCATAGTAGTTAAATTCCTTGATTCAGCTATAGCAGTTACTTTTGGTTGCCATTCTCTGTTTAGACATCTCAGCACTTTGTTGATCAAGTCTTTGGCAGGAAATGATTTTCCTAATGAGCCCAGTTGATTCACTATGTGAGTGAACCTCTTTTGCATTTCTTGTATAGTTTCTCCTTGATTCATTCTGAATAGTTCATATTCTCGGATAAGAGTGTTTGTTCTTGCTCTTTTTACCTCACTAGTACCTTCATGAGTGACTTGAAGATTGTCCCACATTTCTTGAGCAGTTTTGCAGTTGGATACTCTGAAGAACTCATCGGGGCTTAGTGCGGAAGTGATGATGTTCTTGGCACGGAGATTATGTTGAACGTTTCTTTTATCATTATCCGTCCATTCATTTCTTTCTTTGACTATGAGTGCACCATTAACCATGTGAGTGGGAACAAAGGTCCATTTTCCACACATCCCATACATCTATATCTACCCTTTCTATGAATATTCTCATTCTTTCTTTCCAATATGCATAATCTTTCCGTTGAATCCGGAGGGCGGGTAAAAGATGCACCTCTTGCGTACACCAACACAAAGCCATTTCTCTTGAAGGCTGCTAGGCCCTTTACACAAGAGTCTAGCTCGATCGACTTGTTACCAAGTGGCTTGATCTCAAGAGAAGGTGAATTGAGACTTTAAAAACTTTTCCCTTTTTAATGACTTAGATTAATTTTGAGGCGGGTTTATGAAATGAGCAATTAGAAATATAAGCGATAAAGAACACAAGAGATTTATCTTTGGTTCAGCCACCTCTGTGACTACTCCAGTCCTCAAAACCCTTTGTGAGATTTTCACTATCAAAACAAAGCTTAAAGCGGGTGCTTTAAAACCACTTACAGGACTCGGGCGCTCTTCACCTAGGATACCCCACCTTGTGCAAGAGCCCTTAACAACAATTACAACAAGAGATACCCCACCCTTGTTAAAATCAAAAACCCTAGAGAGATACCCCACTCTCTAGTACAACCAATTGACATACAAGAGATACCCCACCCTTGTTACGGTCAAAATCCTAGAGAGATTCCCCACTCTCTAGAAAAACCAATTACAGTAAAATCAAATTACAAGAAAAATATCAATACCTCTAAGAAGGTGAATACAACAACTTGAAGATTCCCAACCTAACCCTTGAGAGAGATCAACTCAAAGTGATGAAGAACGTGAAGAACGAGTGTGACAGTGAATAGATCGCGTTCTGCTTTTGATATTTGTAGATTGTGTTTATCTGTGAAGCCCTAAGTCTCTATTTATAGATCTTGTAAGAATATAACCGTTGAAGCAATTTTTAACTCTATTGTAATAAGTGACAAATCGATTAGTTGCTTGAAAAACATAATATGAAAATCGATTTCTTGCTTGTGGGAACAAGTGAGAATCGATTTAGTGCTTTAAACAAGTAGGTAAAGAATCGATTGTTTCCTTTAAGATAAGAAGCCATGAATCGATTCTTCTTTTAAAACCAAGAAACCATGAATCGATTTTGTGCTTTAAAGTAAGAAGCTATGAATCGATTTTGTGTTTTAAAGTAAGAAGCTATGAATCGATTTTGTGTTTTAAAATAGGAAGCTATTAATCGATTGCTTGCTTATGGAAACAAGTGAACAATCGATTGCTTGCTTGTGAAACAAGTGAACAATCGATTTTGTTCTTTAACAAGGCAAGTAGACAATCGATTGCTTGCTTGTGAAAACAAGTGAACAATCAATTTCTAGCTTTAAAATACCAAATCAAAAATGTTCTTTAGTTCAAAAACAATTTCTTGTAAGACATTAAGCCATTAATCTATTTCTTTAAAAACAAGTGCCTAACCTATTTAACATGCTTTTATCAATTGAAAACAAATGTTTGGTTCATTGTGAGTGCTAGTGTGTGGTGTGATTTGAGCCGATCCTCAAAAGCGGTTTACATTCATTCTAAGACACGACCCGACTTCCTAGGGACTACCCCCGACATAAACTTACTTCTTGAAATTTGGTTGTGCCTTGGAATTCAATTTGTCACTTTGTCTTGGATTACTTCATCATCAAAACTTAACACCGCAACACAAGATATCCACATGTTGATGATTCCATGTATTAACGATGTTCCTTGGTAGTTATAATTTGGTGTTTTCCTTGGCTGTGTATGCTGATGTTGTTATTACGCGATAGTTAGTTGCTGTAACTCTAGCATATTGCCTATCGTACAGGCTATTATATTGATTGATATCTCACCTCTTCTGTTTGAATGTTACCCCTATGTTGGTAACATGCGGTGATAGTGAGTGAAGGCTTGTCTACGCCGCGCGATTGAGTCGGTGTCGTTGCTCGATCCGTAGCACTTTCGGGGGGGCGAACACTACTTTATTTAGTTTGGTTTAATTACTTAATTGTTGGATTTTATTTGTTGAGGTTATGATTTCATTATATTCTGCTGCGTGGGGATAGAACTCACATTACTTAGACTAGAACATGGTGTTTTGAGGTTCGTCCCATTCATGGCGTGCTATGTATTACGCTAAACCTTATTTTGGTGAATCTATTTATTACAAACTCTTGAATTGTTTTATCGGTGTGAATGTAGCATCCGCCGAGGGTGTAGTAGAAAAGGTTTTTGAAAACTCTGATTTTCGTCTTTAATTTACCGGGTAGCAAAAAGGGGTGTTACGGCGTCCCTTACTAAAAGACGATCATCGCTTGAGGGAATTGGAACTTCTGCGTGCTCGTGAGCAACTAGAGGAATCCTGCCTTTCTTTGATCCTTTCTTTGGGCCTAGCACAAAACATTTTGCTTCCTTATTGGGTTTAACCCGAGTTTGTTTCACAATAGCCCTTGGATTTGAATTAGGGTGTTTGCTTTTCCCACACCCCCTCCTACTCTTTCACACCCCTTAACTCCAAATATTCCCAAAATACCCTTAAGTAGAGTGCGTGTTTTCACCGATTCGGGGATGGGCAACCGAATATATTCGGTTGAGGTCAACCGAACAGGTAAAAAAGGTGAATGTGGTGTGAGAGTCCATTTTTTGAAAAAAATAGGGTGTTCGAACACCCTCATGCGAACCTGTTCGCATGACCTCGTTCGAACATGTGAAATTACGCACAAGAGGGTGTGAAGTCAAGATTTAACACACACGAACGATGTCATTCGAACAGGTGAAATTTCGTGAAAAAATAGAGGTTTTGGCTGGCCTTTTGGTCTTTTCACACCCTTATGGGGTGTGTTTTGAGTAGGAGGGTGTGTGGGAAAAGCAAACACTGAATTAGTTTGTTTTGAGGAGATTTCTATGATAGTGGACTTATGTTGAGGCCCAATCGTGACATGATGTTGACCCACCACACCTGATCTGGAATCACTGCTCACCTGGCCCACAATAACCTTAGTAACACTCACGTGACCCATCACAACATTAGGATGGGTGAGTTTTTTTATACCCCCACCCCATCCCCTCCCACCCCCACCCTTTAATGATATTCCGATAATACCCCTGCCATAAATCACCATTTTGACTTGCATTGAATTCACTGATTGGGACCCACATTATCTGCCATCGTATATACCTCAATGGAAGGTATATGCGATTACATTAAATAATGAGCGTTGACTGAAAAAAGTGTGCATCGTATATATGTCCTTCAAGGCGTATATCACGATTGCGATTATTAAATGTTTCGTTGACAACCCATCGTATATAGGTTATATACGAGTGGGCTTTGAAGATCAAATCGTATATACATCTGGGCCATCTATATACGATGTTAAAAATGACCCATCGTATATACAAGGTTGAGGAGGTATATACGATTGGGTTATTTTTTTGTTTTTTCTTGAGTTGATATCTCTGTTTTGTTGGAGCAGATATTGACCCGCCTCTGACGAGATGCCGACTCTCAGTTGGCTCCTGTTGATATTGATACTACAGCGTCGTTTACCACGGATACAATATATTTTTGTGAATCAAGTTTGGTAAATAGTATTAAATTACTTAAGTACTTAATAAATTATATATTTTGTAGATATTTTCTACACGCGAGGCTGTGGAGGAGTGGGCCAAAGCTGTTGGTAGAAGTATCAGTGTAGTCGTTATTATAGTGAGATCGAGCTTACCGGAAAGAGGGGAGGCGAGAGCGGAATCTTTGCATTGGAGTTTGAAGAGACAGTTGAAGACTTCTAAGGGTGATTTATCTAAATGTTTCATATCTATTGATGACATGCTCACAATTCATTTTGATCAAATCATCGGGTCTTTTCAAAGAAGCATCAACAGAATTGAAGTAAAGTCCAATATTCCACTGTTTAAAAATCTTCAAGGTCTTGTTTCCTTATCTGCATTGGGTCACATGGTTAAGGAGTTTGAAAGATCGAAATCTGGGGTTGGATATGACAAAGGGCGGTGTCGGTGCATTCAAAGGAAGACACATCTTCTTCCTTGTGCTTGTGAGATAGGTATTTTTCATGCTTCCGGTAATTCTATTCCGTTGAATGTTGTTGATGATCACTGGAAACATTTGAGCTTGGATGCAGTAGATGATAAATCCACTCAGGATAAATCATCTGGCCGTGATATTTCTTACCAGTTCGATGCTATCCGGGCCAGATTTGATAAAGTGAGTGAGGAGGAGAAATTTCTTATCAAGAGACAGCTTAATGAGATAGCATTCCCTCCTACTTCTTCAATGGTTCCACCTAAATCAAAAGTCAGAACAAAAGGTGCACCAAAGAAGAAAAAACAGAAATTATTTTATTCTAAGCGTGATCTTTCCGGGTGGGAGCATGTGGATGAGAAGGTAAAAATGACTGAAGAATCTGGGGCTTCTAATTTAAAATCAACACAGCGGTCTTCCAAATTATCTCAGGGTGCTTCTAGAGTATTATCACAGACAGCTGAGACTAAAATCCATTTACCGTTTCTTCCACCACACGCGTCTGCGCTGATTATGTTCAAAAAATAGTTGATGTGGAAGGTGGCGGTAATTGTGGTTTTAAAGCGATCGAGGTTGGACTTGATATGGGTGAGGATTCTTGGCACCGTGATTAGGCAAGATTTAATTCGAAAGCGAAGGAAAGAAAGCGATGTATTCAACCATGTTTGGGGAGAAGAGATGTTAGAGCTTCATGAAGCTTTAACTATTGAATCATACGGACGTCAGCCGTCATCGAAGTGGTTTGATTTGCCAGAGATGGGATACATGGTTGCACCGTTGATCCAACATATCTACACCGTTGATGTTAATCAAATCACGAGGCTTCCAATTAAAACCGTCGATGAAATCACAACCGTTAACAACTACAAAGTCCATCGTATATATATCTTTTGGGACATTTTTAACGCATCGTATATATGTCCATTGTGCGTATATACGATTGACTTAAAACGCATCAATCGTATATACGCACAATGGACATATATACGATGTCAAAATATTGCACATCGTATATATGTCCCAAAAGAGATATATACGATTCGGGTAAATTTGTAAAAAAAACAGATTTTTTGAAGGGCATTTTGGAAATACATTAATCGGTGGGGGTATACGGGGAAGGGGTGGGGGTAAAAAAAAACCCTAGGAGGATTTATGCTCTCCTAGCCCACAACAGTTGTTGAATTATTAACACCATTTAACACAAAAGAGTCTTCCACAAAAGAAGGAACCAAATCAAAAATCAAATCATGTTGACTTGCTAGAGGCTCCTCCTATAAAATCGGAACAATAACTTCCTCCTCCGTTGATTTTAGAACCACTAAATCATGTTGACTTACTAGAGGCTCCTCCCGTAAAATCGGAATAATAACTTCTTCCCTTGATTTTAGAACTACCAAATCGTTAGTACTGACTCTCTCCCCTGAAACTTCTAAAACAACTTCCCTAGAATCACGATGATCAAAACTTCCCACCATAACCCTGTCCTCCTCCTCTGTCGCCCCCGTTTTGGAAATTGTCTTGCCATTCCCCCTCTGCTTCCCACGCGTCTTCATCAGAAGATTCTATGGACTTGGATAGATTGATTCAATTACTCTGTTGAACTTGTAGCGAGCAATATCCACCAATCTCCTTTTATCCTTATTATGATCCAAATAAATATATATCCCTACATGTTCCAAAATTTTTGGGAAAAAAAATCTGGATTCCAAGCATGCATCGAGACTCCAAAACATCGAATCTAAGCGATAAATTCATCTGATGGTTTCCACGGTTGAATCCACCCAAACCATTCATACAACCACTCTTTTTCTTCCTCAATTAAACCCTTTGAAGTCATCCTCATCCCTCCCTCCTTCTAATAACACCAAATTAGCACCCATCGGAGTAGCTTAAATAGAAAAAAAACCCTTGTTGAATGAATTCATCTTGAATAAAACATGATTTGCTCGGATGTAGAACCTCCCCCACGAAAGCATTCAAGCATTGCTTAAGATCTTCCTCTCCTACGTCAAAACAATGCGACGATCCTTTGATCCCTCGCTCCTCACCATAACCTCCTTGTTAGTACCGCCAAAGTGATTCAGAGCTTTGACTTGCTTCTCGACCCATACTTGCTTGAGAGGCGCATTACTTGACTGTCTCTTAAAATCTCCTTGTTGACGACGATCTTCCTCCGCTATTTTAGGATCAACAACAAGTCACATTTGAATCTTGGGAGATTTACGTGAAGCTTCATAGTTCACACCTTCCGCAAAAATATTATCTAATTATATTTGATAGCCATCCTCTCAGGTTCATTCACGTTAAGAAACGTCACAAAACCAAATCTCCTTTGTCTTCCCTCCTTCCCTGTCGGAATGACGACCTCTAAAAACCTACCATGCTCCGAAAAAACATCAAACACGTCTCTTGCCCCAAACCTCTTTGGAAAGTTTGAAAAGAAAAAAGACTCGATGTTCCTAGTAAGCATCGATTCCTTTCTAGGTCTAGATGCAATATCCACGCCCTTCGCATCCCTCACCATACCGTATCTTCACGATTGCCTATGGTCTACCCTCTGGCCAACCATTTTTGTCCTCATACCTCTCTTCTACTTTGCCCAGAACACCAGCGTTTCCTCCGTTCCAACCTCCTACACGATCTCCATAAGTGCTTCGTCTACCACCCCTATCGCCCTACCGGTTGATGTACCGGAAGGCCTCTCTACATTTCTCTCTCATAGATTTATCAAAGCTCTCTCTACCCTATTGTTTTAAGTGCATTTTGATTGGAGGGTGTTGATTGTGTGGCAACTCATTTGTGTGACTAAGCTTCTGAATTATCCTACGTGGCAAGCCATTCCTCAAGTGAAAGTTTTGAAGCTAGCTTTTGGGCGGGAAAAGTAGTTATGTTCGGTTACTATGTGAAGATATCATGTAATTGATTGTAACAGACAATAAATAGTTCCTTGAGCTAGGATTAGATACGTTAATCATTTCTGGGCTTGTGTGGAGAGGAAAAACACTGAGATTCAAGGGAAAAGGGAAGTGAGGGGAAACACATTGGGTCACCATTGTTGTAATCTTCATAACTCTTCCAAGAATCAATGAAAATGGATCAATACGGTTTGTATGATCCATGGATATGTAGTATCAATGCGGATCTTTGAAGCTGCGTCAACAATTTCGTGTGTATGTGTTTCAATTCGCGCAATTTGGTTATTCCCAATTTCTAGGGTTTAATTGGGCTTTTTCTTAATCGGCTTAAATTCTGCAAATTCAAGTTTAATTGTCATTCGAATTAGTTGTATAAACTTGTTGCGCATCTTGTTCTTCAAGATTAAATCGATTTCACGCATTATCAAGATCGAAATTGGATTCTTTTGTTTTACGGTTTTTTTTGGTTTATCGGTTCTTCAGCGATAGTGTTCTTTGTTCCATTGTACGCAATTCTGATAACGAGTTATAATCTCAACAATTGGTATCAGTAGCTTTGTTGAGGCAGCATTAATGGAAATGGCTAAGTTCAATATTGAGAAGTTTAATGGTAAGAATGATTTCGGGCTATGGAAGATGAAGATGGAAGCAATACTCACGCAACAAGGTCTTGAAGATGCATTGGAAGGAGAGAGTAAACTCCCGATACATTGGTGATAAAGAAAAGAAAGAAAAGATGAAGAAAGCATATAGTGCTATAATCTTGTGCCTAGTGATAAAGTCTTGAGAGAGATTTCAAAGGAAAAATCCATTCTAACTTCTTTGTTTGGGTCAAACTTGAAAGTTTGTACATGACAAAGTCCCTTACCAAATCGGTTATATCTCAAGCAAAAACTCTACACTTTCAAGATGCACCAAGGTGCGTCTATAAGTGATCACATTGATGAGTATAATAAAGCGATTCTAGACCTAGAGAACATTGATGTGAAAATAGAGGATGAAGACCAAGCTCATTTGTTGATTAGATCCTTGTCTAGTGAATATGATATTCTAGCAGAGATACTTTGATATATGGGAGAGAATCAATAACCTTTGATGAAGTCCAAAGTGCATTGATGTCCAAAGAACTCCATAGAAGGTGCGGAAACAAGGATCAAGATCAAGGGGAAAGTCTTGTAGCCGGGGAAGAAATAATACTGAGAGATGAGAAAGGAAAAGGTAGAGCTAGATCTAAATCAAAAACAAAGTATAAATGCTATATCTGTCATAAACACAGCCACTTTATAAGAAAGAGCATCACGATAGGAAAAATAAGAAAACCAATGGTTCAAATGATAATGGTGATGCCTCTGTTGCATCGGATGGATATGATAGTTGTGAAGTATTAGTTGCTTGACAAGTGAATGTGAGGAAGTGGTGATAAGGATAATAAGACTTTAGAGGATGATTGGGCTATGGACTCTGCATGTTCCTATCATATGTGCCCTTGGAGAGATTGGTTCATTGAGTATAAAGCCTATTCGGTGGGCAAGTGACTATGGGAAATAATGGTAAGTGTAAGGTGATTGGCATTGGTACTGTGATGTTAAGACTAGCTGATGGAACATTGAAGAAGCTTACAAATGTAAGACATGTGATAGGTCTCAAAAGACCTCTGATTTCTCTTGGAATGTTAGAGAAGAGTGGTTTCAGTTTCAAATGAGAAAATTCTACTTTAAAGGTTATGAAGGGATCCAGGGTGGTGATGAAGGGAACAAGACAAGGTAATTGTCTTTACATTCTTCAAGGAGGCATTGCTAAAGATGAAGCATCTGTTGCTGTGAAATCTAGCAATAAATCACTTTTATGGCATCAAAGACTTGGCCATATGAGTGAGAAAGGTCTGAAAGAGCTTGAGAAACAAGGAGTGCTATGTGGAGACAAGATTCACAAGCTTGATTTCTGTGAACATTGTGTAGTAGGCAAGCAGACTCGAGTAAAATTTGCTACTGGTAAGCACAAAACAGAAGAGAAACTTGGATATGTGCATTCAGATCTTTGGGGGCCATCCAGAACTCCAACACATGGAGGTAACAAGTATTTCATTACTTTTCTTGATGATTCTGATGAAAGGTTTGGATTTATTTGTTAAAATCAAAAGATGAGGCTTTTAAAACCTTTGTAGAATGGAAAAGAAAGTTGAAACTCAAAGCGCCTTCATGTCAAAGCTCTAGAAGCGATAATGGCTTAGAGTTTTGTAATGAAGAGTTCAACAAATCTTTGTAAAGATCATGGAATTTTTAGAAACATGGTATGAGAGGTACTCCTCAACGCAGAATGGTTTGGTGAAAGATTGAATAGAACCTTGTTGGAAAAGGTTAGATGTATGTTGTCTTGTGCTAGATTGCCTAAAACTTTACGGGAGAGGCGGTACATCTTGCATGCTATTTGATCAATAGGAGTCCTCCCACACACTCTTGAGTTTAAAACTCCTCGAGAGATGTGGCATGGCAAACCTCGATCTGCGAGAATTTGAAGGTATTTGGTTGCCCGACTTACTTCCATGTGAGTGAAGGAAAGCTTGAACCAAGGGCAAAGAAAGGTTACTTCATGGGATATCCCGATGGAGTTAAAGGTTATAAATTTGGTCTATCGATGATAAGAAATGTATCATTAGTAGAGATGTTACTTTTAATGAATCCAAGTTGATTGATCTCGGTCAGAGCAGTGAAACTCTTGATGAGAAATTGCTAACAAGGACACTCAGTTGAGGTGGAGCTTGAGGAAAAGCAATGTGAGAATCAAATTGGAGATGATGAAAATAGACCAAGGTAATGAACAAGGTGTGGTTGATGGTACAGACTCGAGAAAGTGAAGTTGAAGAGAATGAACGACTACCTATTATCGAGAGAGCAGAGAAAGAAGGGTAAGCAAGCCACGGATAGATTTGGATATGAATCTATGACTGCCTATGCCTTAAATACATCTGCAAGTGTGATCTATGAAGAACCATTAACATATGATCAAGCAATGAGTAGCAAGGATCAAAACAAATGGGATCAAGCTATGAAAGAAGAGATGTCTTCTCTGAGAAAAACCGGACACAGAGGCTTGTGAAGAAACTGCTTTGGTGTAAAATTAGTAGGTTGCAAGTGGATCTACAAAGTAAAAGAAGGGAACACAGAAAGTGATCCACCTAGGTTCAAAGCTAGGCTCGTAGCTAAAGGCTACACACAAAGGGAAGGTGTAGATTTCAATGAAATATTCTCACCTGTTGTGAAACACACTTCAATAAGAGTGCTCTTAGCACTTGTTTCAAAATTCGACCTATGTCTTGAACAAATGGATGTTAAGGCAGACTTTTCTTCATGTTGTTACGGAAGAAAAGATCTACATGACACAACCTAAGGGATTTGAGGAACAAGAGAAAAAGGACCATGTGTGTTTCTTTGCAAAGATCATTGTATGGATTGAAACAATCTCTGAAACGAGTGGTACAAACGATTTGTGACTACATGATCAACATCAAATACAAAAGAAGTTCATGTGATAGTTGTGTGTATTCTGAAAGAGTTAAAGGAAGGAAGTTTTGTCTACTTGCTTCTCTATGTTGATGACATGCTTATTGCAAGCAAAGATAAGCGGGAAATCTCAAAACTCAAAGCTCTTCTCCAAAAGGAATTTGAAATGAAGGACTTGGGACAAGCTAGAAAAATCCTAGGAATGGAGATAAAGAGGAAAGAGGATTCATCTGAATTGGTAGTCAATCAAGAGGTTATGCTATGAAGGTACTTAGCGGGTTTAACATGACATCTGCAAAATCTACTAAGGTACCTATAGGAGCTCGATTCAAGCGTATCTGCTTCTTTGATTGTCCTACAACGAGATGAAGAAAAGAAGGATATGGACAACATACCATATGCTAGTCTTTGTTGGTAGCTTGATGTACTCAATGGTGTGCACTAGGCTGACCTAGCTTATGCTTTAAGCTTGGTTAGCGAATACTGTCTAACCACGGAAGACGACATTGGAGTCTTTGTGAAAGCAGTTACGAGTACTTAAATGGAGCGCAAAGTTGGGATTGAGATACAAAGAAAGAGGCTCATGATTCGGGTGGAGTTGTAGGATATGTAGATTGATTTTGCGGTGTGATAGGGACAAGAGAAGATCCACTAACAGTTATGTATTTACCTTGTTTGATAACACTATAAGTTGGAAAGCTTCACTCCAACATGTAGTGGCACTTTCAACCAACGAGGCGAATACATTGGCATAGAGAGGCCTTCAAGGAAGCTCTATGGTTGAAAGAGTTGGTGAATGAGCTTGGTGTGGAGCAAGAGAGTGTAAAGGTGTATTGTGACAACAAAGTGCAATACATCTATGCAAAAAAACTCATTTCACGAGAGAACAAAGCATATTGACATAAGATTGCATTGGATTAAAGATGTAATTCTTGATGGCAAGGTGCAAGTTCACAAGGTGCATACTTCTCGAGAATCTGCGGACTTTATTACTAAAGTGGTTCCATTGTCAAAGTTCAAGCATTGCTTGAATTTGCTCAATGTGGATCAAGGTTAGACAAGGAGTTTCTGGGTTATGCAGATCGGGTCCAAATTGGTTCATTGACATTGGTTTTTGCTTGAGTTGCCAAGGTGGAGATTGTTGATTGTGTGTGACTCATTTGTGTGACTAAGCTTACGAATTATCCTCGTGGCAAGCCATTCCTCAAGTGAAAGTTTTGAAGCTAGCTTTTGGGCGGGAAAAGTAGTTATGTTCGGTTACTATGTGAAGATATCATGTAATTGATTGTAACAGACAATAAATAGTTCCTTGAGCTAGGATTAGATACGTTAATCATTTCTGGGCTTGTGTGGAGAGGAAAAACACTGGGATTCAAGGGAAAGGGAAGTGAGGGGGAAACACATTGGGTCACCATTGTTGTAATCTTCATAACTCTTCCAGAATCAATGAAAATGGATCAATACGGTTTGTATGATCCATGCGGATGTAGGTATCAATGCGGATCTTTGAGCTGCGTCAACAATTTCGTGTGTATGTGTTTCAATTCGCGCAATTCGATTATTCCCAATTTCTAGGGTTTAATTGGGCTTTTTCTTAATCGGCTTAAATTCTGCAAATTCAAGTTTAATTGTCATTCGAATTAGTTGTATAAACTTGTTGCGCATCTTGTTCTTCAAGATTAAATCGATTTCACGCATTATCAAGATCGAAATTGGATTCTTTTGTTTTACAGGTTTCTTTGGTTTATCGGTTCTTCAGCGATAGTGTTAAGCTGTTCCATTGTACGCAATTACGGTAACATGTTATAATCTCAACGAGAGGAAATAGAAGGAAGGGGAGGAGAGGGGAGCAAAGAGGTTATTTTAAACCTACGATATTTGATTCAATGTTTTGAAGGGAAGTGGAGGGGAAGGGGGGTTTTAGCCAGTGTTGTCAGAACCAGACGATTCATGGGAACCGTCCAGTCCAGTGGTTGGTTCAACCTCATTTGGCCCGCAGTACGGTTGAACCGCCCAGAGCCAAATTGAGTCGTGGTTGAATCACTTTGAATCATCAATTTACTCGAATTGAACCGTCTGAAGATGATACTATTCAAAATTTGTACTTAGATATCCCATTTGTTTAAAGTGACGTTAAATAGTTCAAAGGTGAAAAATGTAATTCTACGATCTATATTAAAATCTCTCCACTTACTTCGTCAAACCAAACACAAAACATATTTAAAATCTGCCATACTCCTCTCCTCTCCTCTCCTCTCCTCTCCTCTCAGTTTAAATAAGACTAGTGGCAATAATCGTTGTTGGTAGAATTGGAACTTCGAATAATGCTAGCCTCAATCTCAAGCCGTGAATACCACTAGTCTAAAATTGGTGCCATAGATAGTTGAATTATTATATTTTGGGTCAATGACTATTGTTTGTAGAATTGGAACTTGTACTCCCAAACTGAGAACGTGCTAAAATTGTAAAGTAGTAATTATAATAGTTAGCAGAATTACTTCATTTGAACATTATCTTAAGTTTAGCTTTAAGTTGGTATTTTATATTTTTTTAGTTTTAATTTAATTTAGTCTCACATTCTTTAAAAATGTTCATAACATTAGCTTCACTGGCTTGTTTTGGACATCTTACGAGAAACTTTTGAGTTCTTATTTGTAGCACAATTGATATTGTTGTGCATGTGGCACAAATGTATATCTCATAATAGATGGTTAATATTTCAATTTATATTAAAAATACAATCCATGTGGAGACAAACTCATACACGCACTTTATTAAATGGTTCATACAATGGAAAATTGCATTAAAATGTACTCATGATGTTATCAACATAATGTTATTTAAGTCTAACAAATAGCAAAAGAGGACTTACTTGATTAGCCTTTAATTTGTATTTTGCAACTGAATTAATATAGCCCTATACACAATTCTAATTAGCAAATTAGGTATTTATTGCATGTTTAAGTAAAGTTTATTTAGCCACACCCAAATTACATGAGTCTCAAATTGTTTTTACCTTTACTTTTGTTTGTTCTTGAAATAGGATAACAAACACTATTAGTAAATTCACACACAAAGTGTAGACCCGAGTTTGAATTCGAGTTACCACGAAAAATGTCAAGTCTAACCAACAGCGTATCTAGGACCTCCAGGCTCGGGATGGTGGGACTATTTAATTTAATAAAATTTTAAATTATAATATATAAAAACAAAAACATAATTATTCCAAATATAAAGCTAGTCAAAAGATTACATACATATAACCGGTAAATAAAATAATCTAGAGACGCTTGTTCAAATCTTAAAAACTACGCTTCTATACTTCATCATTTCTTTAATTTCAAGCTTATATGGACAACTATTATTCTCTATTGGAGTCGAAAGATTACCCAACCAATCTGATAATATGCTAGTGTTTACAATATTACTCTTATGATCCCAAATATAAAACCCAAAGTACATGTATTTGCACTAAATTTAACTTGCTTTTATTTAATAACATGACATTTAGAGAATTTTTGCTTGTATTCAAAAGCGGATAGATTACAGGAGCACTTGGATGAGATGGTAGAGGGTCTCTTCCACTGTTTAACCAAGGTCTTGGGTTCGAATCCGGCCTTGAGTATCTGTGATGTTGAATCTCATCGTTTAAGATTTTAAAATTAGTCTCTACAATTGTGCGCAAATGGTACTCCATTTATTAAAAACAAATAAATTACTTAAAAGGTTGTTTTCGTTTAAACTCCATTAAAAAATGATCACGTTTTGTACAAAAAAAAATGATCACGTTATGTAGGTGTTTTAAAGCGGCTCGGCGAGAGCCGGAGGGTCAGGAGGTCGAGCCAAGGCGTGGTCGAAATCACGGGGTCATTGGGTCGAGCCAAGCGTGAATCGAATCTGCGATGACCGGTGGGAACCACATGACTTCGGCGATTTTGGTGAAAACCGGTGACCGGTCGATTTTGTAAAATCGGATTGGGTTTTGCGTATCTAAAAAAAGACAAAAAATGCAAAAATGACACCGTTTTAAGCAGTTAATTTATAAAAAAAAGTAAAAATGAAATTAGAAACCTCAGATAAATGAGAAGAAATGTGTCTCTTTCTCAATCTCATTTCAAAAACTGTGTATAAATAATTTGTAATTTTATTTTGATCCGGGCCGGATGTGTAATTTTAAGAACCTCAGAGAAATGAGAAGAAATGAAATTAGGCAGGATGTGTAATTTTAGAAAATTATTTATTGGTGTTGGGCCGGGTTTTGGTCCTGCTATTCGGTCCGAGTCATACGGTTCAACTGTCGACCATTCGGCCCGACCCTTAACCCAGGACCTTCATCGAGTCGACCACGGTCTAAGTTTAAAAACATTTGTTGTAGCTGTAAAAAGCGAGAAAAAACAAAGAAGAGAGTAACGGTTTTGAAAACTAAATTACATTTATTTCCTCTGGCAGTTATTACACTTGTATATGAGTATTTATAAGCTAGTCAACCACGACATTTTGTTGTTGCACTAATACTAATCTACTAATCACTATTTTACATATCACTCTAAGTACTACTAAGTGCACACACAACACACTATATATATCTGTTACACTTTTACTATCAATTAATACAACACAATTACACATTTATTCAATTGAACTAGCTTACACAATTTATCTAACACTCCTCCTTAAACTAGTTCCTTTGTATCAACCACATTCATCATCTGTCTCGGCATCTTGAACCTCTCTCCCTTGAGGCCTTTGTCATCACATCGACAATCTGCAACTCTGTTTTCGCGATGGCTCGACTTGAGCTTCTCTGTTGTTGCTTGATCTCTCAAGTAGTGGAAGCGTGTCTCGATGTGTTTAGACCTTCCATGTGCCACTGGATACTTGGCAAGATTTATTGCCGATTTATTATCCACAAACAATTCAACTGAACCACTTTGTTCTTCATTTTTGATTCTTGCATCAGTTGTCAAGCCACCTTGCTTGCGAGCACTCATGGAAGCATCAATGTATTACGCCGCGCGGAGGATAAAGCTACTACTGTCTCCTTCTTTGAACTCCATGAAACAGGGCTTGAACCACACATAAACACAAAACCAGCTGTGCTTTTCCTATCATTCTTATCACCACACCAATCGGCATCGGTATAATCATATATGATCCACTTTGATTCATCAAATTTGTTTGAAAGCAAATTCCAAACCCAATTTGTTCCTACTGCACATATCTTAAAATCCTCTTTCTTTGCCATGAGGTGAGGTACTCTAGGTTTATCCATAAACCTACTAATCAATCAACACTATAGGCTAGATCGGGCCTAGTGTTACACAGTATCTCAAACCACCAACAATATATGCGAAATCGTGGAATCAACACTATCTTCATCACCTGTCTCATCAAACACACCCACTGTTTACTGGGTGGTGTGTGCGAGGATTGCAGTTCTGCGGACCAAATCTGTCGACAAGTCTTTAGCATATTTCTTGACACATTACAATTCCTTCATTTGGTTTTCCTAAATTCAATGCCCAGAAGTAGGAGAGATCGATCATCTCTCGAATTCTTTCATCATCATCTTCTTGAAAACTTCAATTTCACTCACCTTATTTCCAGTCACTAGTAGATCATCTACATAGAGACATACTATCACTTTGCACATTCACTTTGTCTTCACCATTTACATATACACCATGTTACGAAATACACTTCTTGAAGCCCGGCTTTATCAATGAAGTGTCAATCTTTTGTTCCAAGCTCGTGGAGCTTGTTTGAGAGCCATATAATGCCTTTCTCAATCTGAACACTTTTCCTTCAACTGTTATTTCTCACAAATCCGGTGGTTGTGTGACATACACTTCTTCCTCCAATTCACCATTCAAGAAGGTGATTTAACATCTAATTGATGCATAGGCCAATTTTGATGCTAGCATATGCAAACAACGTTCTCCACGATCTCTAATTGTGCCACGAGAGCAAATACTTCATCAAAATCAACCCCTTGCCTTTGCGAAATCCCACTTGCTACTAGTCTTGCCTTATACTTCACTACTTCACCTATTTGATTCAATTTCACCTTGTACACCCATTTGACATCAATAGGTTTCTTATTACTTGGAAGTGTTGCTAATTCCCAGTGTTATTCTTTTCAATTGCTTTCAATTCTTCCTCCATAGCTTCTATCCACCTTGGATTCTTGAAAGCCTCCTCGGTTATGGCGGTTCGGATTACGCGATGGGCAAAATGAACCAAATCCCCTCTGCGATTCTTGCACTATCGAGAGAACTATCTCATAATCACTTAGTCTGTGAAGGTTGCCTCACTCTTGCTGACCTTCTCACATTGTTATCTTCATCATCATTATTACGCACTTGATCATACGCAGGTTCCTCATTAATCTCCACAATTGGATTACGCCTTTGATTCACTAGGCTGCGACCTCCCAATTCCAACACTTGCTTTCATCGAACAAATACATCTCTACTCACCTGACTTGATTAGTAATTGGATTCAACCGTTTGTAGCCACACAGTGGAGTGGTAGCCTAACAAAATCATCTGCTCACTCTTGTCATCCAACTTACTTCTCACGATGCGGTATGTGTCTATAACACCGCAGAACCAAATACTCGAAATGTGCAACAACGGGTTTTGACCGATCCAGGCTTATTACAGGGTAATGCCATTCAATCTCTTTGATGGACTCTATTCAACACATATGTGGCGATGAGAGGCCTCACCCCATAGATGTTTTGGTAATTTCTTGGTTTTGACATACTCCTCACCATATTCAACAAAGTCCTATTCTTTCTTTCAATTTGTACCATTATGTTGTGGTGTATAGGGTGGTGTCACTTCATGTACAATTCCTCACTTTCACCTGACTTAGTGAACTCTCCAGGACATATACTCACCTCCATCACTCCTAAGTATCTGAATGGATTCACCACCTTTGTTTTCAACCATCACTTTGAATTTTTGAACACCTCAAACACATCACTCTTCCTCTTGATCAAATAAATCCAAAGTTTTCTAGTGTAATCATCTATAAATGTTACAAAATATTTGTTTCCTCCTAGGGTTTCATGCTGTATATGGGACCACAAACATCAGTAAAAATTACCTGGAGTTTCTTTGTAGACCTTGTTGGCAGCTGCTGGTTGAAGGAAATCCTTGGCATTTTGCTCTCCAAGCAGTCAGCACACACCTCAGTTGGTAGGTGGATATGAGGTAGTCCTTGCACCATGTTCTTTCTTTGCAATAGATTCAGGTCTTTGAAATTCAAATGTGCATATCTATGATGCCACAACTATTCTTCTCTGTCAATGGAGGTGGCAAATCACTCTTGCTTCACTATATTCAGATCCACCTTGAATGTCCTGCTTGATGACATAGTTGTTGTCACTAGCAATCTATTCTTCACATCATACACCTTCATTGTTCTTTCCTCCAACACCATCTTGTATCCCTTTTCCGGCCAATGTCCAATACTCGATGATTACTATTCATTCTATACATACAACACACTAGAAATGAAGATATGGTTGCCATCTTTCCTCCTTATCATTATCTTACCACTTCCTTCAACCTTCATGGGTTCTATCATCTACACCAAATCTAACTTGACTCTTCACATTTACATCAAACTCCACGAACCAATCTTTCTTCCCGATCATATGGGTGGAACAACACATGTCTAGGAACCATGACTCATCATTATCACTTTTATTGTCCAAAGTGACCATCAGTAATTTCCTCCTTGTCTCCTTCCTCTCTAGCCAATTTTGCTTCATCACCATTAGGTTTACTCAACACTCATCTTGGAGGTGACCATACTTCTTACAATTGTGACATTGAACTTGACTTTTGTCAAAATTCTTCCTGCCACCACCTCTTCCCGACCACTGTAGCCACCTTTCCCTGCATTAGAGCCTCCTTCACCACTATATTTACGATCACCATGTCCTCTACCATATTGATTTCCTCTTCCTCTACCTCCTCGGATGCCACCTTTACCTCTGCCTCTTTGTGATTTACGATTATCACCACCTTTCACCTCGGTACTAACCATCAATACCTTCTCGCGATTGCCTTTGCATTATCCTCTCGGTGAGGCGTTGTTCATGTGCTTCCGATGAACTCTGCAATTCATCAAGTTTCATCGTGGCGGTATCTTTTGATTGTTCGATTGCCACTTCGATGCTATCAAATCTCTCGATCATAGATCGGAGTATCTTTTCCTGATCGATTCATCGATCAATTTTTCACCAAACATTTTCATTTGATTAGTTAACGCCTCTGCCTTCGTAAAGTAGGTTGCTCTTTGTATCACTAGGTTCCATTCTAACAATTCATCTTTGTCTCTAAGAGTTTGAAGTCTTACCTTCTTCAATTTTGCATCACGAGTAAGCGCTTTCAAGAATGTCGGTGGCTTTACGACTCTGTTCTTGCTATCTTCTCAAAAATTGCTTGCGATCGCTAGAGTGAAGAATGAGCAGGACCTTTGCAATCTTTCTTCTTAACTTCTTTGTATGCATTCTCAACTGCGCCACCGTTGCGTTCGCGAGGAAGAGGATCAAGGCCATTCGTCACCAAATCCCACACATCTTGATAGCCTAAGATCGCGCTTCATCTTCATGTACCGCGATCATAGTTCTTCCCGTCCAAGCGAGAAGATTGTTGAGCAAATTTCCACCACCGTTCGAAGAACTCATCTTTTAGATAGCAGAAATGATTCTCACTTTGTCACTCGTGTTTGGCTTGATTTAGGGTTTCTCACTCCTCACACCACTCAATTGATGAAGATCTTCACTCAATCTCACCAATTTCACTCGATTTTCCACGATTTTTCTTCAAGAATCGTCCTTGCTCTCTGCATACCATGTAAGCAGCAGAAAAAGCAGAGAAGAGAGAGTAACGGTTTGAAAACTAAATTACATTATTTCCTCTACAGCGAGTTATTACACTTTGTATATGAGTATTTATAAGCTAGTCAACACAACATTTTGTTGTTTGCACTAATACAATCTACTAATCATTATTTTACATATCACTCTAAGTACTACTAAGTGCACACACTTTGCACTATATATACATTACACTTTTACTATCAATTAATACAACACAATTACACATTTATTCAATTGAACTAGCTTACACAATTTATCTAACAGTAACTAGACTTATATAAACAAAATGTGAAAATATGAAATCAAATTCAAAATGATAAAATTAAGTTGTAACTAGACTTTATTGTAGCTGGTGCAGTTATAGACTAGGTGCAGCAATTGACAATGTGTTCAGGCTTTACACTCATAGCTAGTCAAGCTATTAAAGGTTACTTTTTTTTTAATCTTGATGCATCTTTTTAATTAAAGCTTTTCTTTTTTATTTTGTCTCACCTCCCTCCTTCTTCTTCTTCCCTCAGGTTTTCTGGTTTTCTCCCTCTCCTATCCTTTACACAGTGCAGAGCAGATTGCATAGTGGTGCAGAGTAGTTGGGTGAGTGTGTGCAAATAAAAAGATTGAGGTCAAAATAAAAAAAATTAAGGGGTATATATAAAAAATTGTAAAACTTAAGGGTGTGCAGTTTGCACACCACGAAGCTTCACGTAAATCCATGAGTCTAACAACGTTAATTATACCAATTGTGCTAGACCTTGTGAATGTAAATTTTTAAAAAATTACAATATGAGTCACGTTAATTTTTGTAGTTACCCAACATAGTAGCACTAGTGCACTACTGAGTCAAATAAAAATTGGATTCAATGCATTAATTTCTGAAAACCACTTTAAATTCAATCTGTGGCTTATCATTATCTTATCATTATCGCTCTTTTTGCCAAACAGGCGCCTGAGGTGAATCCTGGTCTTGAAAGTTTCCTTCCGCTAGTAATGTAGCGATGACAACAATAGAAGTTGTCATCATGTGAAAAATAAGAGAAAGGAGTCGGGTACTTGGCATTGAACTCTAACCCCATCGGTCTTTCACGATCTCACAAGATGCAACAACATCCTACATTTTGGCCCGATCGAGCAGACGAGAAATGGAATGAATGGCTATGAAGCACAAACCACGAACACGACACGGACACCGGACACGGTTTTATTTTAAATTTTTTGAAAAATACAAATAATTGAAGTGTCGGTGTCCGACACGATACGTGTCAGACACCGGGACACGTCTTCAACTAGAGGTGTCCGTGCTTCATAATTGAATGGCCTATAGTTTCTTAATAATTTAAAATTATAGGTTAACAGACCTTTATAATAAGAAATATAATGGAAGATGATATTCGTGAGAAAGTTTGCTAAAAAAAGCTGTGTAACTGTTGGGAAAAAATCACATGTCAACTCCTGAAAAATTTCCTTAAAAAATTGCTTAGTGTCAGTGTGTACTAAGGAAAAGTTATAAAGACTATAATCCAAAGAACTAGTTACAGCAGGATTCTCATTCAAATTTTCCAATAACTACATCTCACAACACAACAAGCTTCCCTTGTAACTGATATCAATTAGCAGAAGTCGTGTATTGGACTTGTGATCATTTACTTTCATGCAAGTGAGATCTTAAAGCATCAACCTCAACCAAATAGAGCCACTTGGTTTCCCTTGCAATGCACACACCACTATGAAAAACCCTCTTGTTCACAAACATCAACCCTTGTTTCAATCTCTAATACTTCACTTCCAGAATATTCACAGACATTGCTGTGTCACCACTGTCCCAGAATATTCGGGAATCATAGAATAGTTCTGCAAATGATTCTAAATGTCTTGATTTGGTGTTGTGCAACTTGTTTCGATTACATTTTTGTTTTGGAACTTTTGTGTGACACGAGAAGAAAATTGGTAAACGGATTTTGTTATGCAGTTACACGGGTCTTAAGCATGTCGATCCAACGAGTAACTCAAGCTGGTCACTGCATCGAGTTTTGATCCAACCGGTCGGGTTGGTCGAGTTTAATAACTATACTAGAAAGTATATTAGTCTAATGAATCCTAAGACATGTCACATAATTAACTAGTGCAGTAGCAACAAGTGCCTATTTATGATAACTCATTCAAAAGACAAAATTCGTTTCTGAGAAGTCTAAGGTGCCATTCAGTCATTTTATCTTTCAAGCAGTTCACAAGGAATGTAGAAGCACTATCACTGAATAACCATGTATGTAGAATAGAACTCATGTGACATTATTAAACTCATCAAGTAAGACAAGTCAGAACACTGAATTGGAACATGTGTGATCTAAAATTACTGCTTCAAAAATAGATTTAGTTATGCAGTTGTTCAACTTCAAAAGCTGTCTCACTATTACTGTCATATATAACATACAGGAAAAGCTACTTTTTTAAGCCAAATGAATGAATGATGACTTTTAAGCCAATCTTGTATCACAGAAACCTGGCAGAAAGAACTTGTTATAACCAGCTGAAGAGCTATACTAATTATGTTCCGAGGATCTATATCTTATTTAGTTGTTAAATTTTCTTAAATCCAAACAGTAAATACCCATAAGATACAGGTAAATTAAAAGAAAACATTGTAGACATGTATTTATAGATAATTCAGTCATACAATAATAGAAGCAAAGGAAGCAAAAACATGCAGTAAACAAGACAAACAGATATAGCTAGTAACAAGTAAACCTTAAGATCCTAAAAGAGAATACTTAGTCAGATGGGAAGGCAGAACTGAGGAACTCCTCATCCTCAAAGAAAATCTGCAAATTCTTGGACTCCATTAGAAACTCAATTTCCTCATTCTTGAATTTCAGCACAAAACCCAATGTGATCAGTTCAGAAAGTGCAGCTACATGATCGTGATTCTCGCATAAAACACCCTCGGATATTGCTTCAGAGAAGTACGTAGCATATTTCAGTGCATTTCCATGATGCTCATCCATCTTGTGGAAGAAAAACTGGGAACTTTGCCTTTCCCAACGTACCATTTTGTTTGCTTCCTTAGTGATGCTCTCTCAGATGATAGTGATAAAGTATAGCTTATACTAACTGGCTCCGTTGTCTCAAAGAAACTCAGGTTGAGAAGACATTGAACAGATTTGTGCCTCTTTTCTGGTTCCATTTTCAGACTAGAACAAGCTAGGAAACCAAGAATGAGAATAACCAACCCCTTTATATTGAAATCTGGATCAACATGCTTCACTTGAGCAGCCATTCAGTAAAGACGATTCTTCTTTGCATACAGATTCCGATATATTTCTAGCACCGACTTTTCTGAAAATGTCAAATAATTTACACCTTGAAATTGGCACCAGGTTCTGTTGAGGACAGAATACAAAAACTTTCTCATGCTCAAAAGTTTCTTAAGATAAAGGTTATCTGGAATAAAAACATCTTCCTTTTCCAACAAAAATATGCCATCATTTCCCGATGTATGAGCAGTTTCATCAAGCTGTCAGCAAGTTTCTTCTCTTTATTTGATGTCAAATGTTTCAAGATAAACATCCAGAACTTATAGCAATTGTCATATGATAGTTTCTCCACTGAACTCTCCCACTCATTCCAAAGCTCACAATAATCATCAACTGAGGGCCTGTTTTTTACTTCCATTGCAGAGGAGAAAAAAGGAAGAACCTTCTTATCATATAAATCTTCAAGAACACAAAACTTCAAACCAAAAAGCTTATCCGGATCATGTATGACGCATTCTTCAGAATCGACCCAACTACCATCTTTGGTTCCATTCGAATCAAATCTTTTTGTAGCTTTCTCCTCAGGTTTCCAGTTGTGTTTAAACAAGTACTTGTATATTTTCACAATGGTATCAAAATCAGAAAGAGAGTCAAGGTAGTCAGCAAGCAAGAAGCACCCTTTCTCAACGTCAATTATGACTCCTATGGCATTGAGTTCTTTCTGGTAAGTTGCCATTTTAGCTCCATAATGATTCTCATCTATGAAAGGGCCATTTGATGGCTCCAGGAACAAATTCCACTTAGAACCATATAACAAGCACTTTTCTGGAGGCCTATAACCAGCATGTGTCTTCAACCAGTTTCTTGATAATCTTTTGTGGAAATCACCTTCGATGGCGAGCTTATCATGCTCTTTCGTTAGCATCCGGATGCATTCCAGCAAAGAAAATACACTTTCAATGTTTATAGTGGAGGATCTGAAGGAAAATTTAGACATTCAGGCACAAACTGCAATCCGCCTTTCCATTCGATTTACAACTCCAATGCTCTTTAGCTCATCCTTGTACTCATGTATTTTAGCACCATAGCAATTGCTACTGTCATCAATGAAAGGGAGACTGGTTATAGAAGAGATAGATGTCCACTCCGAACCATATAGAATACATTCTCTTGGGCACCTATAACCACCAAATTTAGTATGCAACCACTTCTGATTCGCATGATGACCGAGAAATCTGAAGGAAATCTATATTCAGTCCCCTTCAGCTTCCTGTAACAAGAGAAAATGACATAACATGCTGCTGGTTAAACTTTCTTTGTGATGCCATCTGTTTGAAGAGAGCAGCAAATTGTTTGATAGAATCCTCAAATTCAACCACCACTCCTATTTGCTTCAACTCAGCTTTGTAAGTTAAAATCTTCTCCCCATAGGATTCTGATCAATGACAGGAATGCCATTGAATACCTCCAAAATACAGCCCCAAACTGGGTCATACAAGAAACATTCACCTGGTACTTTGAACCCCATGTTAGTTTTCAAGAAACATGTTCCTTGAGTGAATTCAAGAGTTTACTAGGGGCATTCAAGAAGCGTATGCATTCCATTATCAAAGAACAGCCTCAGCTGTCAATGAGGATATATTTGAGGGCAACTTAAAATGCTCAACAATAACCTTGTAATTTCCACTTAAGCCAACTATCACACCCAGCAACTCCAACTCCTCTTTGAAGTTATATAGATCCTCACCATAATAAGACTTATCAATGAAAGGGATGTCACTAATTTGTGATGCCACTTGCCAACTTGAATCAAGCAATACAGATCCCACAGGAGACTTGAGACCACAACATGTCTTTAGCCAACTTACATCTCTGATGCTATTGACAAATTTGTCCACAGGAAGAAAGGCTTTTCCGGAGATATTTGATGAATTTAAGCATCAAAAGAACGTGATTACTGCTTAGAGTGATAGAATTTGCGCGAGACATTAGCTCTCTTCCCACAAAATCACATGCCTCCTCACAACTGAACATCACGCCAATGGTCTTCAACTCCTCCACGTACGTATTTATTCTATCACCATAGAAGCTCTCATCAATCAGCGGAATGTCAACAAGAACAGAACCACTTTGCAAAATCTTTCCCAAGGAAGAGCCAATTAGGAATGACTTTGTGGGGCCATGTATCCACCAACAGATACTCTAATCCATCGGCCTTCTTTGATACATTTCAAGAACCTCTCCGGTAGATGAGCTCCCCTATACTTCAGATTCCGAATCCAATCAAGAAGCAAAAAGGCATTGTCTTTGGTAAGTGGTGTATCTACTGCTGAAAACCCAGCATTTGGAGGAGATATATCAGGTATGTCAGAAGCTCAACATGAGTTTTGAGAAACTCTATAAGCTTCCCAGACCTGTAACGTTTCCTGCATATTTGGATGACTGTAAGTACTCCTTTCCCAACTCAACATAGTTCTCATTTCTCCAAGGATTAGAAACAATCAAGTCTGCCCATTTGCTCACATTTGCCGGGACGAGAACCCCTTTTCTACTTTCAATCACACATCCATAGTTGTCCACAAGTGGCAAAGAACTACATAAAGCATCAATCTCCCTCCTTGACAAATAACCCTTTGACAATGAGTGATACAAAAAATGAGCATAAACAATTGCACGTTTGCAATTATTTTTACTAGTAATGACAGAGGATACCTGCAAATTTGTACACACTCAAAGTATCAACATCAACATCATCTCCTAACCATTCCAACAAAGTTTGCTTATGAGGGAATAGCAAGATAGCTTGCTGTGTGCTTTCTGGCATAAAAAACCGGTTTGCTGCACATGCAAATTCCTGGTTCCACTTTATTAGCCAAGAACAAGACTCACTCGAATCTGCAAGTACTACTTGATTGGCACCTGCAGAGTTCTGTGTGCATTCATGAAGACTGAAAAAGGATACAGTCCCATTAGAAGCCATATATTTAATCAATGGAATATTAACCATGTTGGTGCCCTTAAAACTTGAAGACCAGTTTTTGGCAACAAACAATAAAAACTGAAGATAAATATTTTCTGACACTCCCCACAAGATTAGAACTCTGGATGCACTTAGCATACCAATTCACATTCACCGGCTTCACTCCTAAAAAATTGAGTACATTATCATACTAAGCTTTTATCAAATGAAGAACTCAAGATTTTCCTACCATCATGAGAAGATAGGTTAAGTAAGTGCACTTTTTCCTCCTAGCCTTTATCAAAATATTCCAGAAATCAGGAAGTAGCCTGCCAACCCAGCGAGGCTTGTAGAAATGCTTTTGCTCTGTGTATGTCTCAATTGGAATAATATTTTCATCAACCATTTTCCTTTGATTTTCTCCCTCACATAATTTAACTTCTCAAAGGGAGAACTATCAATGGGAAGGAACTTGAACATCTGAGGCAAACTGGATACTGGCGCTTGATCAGATCCTATTACGAGAGTTTTGAATGCATCCATAAAAGCCAATGGAACACATTCAAGTATCCCTTGGTTCCACTTATCATCCAAAAGAAATTGTCTCCTTGATGAGGCAAGGACAAAATCAGCCTGAATTATGAAAGGAAATTAGTGACCATCTCAGTTGGAAGAAATGCATAAACCCCTGGTAAGCTTTTCCCCTGTGAAGCCTCTCCTGATTTGGGAAGGCCAGTGTAACAACTAACTCTTCCACATCCGTTCTCCTTTCCACTACATTTTCCAATCTTACAGGAAATTTTTGCTTCCACATGTAGTAACTACATTCTTTTTCAACATCACTATTTTCCTCAGCAGAGAGATGGAGTGTATAAGACTCGGCATTCATGTTTTTCTTGTAACAAGTTAATCTAAGCTGGAAATAGACACAGCAGTTACAGAATTCTTTGCTGGATCCTCATTAACTTCTTTGACAGAAAGGTGTCTGATTTTAGACAAGAACAACAAAACTTCTGGATGCATGCCAGAGAGCTGCTGTTTCACAGGTTTGACCTTGTCTTGCTTCAGAGGTAAGACAAATGTTGTAGTCGGAAAGGAATCTTTAGCAACACCATATATTTGCTTTATGTCAAGAAGGTTGGCTTCTCATCAACCCATTCAGGAACTACATACCCAAGATTGCAATGAGAACAAGGCCTCTCATTGAACCTTATCTGATATCCATTACTGAAAATATAAGGCTGAGCAGTAACCAGAAATACACTCTTGAATCCAATTCTGAAATTCAACCACATGAAAGATTTTGTCAAAAATTTGCATCATATTCCTCAATTTGGCTACTCTAATATCATCATACTTAATTAACAAGTCTTTTCAAATTCAATAAAATAAACAAGTCTTTCAAAAGATACAACGATGTATATTGAATAGTAACATAGTTAGATTTTAGAACTATATTTTGCACAAGAAATACAATCAATGAAGCACTAAAAATTAGTATCTGTTTTTTTTCTTCAGTATGATTGCTGAAAATATTATCTTTCTTGTCCCTCACTGTTGGTTGCTTTGGAAATTTCAACGACATGGAGACGTCAGCTCCGGGTTTGAACTCAGGTGTGAACAGTTGTAGTGTGTGTGGTGTTTATTTGACATTTCATTTAAGTAGACCATATATTTACAAGAACAGACCTAATGGATATTGAGTGCATATATTTGCAACTCATGCAGTACATTGAAAATATTGTTTAACTAAACTTCATCAAAAGCATCCACACAATAACCCACCCAAGTAAGAATACAAAACACTTTGCTAAAGATGTACCTTTCTCGCCTATGTAACCGCTGCTCCTACTGCCTTTCTTTGTTGACCGCCCAACGCTGCAGATGGAGTCAATATTCTTGGGAGAGAAACCCTTCTCATTGTTGAAAATGAGCAATGTGGCTGGAGCACCAGTAGCTGTTATGTCCTTAGAAGTGATGATGAACTCTAGTGTAGGACTCACTCCTTCAATGTAGTGGTTATCTTCAGCATTCTGTGAAAGTAAACAAGTAAAATTATAGCCATGAATATCACTCGTTTACACTTCTATTTAGCACTGACCAACTAATATTCTGTTTTGGCTAGTCAAACAACACATACTCAGCTTTTAACAGAAATTAGAGTCACAGAAATTATTGGCAAAGGTGATGATTCAGTTAATTATTGGCAAACTTTTTGCATAATGACCAAATTAAGAGTTGATATTCAAGGTACAAAAGATGTACAAAGGCATCAAAGTACAAAGCCCGATCATCAAAGATTATTTATTTTGGTCAATACAAAGATGTAGAAATGTATTCAAAGTAGAATCTTGAATTTAAGCAAAGAAATAGACGGTACCTAACACGCTTAGTACATAATTCATATGCATTATTAGAAAAAATCAAAAAAAAAAAGAAAAAAGATTACCTGAACAAGTTCCATGAGAAAGTGAACATCTTTAGCATATAACTCAGCGGAGAGATTCCTAACAGCATGATGAGATCTTCAGTCAAAGGATTAGAGTTCTCCACCAATTGAGAACTTTTTCTTCTAATCTCCTCAATGTGTTCTTTCGGTGTAGCCATTTCTTTTTCTTAACAACAACAATGTGAGTATGTGGTATGAATGAATGTGTGAAGAAGAAAAGACGCCTAGTAACTCACTCCTAGTTGGAAAGACTGACTCTTTTACTTCTTGGAGAAGGAAGGTTGAAAAGTAAGGTCATATCATAGTACTAGTAGTATCTGTTGTATATAACGCATTATCGATAATAATAATAATAATTGTACGTTAAGTGTCTTTCCAAATTTCTGTACTCCAATTCCCTCACCTTTAATAACTTCCCATTTCCAACGTGAATAAAGTATCAGACTTCTCTCAATGTGGTGGTACGATTCGTGACTCCTAAAGGATACTGGCTTAGTGGTTTTGTCAAGTGCTTGTTGTCAACTCAGCGTATCTGGCTGAACTTTGGGGAGCTATGGAAGGTATCAAGCTCAGCTCTTCAGAAGGGATCAAGTTCATAGAGCTTCAAATGGACTCGACTATTATAGTTAAATGTCTTAATGGAGATGATGAGGTAGTGCTTCCGAGACAGGTTAGTGCGGAGAATTAGACAGCTCCTCCCGAGTGTTTCACTTGTATGTATCCTCACATCTACCGCAGAAGCCAATAAAGTTGCGGATGAGTTGGTCAATATGGGGTGTTCTTATGAAACCATTGATCCTCTCTTCTTTGATACCCCCTCCTATTGTTAGATTGCTTATTGTGATGACGCCGATGGGATTCCTGCTCTCAGCGTTTGATCTGGTGTAATTCTCTGCGGGCTTTTGCCTTTTTTAATCTCGAAAAAAAGTATCGAACTTTCAATTTGCCAAAATGTTGGAATTTGCACACGTTTGATTAGATTTTTGAACGTTTTTTTTGTCAACTTTTTTTGGTCGTTTGAAATTTGTTAATTTCAATTAATATTGTTATGATTTTAATATTTTCCATAAATACATTTTTATTAAATTAAGTAAGCTTAAATTGAAAAATATTTTATTTGAAAAAAGCGTTATAAGCTAGCAATAAGGGTGTGTTTGGAGTAATACTTGAGCCACCCAATCAATTAGAAGTTAGGCTGCATGCTGAAATAATAAAAGTCATCGAATCTCTAGTGTTATGTACTCCTTCCTCCAAGTGGCGTTGCTATTGTGTCGGTCCTTGCAGAGTGGGTGAATTGGGAGAGATCATTGCTTAAAAAACCACATCACGAGGTTTGTTAAATGC